>OU026158.1:13910319-14376770 GCA_907269105.1 Volucella inanis
AATAATAATAATAATAATAATAATAATAATAATAATAATAATAATAATAATAATAATAATAATAATAATAATAATAATAATAATAATAATAATAATAATAATAATAATAATAATAATAATAATAATAATAATAATAATAATAATAATAATAATAATAATAATAATAATAATAATAATAATAATAATAATAATAATAATAATAATAATAATAATAATAATAATAATAATAATAATAATAATAATAATAATAATAATAATAATAATAATAATAATAATAATAATAATAATAATAATAATAATAATAATAATAATAATAATAATAATAATAATAATAATAATAATAATAATAATAATAATAATAATAATAATAATAATAATAATAATAATAATAATAATAATAATAATAATAATAATAATAATAATAATAATAATAATAATAATAATAATAATAATAATAATAATAATAATAATAATAATAATAATAATAATAATAATAATAATAATAATAATAATAATAATAATAATAATAATAATAATAATAATAATAATAATAATAATAATAATAATAATAATAATAATAATAATAATAATAATAATAATAATAATAATAATAATAATAATAATAATAATAATAATAATAATAATAATAATAATAATAATAATAATGTTATGTCTTTGTAGCCTGGTATTTGTTCTAATCCCTATCTACGATTAATAGACTTGGGGTTTTACCAAAAGCATAAGATCACTAACACAAGCTATCAAAATTATTAATTTTTCGCATGATCTAAAAGAAAAGGAGGGTAGTTATGAGACAACGTGAGGTGGGTAAGCTTTAGAAAATGGAATTGAAAAAGGAATCTTGAATAAAAATAAGACCGAAGTCAAAAAAAGTTAAAAGCGGTAGCGGTAACAGAATTTAATATTTCAATATTAAATGCAGTAACTTACCTATATTTCGTCGTTCTCAATAAATTCCACTGAATTAAATATTTTTCATTTCTTATTTTTCTTAACGCATATTTCTTAATTTTGAAACACACTGAAACAAGCAACCAAAAGGACTTCGATTTTTAATGGACACTTTTTATACTTATGATTCTAGTACAAAAAAAAAAAAGAAACAAGAAGTTAGGGATTGAACAGCATCGTTCTTAAAAAAAAACGTTTTTTTTTTTTATTTATAAATTCTAAGGCGTAAAAGTTTCCCTTACATTAAATGTATTTCCAAGAATAACAGACAAAATAAGTATAATAGATACAAACATCCGTATTAACACCAGTTTACACAAGTCGTGGTAACAAAGACACATTCCAGTGCTTCTTGGGTTCGTGTTGAACCGCTACCTCTGTCAATCCATATTAACTGATGGGTTCAGAAATTGAAATTATTAGGGTTGAAAGTTCATATTTCGGGGACACTGAAGGACATGCAATATATGTAAATGTATAGAGGTGGTAAGTACGCGTAGATTACAATAGCTTTTACTCGTTTTTGTACAAAGAAATTTTTCTCACAAAACGCAACTATTTGCAGCCGGCTAAGCCAATAGTCAACATCTTTCCTGTAGAAATGTTAAAAAACAAAACTACAACATTCGCAAATTTAAATAATTAAATACTATATTATATGTATATACATATATATTATATTATATATAACATACTATATTTTACTTAGGTTTATGCAAAAGGAATTTTCATGTTATTGTTTTAACTGCAATAACATAATTGTCTTAATTTGTATATTTAAATATTCGCATCTTAGCTAACAAAAATTTATATCCAATTTATATGTATGTATCTTTAAGATTTTTGTATATTCTTTAAGTTTAATAAAAAAAATTAGTATATCCATGTTGGGATATTTTTTTCTCAAATTTGAAACCAAATATAGTGATTAAATAAAATTTAGTAACCAAACAATAAATTAGCTACCGTTAAAGTCAGAATCTGTATACAGATAGTACAAGTGTAATGTATATTGAGCAGCATTTTATTCTTCAAATAGTCTAAACCTATAAAACAGAGGTAATTTACAAAGGGCTTAGAATTGTGTGTCATAGTTATGCACAACTTTTATTCAAGAACTTTAAACGTGCAGTGGAAACTTAACACAAAATTAAGATAAAAATTAAAAAAAAAATTAATGTTCTATATTTTTAACTAATAACTCAAAAAATATCTATCTTTATAGTAATACGCAATTAATACTAATCTTTATGTTTTACCACGTCTTAGAATCCAATTATAATTTTATAGTAAATGAATAAAATAGGTTTAAAAAAAAAATAAACCAAAGATATAAGTTATATTCAATTGCCGCGTGTAGAATTACATGATTTTAATGACTACGCAAATAATTATTTATTACACTTGCTTTTCGTAATTCAGAAATTTAATTTAATTATTTTTATTATTTTCCCTTGACATGAAATCAAATGGAATCTTAATTGATTTGTTAATTCGAGGAAACCATCCCAATACTTGCTTTTAACAAAAGTAACGTACAAGATATTCTCTAGGAACACCAAATAATTTTCGGCAGCATTGTGCACAAAAATATACTTAGACACTAGCTTCATTAAAAACATAATTAAAACAACTACATCCTATAAAAATGGCGTCTTTTTTTTTTTTTTTTAATTTAATAAAAACACTTGTTTCCCTCTTCTTTATTTTTTATTGTCATGCTAAATAAAATATCCATATATGTACATTCATGAAACGTACACCCCTAAAAACAGATATTTTTACAACTTGTGTGATAATTGATACGTTTATGCTGCAGAAACCCTAACAATAACATTATTTCTTTTATAAAAAATTAAACAATTAACTACAAAATTTTTTTTTTAAGTAACAAAAGCTCACCTAAACAATTGTTTTAGTGTCATTTCGTATCTTTTTTATAATTGATAAAAATTATACAAACATTTTTGTTTTTTAAAAACAAAACATACATACAAATAAAGAGTGTTATTTAGCAAAGATATTAATTTTAGAGAAAAAAAAAAGTGTAAATAGATTCGAGCGTAACAGCCACTCAAAGGGATTAAGGCTTATCTAACATTGTATATACTAAACTTTAAACGAGGCAAGCTAGCTTAAAAATCACACAAATTCAAAAATAATAACGTCTCTTATATTTGATGGGCAGATAATATTCTATTTTGTACATTTCTAAAAAGAGAGCACACATTTTTGTAGGTTACATACATATGTATATATTGTATTTATATAAATATGATAAATCACCTGTGCACAGTACTTATAAAAAATTAACAATGTACGAATAATTTCGATAACGTCTGTGAAAATTGCGCGTATATTTATGGAAACGTTTGTGGACTACTTTGGGAGGCTTTCTTTTAATTGACGTACGTTTTACTGCTTTCTGACGTATATGTATACGTGTAAGTGCATATATGCATATATTATACGTATAAGCGTATTTTTATTATTTACACAGTTAAAATTATTCAAGGCTAAAAAATATATATATATAATATATACATACATAGTTTACCCAGATTAATTCATAATTAATGTATATACATTTATATGTATGATATATAAGTGTATGTTCTATCCTAATTTGCTCGAATAAGCAACTTGTAGTTGTATCTATTTCTTAGGATGTTTAAAATAAACACGAAGCGAAAATTAAGCAGTTCACCGAAAAGAATGCCCATGTAAGCGACAAGTTGCTAGTATTTCGATAAGATGCCAATCAACATATAATATGATGCGAGCATTATTTTTTCTTTAACGAAACAAATTTCCGGCATACTTAAAATCAACAAAAAATAAAAAAATATTACCAGCAAAGCATACGTTAACGAAATAAAGCACAAAAACATGCGAAACATTTCAAAAAAATATTTTTTTTTTTTTTGTTCAATTCTTACACAAGAAAAACTGCGCAAAGAAACATATGATATAATACGTAAAAAGCATTCATTTTGTTATCATTAAAGCTAAACAGCTTGATTTAAACAAATATCAAGTACTTGTCTTCATATATCTAAACATATTTATATTATAAAAAATAAATCTTAAAACAAAGAATTTTTCTTATTGAGAAATTAAATAAAAGTAACAATTATTTGGGACTGTTTATTAAATAGTAAATACAAGACAAACTTGTTGGTTTGAGATTTTTAAAAATAAAAAAGGGTTCTGAATTGTTTGCTTTAATTTCTAAAACAAAACTGTTATATCATTCTATTTCATCTTTTTCTTTTTTAAGAAAAGAAACATTTTATAAGGAAAAAGAAAATACTAAATGAAATTCTGTTTATTGAGAAAAAAAAAACATATATATAAAAAAAGTACAAACGTGTTTTTTTTTTATATATATTTGCGAAAAAAAAAAACATCAACATCACATTCTAAAATTTGATTCACAAAAAAAAAAAAAAAATATACAAAAATAATCCAACATTTTTAATTTATAGCAAAAAATCAATTTCAAATAAAATCATTGAAAATTAAATAAAATATTTTTACTCCTTTCTTCCATTTGGTGTTACTTCAACAACGATATCAAAACATTTTTTTTATCTGAACGGATTTTAATATACTTTAACCTTTTGTTTGAGATGTGGTGCAGATTTCAGTTAGTAATGTCAACACGTTCATCGACTCCAGCCACGACTAGTTATGAGGACAAATTTAAAAAAATCTGCTTTCAAATAAATATCGGCTGAAAACATTTGTGAAGTTTAAAAAAAAAGTTAGCATGTTGCGGAAAAAGTTCATTTTTATTTTAGTTTTGCTTGCTTTCGTTGGGCGTTAAACGAGCGCGAACGTGTTAACTTTAATTGATTAACCAAATTTTGCACACTTTCTTTTTCAATCTTATATAAATATATTACTATTCTTAATTATACTCACATTTTCTCCTGGTCCGCCAAAGCCGCTTAAGTTGTAATCACCCATACCACTCCCAGAATCTTCTCTCGGCGTTCCAGGACCTCCATTAGCGGGTGAGTTTTTCATTCCATCAAGTCCATCTCCATTAAGTACAGGTCCCATTGTATTGGGGCCCATTGGCCCCATAGGACCACCATCTGGTCCTCCACCCATTGGAAATTCCTGTGAATTTAAAAGAGATTATCACAAATTGCGCCTAACATTTTTATTAATTTTATTTTTAAACTGAAATTAACTATAACATTGGATGACTTGATCGTTGTAAAAAAACCCAACTATTTTAACACAATACTTGTTTTCGATAATTTTCAAGTAATATAAGACACCAGTCTATCCGTTCCACCTTTAATTCTGTTCGCTTAATCTATTTCTTTGCACAAATTTAATTCTTACCATATGTTTCATTTCAATTGTCTTCAATATTTCATAATAAATTATGGCAAAATGCCAGGAATGCATTTTAAGTGAGAGTAACACATGGGCTGCAAAGTCAGTGCTGTTTTATAGTAAAACACAAAATTTTTACAAAATTCAACTTTATTCATCAATATAGTTGCCTTCGAGGACGATACACTGATTGAAACGATTTTTCAATCTTTCGATACCAGTTTTGTAGTACGATTTCGGTTTAGCCTCAAAATAGGCCTCTGTTTCGGCACGGTTGCATTGTGACACGGTGCATTGTCTTGATGAAACAGCACTTTCTTTTTCTTCAAATGCGGCCGTTTTTCTGCGATTTCGTCCTTCAAACGCTCCAACAACGCAATGTAATAGTCGCTGTTGATAGTCTGCCCCTTTTGGAGATAGTCGGTGAAAATTATTCCATGTGTATCACAAAATACGGATGCCATAACCTTGCCAGCCGACTGTTGAGTTTTTGGTCGTTTTGGACGAGGTTCGTCGCCTGTTCGCCACTCAGCTGACTGCCGACTTGACTCTGGTGTGAAGTGATGGAGCCAAGTTTCAAACCTTGTTGTTTTTGGTCGACTGTGAGCAAACGCGGCACCCACTTTGAACAGAGCTTTCGCATGTCCAAATATTCGTGTATGATATATCCAACACACTCTTTTGATATCTTCGGAGTCTCAGCTATCTCGATCAACTTCACTTTACGGTCATTCGTAATCATTTTGTGAACTTTTTTTATGTTTTCATCTGAAACAGCCTCTTTTGGACGTCCACTGCGTGCATCATCTTGGATGCTTGTACGACCACTTTTAAATTTTTCAATCCACTTGTGAATGGTTTGTTCGGCTGGTGCAGAGTCCGGGTAATACTTATCAAGGCATTTCTTTGCATCGGCTGCATTTTTCCCCATCAAAAAGCAATGATAAATCAACACACGAAATTGCTTTGAATCTATTTTTTTCACAATAACAAAAGTTGCTTCACTCACAACGCTATATCTCAAAAACTAATCGTCCTACAGCTGTCAAATTTATACACGTATTTTTTAAGGTCGGTACTAACTGAAAATGATTCAATTCAAGTAGTGCCCTCTCTTAGAATGGCATGGACTTTTCAGCCCATATATTATATGCTTTAAATATAAACAATTGCAAACATATATATGTATGTGTTATACATTTCTTACTATTTTTGTACATAGGGATACATATGTGAATGAAAAGTATTAAAGTTCCTGTGAAAATTATCACAAGTAATATTGGGATAAGACAAAACTCCTCTGATTGGATTGATAAATATAATTTATATTACTTGAGTTGGTGTACGAGTACGATATGATAACAGAAGAAAAATTTATAAAAACATACATGTAGAAGTATACAAAAATAAATAGAAAACACATTTAACTTTTAATATTATTTTCGATTCCCGATAAATAAGCACGCGGTAAATGATAAGTTGTACAAAAGAAGTTAAGTAAAATCATTTGCCGTCTATACACTCCTCGATTACTACTTCTACACAAACTTAAAATTAAAAAATAACAGGTGAAAACCCCTAAACATACACACTAGTATGTGTGTATGTGTAATTTCCGCAACAAGAAAAGTTTTCCCCTTCCATTTTTGTTTTCTGCAACAGCTGTTGAAAAGACGCTAATAAAGCGGATTCCGCTTATTTAAAACATATTGGAATATATCCAATATATACCAATAATATAAAGCAACAGTTAAGTTTAAAAGAAACCAAATATGTACAAACATATAAAAGAAACAAGGTTAAGTATGCTTTAAAAATATTGAGCCTGTTAATCGTTTTTTCAAAATATTTGTCTGGGTGCTTGCGGATTTTTTACAAAAAGTTTGGTCACCATCTTGTCAACTAGTTTGTTTGTTTGTTTTTTTTTTTTTTTTTTTTTTTTATAATTCCGCGCGCGCACCAAGGGGATATGAATACCCTTTTACTGGCTTTTAACCAGGGCGCGGGCGGGTGGTGCAGTAGTTTTGAAACTCAGGTGTTAGGTTTCGATATTTTTCCAGAGGTGATTGTCAAACTGGAGCCAGTGCATCCTCAATCAGTGGGTTGAGTGCTAATTGTTAGTTCATTACATTTAACCCAGCCAGCCACCACTCCAACATCAGTGTTATGCTTTCATGTCAGAGTTGACGCTGATGGGATTTACATATAACTACATACAAATTCAATGAAAAGACGTTTTCAGAAAACTGCCTCGCACGGGATTCGAACCCGCGACCCTCTGCTTGAGAAGTCTATGCATATACCACTGCACCACGGCCACCTCCCTTGTGGACTGATTTCGTTCTCAGTAGGTAATGGCATTAACAGTTAACCTCAAGAAAACCCTATATAAATGCTGAACAAAATTTGAGTTAATCTATTATCCCGAGTTGTAGACAATGTAAATAAAAATAGATAAATAAGAAAGCACATACGTAATTTGTTGTTTTGAGTTAATATAAAATTGAGTGATATAAAATTGGGCACCTATAAACAAAACCTATATGTGTAAATTATATCGAACATATTAAAAATCCATAAAAAAGCTTTTGAATCAATTTGGTGATTAATGAATCATTTGGCGTTCCACATGAGACCCACAAGTGACTATTTTGCCCGCATTTTGGTCCGACAGGGTCTTCCGAAATATATATATATATATATATATACTATATTCTTTTTTAAATAAGGGCGAGCTCAAGGGGTTATTAAACCCTTGAAATGTTTGCATAGAGCGCAGGAGAAGGGAACTTAGGGAGGAGGAAAAGAGAGGTACCGATGTACGAGTATATTGATCTTAAATGTTTGCAAATTATAGCGACTAGGAAATAGAGAGCTCGGCATGGCATTCCATAATAAAGTTTTACGGCTTAGGAACGAATCACGATATTTTAGAATATATCCGAGAGTGGGCTTGTGGGTGTACTGATGAGCATTTATAACGAGACGGGTGTTACGGTTAAGAATTTGAAGGGGGGAATGTTACTGGCATTTTCCTATGGAGCACTGGTAGTGGAAAAGCGATAGAGCAAGATAAAACAGGACACATTTCGTCGGTGTTCGAGGGTGTTGCCCATTGTCTGAGTGATATTAGCATTATCGATGAGTTTTATCGCACGGTTTTGAATCCTACCTAGTAGGTGCAGATATGTTTTACGGGCACCTGTCGGCATTGTACTCCGATTTTCAGCGGATAAATGCTTTATATATTGAGGCCTGATTAGAGGGGTGCAGTAAACTTACATCGCTTGAGGAAATTTCTTTCTCTGAATTTTTTAAGTGGCATGACTACACTTGATGTCAAAGCATGTGCTAAGTTTTTCGGAAAATAGGACAGAAAGAGAAAGAAATATGTTTGGACTCAGTGGTTATTTCGCTCCATGGGTGGAATCCAACATTTAATTGGGAGGCTTAATTATTAGTGTAAATTGACTTGATGTTGTATTTAAGCAACCATTCATCTCACGAGATTTTAGTCGCCTGAAAAAAAGTCTTTCGGTTGCGGCTGGTATTGAATTCAGAACCGTCCGATTGGGAAGCTAATACACTACCATTTGAGCCACGGCCACACACCCATGACATTTTGCAACATTTTTAACGACATCGTACATGTGGTCATTCCAACTTAAGTTGTCATTGACACATATACCGAGAATGGAAGTTTTTCGGTTTCGACGATGCAAGTGCCATTTATGAATATGGCTGGGTATCAACGGCATTAGTACCTCTTATGAAAAGATGACGGAACTACGTGATGGTAGTCTCATCATACTTGTCAAATCAGAAAAAATTGCTAACTCATTCATTTCAAAAAAAAAAAAACCTTGCAAATCTATGCCCAATTTCCGTCAAGCTTCATTCTACTTTAAATTCTTCCAAGGGTACAGTAAATGCACCTTGCCTAATACAAGTATCCGAAGAAGAAATAGTGAAAGAGATGAAAAGCCAGGGAGCAACTGAAGCTAATAAATTAAAGAAAAAAAAACAACCCAAGAGAACAAACTTCGTGCCACTGGTCTTATTCTTTTTTCATTCGATCGCTTCCGTTCTCCTAGCAATGTCAACATTGGATGGCACAATGTAAAAGTAGAAGAATACTTTCTAAATCCGATGCGTTGCCGCAATTACCAACTCCTAAACCGGGGCAGCTTCCTGCGAGAAGTGTAATCTCCCTCCTCGTCAATCAAACGAATGTACACGCATTTTCTGTGCCAACTGCTCCCTAGACCATGCATCATTTTCCAAATTGTGTAAAAGTTACCTCATGGCTAAAGAAATTTTAAAAATTAAAACAATAAAGAAATGCACAAAGGCTGACGCAGAAACAATATTCAAAGAATACCTTATCCCGTTATTTTCTGCTACGTTCGCCGCTGTAGCTCAAAATGCATCTGTTTCTATGTCACCCGCACCTTCTCCAACTACATCATCCGTTCGCCCCATCTCATTTCATGTTTCCTCTCCCAGTTCCGCATTAACGGAACTTCCTCTTCCTACCATACAAAACACAAAATCCATACATAAACCTAATTCATCACCCAGTATATTAAACAAATAAAAACTACAATGCAGGTTTTCCCGCAGTCTTTTTCCTCCCCTATTCTAGTCAGTTCATATCACACAAAAAAAAGATCAATTTCTCCCACTCTAAATAACCCTTATTATAAAAATGCAATAACCAAGAGCCCAAATTCTGACACGTCAGTCATTCCTCAAACCCAAACCAATACTTCCTTCTCCTTCTCCATCTCCCGAATCATTCAATTCTACTACAACCATCCTTTCTCAAACCCCATCAAACCTTCCTTCACACTCAACAACATAACAAACACTCTTATTTCAAATAACAACTACTTCATTACTGATTATAATAATGAAGATGTATCAGACTAAGATCATTAATTTTAACCTAAACCCACACTCCAGACTCTAAAAAAGCCTTTTCATGGAATTTGTATGAAGTTATATATAAATCCCGTCGGCGCCAACTCTGACATGAAGGCATAACACTAATGTTGGAGTGGTTGCTGGCTGGGCTAAATGTAACGAACTAACAACTAGCACGTACACACTACTTGAGGCTGCATTGACTCCAGTTTGACAACCACCTCTGGGAAAATATCGAAACCTAATACCTGAGTTTCAAAACTACTACACCACCCGCCCGCGCCCTGGTAAAAAGCATGTAAAAGAGTATTCATATCCCCATGGTGCGCGCGCGGAATTATAAAAAAAAAAAAAGAATAAATTCAAACATTTCGGCTATTGGTGTCGTAATTAACCTCAATATCTTTATAACTGTCATTTCCCCGATCAAAATTTCACCTTACAACATCTCCAAGCTATCCTAGTTGGGATAAACACTCCAATACTTATAACTGAGGACTTCAATTCTTGGAGTCCTTCTTGGGGTTCTGAAAAACAAAATGAACGCGGCAAGCTTGTTGATCATTTTATTGTTAACTCAGGGTTATTAATTCTTAATGACGAATGAAGAAATTAGTGATCTTCGTAAACAAAAACAAAAGGCTTGGTACAGTTTTAAAAAATCTCCCACTAGTCCCAACCTCATCCTTTATCGCAAGCTAAACGCTAAATTCAAAAGGACAATCCAAGATAAGAAAAGGACCTGGTTCAAAAAATTTACTGCGAACATAAATCCTAACAGCACGACTCAAAAACTTTGGGCTGACATCAGAAAATTAGCTGGCACTCTTACTCCTAACACCATCAAAATTATAAAAACACACACTACAGGAAATACCAGTCCATCAGAGATAGATAGTCGAAAGTTTGGCTTAGACCTTTGAGTAGCTTGCTGAGCACTCTCTATCTTCGGAAAATATAAAATCCTTAACAACCCAAAACATTTTCTTTAATCCCGCTCCTTCCGCTATTTCGATCGAATCCAGTCAATATGGTAGAACTCGCAACCTGTTTGAACTAAGTAAAAGGCAAAACACCTGGCTTCGATCGAATATCCTATCCCATGTTAAAAAACTCCCCCCCAATTTTAAAACAATGCTTATTTTCACTGTATAACAATATTTTGAACTCAGGCACAATTCCACACTCATGGAAAGTTGCCAATATCATTCCAATTCTCCAAACAAACAAAGATCCTTCCTCCTCCAGTTATCGTCGTATATCATTTCTTTCATGTAGTAGTAAAATTTTGGAAAAGATCATCGTCAAACGCCTTGTTTGGTTTCTTACAAAAACAGGTATCTCCACGCAAGATGCCCTTATTCATCTTGACCACTTTGTGTTTTTAACGCTATCTTAGTGAAGCCACGTTTTCATGTTAAATTTAGAATTTAATAAAGCCTTCGATAGGATTGGTGTACACGTTGTGTTAAACCAACTATGTTATTAAAATGGCGAATTGGCTCTAAAATATTTGGATTCATAAAATCTTTCATGTGCAGCAGGAGTTTCCGTGTTAGGCATCGCAACATCTACTCGAACATCCACAAACTGAAAAATGGTATCCCACAGGGATCACCACTATCTGTCGTTTTATTTGCCATAACGTTTAACGAAATCAGTATAATAATTGATAATTTTCGAAAGGTAGAGCGCACATTCTACACCGACGATCTTATTATTTTTTCAAGATGTAAAGATCTAATAACGGTGGCTGATACCTTCTCCCATATTGGCAAGGCTTTGCTAAGGTGGTGTGAATACTCAGGTGCTTCTTTTTCTTATTCAAAATCTGTAATATTCCACATTTGTAAAAAACATTCATGTAATAAAAGGATTAAATTAAGTTTAAATAACGTAAACATACAAATTGTTAACCAATTAAAATCCTTGGACTTATTTTTGACTCTTAATATAATTTCTAAAACAATTGTACATACATTCGAAAAAATCTTACTGCCAGGGTAAATCTAATTAAGTATCTATCTTCCATAAATAGTAGCGCTAATATAAATACCCTTGTAAATGTAATAAAATCGTTTATTCTTTCAAAAACTGACTATGGTCTTCCATTATATGGTAGATGCTCAAAATCTTCTTTTCAATTAATTTCAACACCTTACCACACTGCCATCAGGACAAGTATGAAAGCTTTTCGCTCTTCTCCTATCAAGAATTTACTTACTAAACCAGGACTTCCACATTTGACTGAGAGATTCGACCACCTTACTTAAAACATCATTCAAAAAATCAACTCCCCACATATCCACATATATCCACAATGATGTGAAAAAGTCATTAATTCGTAGAAGAACGCAAAAACACTAATTAAGTATATGCAATGATCTTACTTCCGCTAAGGATTTAAATATTCCGATCCATATAAATAAACAAATAAGGTGTACACGCAACCCCCATGGAACCTTCCTAAGCACACTATAATTACGGATCTAAGCAGTTATACCAAATCAAGTACTAATGATAGCAACTACAAAGCCTTATTCCTGAGCATCGCAAACAACTACAAATCCCTTGGCTGGAACTGATTTTTACTGATACTTCTAAAACAAAAAACCATGTGTTATTTGCAGCTGTCGACGAAAATGGTTCAATTCTATCCAAAGGTCTTCTTCCAAATTTTTGCTCCGTTTTCACTGCAGAAGCTTTTGCTATATTCAAAGCAATAGAATATTCAAAACTGAAAAAGACGATTATATTCTCCGACAGCTTATCTGCTATATCTGCTATTAAAAACATTGCCTCCTCCATTGCAATCGTCGGCACAATACATAACCTTCTCATAGCAAATAGTGCAACATTAACAATTATTTGGATTCCCAGCCAAATAGGGATCAAAGGCAACGAGGCTGCTGATAAGGCAGCAAAATCTGCAGTTAATGAACCCTTATTAATAATCTACCAGTATAGAAAAAGACATTAAAGACTTCATCCTCATTAATTTTAAATATAGAAGGAAAATTGCTTGGGGAGATTATAACCATACACGTACAAAAGCTTTAATCCTAACGGCGTCAAACCGATCTATCCCAATAATGTCTAATTAAGTTTGTCTAATTATTAAGTCTGTAATTTACTTACAATTTATTAAAATTTTAATAATAATAATAAATTTCACTTTAATGACAGCAGACAGCATTGTCTTTTGAAAGCATTAAATTCCACTTTGTTGATAGTTTCCCAATTACCTACGCTGTTAATATGGGAATTTATTGAGCTTAACATACGCTGCGGTTCCCCTTTTTCGGACGAAAGATAGATACGTGAATCTGGGAACGAATATTAAAAGCAGAGAGAGGAGTATATTGGATTAGGTTAACATCGGCGGTGAGTACAGGGCGAAAATTGCCAATTTTTTGTGGTTTAAACTGAAAGATATTAATCTCAGTAACATGTCGTTTCAACAAGACGGTGCTGTGCGCCACACACCACATGAAATAATGGATCTTCTGCAAATTCGATGGCACGGTTACCTCGAGTTTCGGCGAGGTTTACTGGTCACCAAGGTTGTCTGATTTAACGCCATTCAGCTTTTTCTTGCGGGGCTACCTTAAATTCCGGGCCTTTGCTAATAAGGCGCAGACGATTGTTGCCTTAAAAGTTAACATAACCAAACCCATCAATGATATTGAGACCGACTTATGTGATCAAGAAAATCTGACAATAAAAATAGGTACTAATTTTTAGTAATTTGTTTCTAGGTACTTTCAAAAGATTTATCCTATTTAGCATGACTTTTTTACTTTTCTATTTGCTAATAATATATTTTTGACCTCAATTTTGTTATTACTTATAATGTTTTTTATTAACTATGCATACAAACATAGTATAAAACAAAAATCGACCAGTTTTTAAAATAGGAAAATAAATAATAATTTGAATAAGAAATTATATATACTCGTATATGTTATATGAAAATAAATACTTACACTTCCCATATTACCACTCGGAACTGGTTTCATTAGTGTGTACATATTTTCACCTCCTGAATTCGAAGAATCTAAAATAACTTTTTTCTAATTTTATTTAAAATTAAATTTATATTATTTTTAAATACCTTGCGGGGATGGCATAATAGGCGTTCCTGGACCAGGAGGCCCACTTGAACCCGGAGGACCCTAACCGAATTAAAACCAGATGTTAATTAAAAAAGCATAAGACAATTTATCTTATTCATCTAATATAACAATTTTCCGTGGAATAAAACTAAATGCGCAACTAATGAAAAATAATAAAATAATTATAATTTTTTCCTACCCAAAGTAAGTGTATGAATGTATTGTGAACAATGGGCCATACCAGTATACTTTTCCATACCAAATTTACGTAATATAAAGAAGAAATCATAAAAAGTCAAATTAAAGAATTTTCATTATTATTTCTTACACGACTGGCTAAACCCTTTGTCTACAATTTTTCAAACATTTTGAATACTTAGACTGCTAAATAAGAGGCATGATTTAGTAAGAATATATTCACAAAGATTCGTTTAAAAAAGATCAGCCGAGTAATGGGTAAACTAAAAAATAGTGCATTTACAGGGTAGAGATTACTTCCCAGCCTGATTTTGGCTGTCAGGTTGGATGATGGTAAAAGTTATTTAATGTGTTATTGAGACTGCTCTCGATGACAGCTTTAACATTTAACATTTAACACAGCCACTTAATTACTCATACGTGAAGAAAATTTCAGATTTTTTTGGTATTCATATTTGCTAAGAAAATAAAACATTCAGCGTACTCGTATACTGCATAATTTTAGAAATTTGCATACACTAACCTAAAAAGGAAAGTTTAGGATGACAAATTATTCAAAGTACGCCAGAAAATATGATGCAGATACCTCCGGACGACGTAGTCCGTATGAATTGAGAATTTTTTTTTAATTCTCAACAAGCTTTGCATTTACATTTATATAAATCGGTGTGGACGAAAAGTCATCATGAAGGACGAGGTCCATTTAAACGTGTCTGATTATATAAATTAACAGAATACTCGCTTTGATGCACTAAAAATACTCAATTAATGGTTGTCATTCCAACATTAAGGGAAAAAAATAATAAAGCAAAATAAATAAATTTTTCAAATATCAGCGCTTTTCAAGTCGAACACAGGTTATTAACTACCATCCTTTTTGTTCGGCTTCGAATGAAATTTGTGTTTCGGAAATTCTAGATAGTCTGGTGAAACAGAGGTAATATCAGAAATTGTGAAAGATCAAGGAACTTGAAGTTAAAAATATATGGGTGTCCTATTTCTCACTTGAGACCAAGAGACTTTTTGCTCTGTTTTAAGTTCTACACCGGACAATTCCACGTTCAATACCAGCCGCGACCGAAAGACTTTTTTCAGGCAACTAAAATCTCGTGAGATGAATGGTTGCCTAAATACAACATCGAGTCAATTTACACTAATAATTTAGTCTCCCCATTAAATGTTGGACGCCACCCATGGAGCGAAATAGCCACTGAGCCCAAATATCTTACTTTCTCTTTCTGTCCCATTTTCCGAAAAACTTAACACATGCTTTGGCATCATAATTATAGTCACACCTACTTGAGTGCTAAGTTTTTAAAAAATATATATATAAATAAAAAAGGATATTAATTTCATAATATTTTTCAATCTAAACTTTACATTTGTCTGATGTCAATAAGACACGCGGTTTAAATACGGTTTCTATCAAAGTTCCATACTAAGCGCGTATAACACTGCCTTATTTCAGTGATGTCGATTAATAAGTTTATTAACTATGATGTTACAAAAAAATAAATAAAAAATTCACTGCAGCGATAAACGATGCAGCTTTTGTAAATTACATTTTAACTAAGATATTGTGTTCACACTTTTTTAACTTATTTTCGTCTTTACTTACGTAGTTTCCCGGTGAGGATGATGAATAGTTCATTGGCTATAAAGTAAAGTAAAATAATTTGAATATGGTATGAGCTTTGAAAATGTTTGTTAGATTACCGTTGATGTATTTGGTTGCCATTGTGGTCTACCACCAGCCATCCCCATTGGAGGCATACCCGGACCTCCTGGTGCTAAACTACTATTTGGCGGTGGACCTCTCATCCCAGGTCCATATGTGCCAGGTCCCATTGGACCCATCCCAGGACCACGAGGTGGATTCATACGTGGATTCATGGGACCCATTCCAGGCGGGCCACCTAGAATTTCAAAAAAGTTGTTTGTTTTATTTTCAAATATTTCATCCATTTAGCACAACGTTGAACAAATATACCTTGCCTCGTTGGATCCATACTGTTTGGCATCATTGGTTGTCCAGGTGGCTGCAAAAATGTATTTTTATGATATTGAAATAACAAAAAATAATTTAAAAAAATTAATTTAAAATTTCAATAAAATGCTATATCCAATAATGTTACTTGTAAGTATAAACTCACTCCATTGAAGTCATTTCCAATTCCTTGTGGCATTCTAACGCCGGGCCGTGGACCTGATGGATACCTAGGTGCTCCCATAAAAGGCTGTGGGAAAAATTCATTAAAATATATTAAATAATATGGTTTTATGATGCATTTGTATTAGAAGTAGGCACTATATTTGTTTCTTGGATGAGTGTTTTTTTTCCTGCAATAAGCTTCTTTTCTAACGTTTGGCTTATTTTCAAGAAAATCAAATGTAGGATATTTTAAATGTAATTTAAAATAATCATGTATTTTATTTAGTATCTTAATTAGAGGAAATTTTAAGGCCAACTTATGATGATTAAGATGCTAGGATTGTCTTTTTGTCCCGTGACAGGTAAATGTTATGTTATGACCAATTGAGGAAAACTTTAATCCTACGAGTTGCAATTTGAATTTTACCGGTACGTAACATTTTTTGCAGCGTATAGTTGAAGTACTATACTAGTAAAAAAATATGGATGCATAGAGTTAATTCGATACGAGCTGTGTTCAGAAAGTAAGGTAACTTTTGAAATTTCGCGGGCAACGTACATTCATTTTTTTTTGTTATATTAATACACATATCCCAAACATATGTTCATAGTTTCAAGTATTATGTAGCAAACTTAGTTTCTTTTTGACAGATTAGACATTAGACAGGTTAGACATGGTTTGTGCACTCAGCGATTTTCATTTATTATAAAAAAATTAAGCAAAGTATTTGCATCAAATTGTCATAACTGGTAACGAATGATGGGTATATGGTTATGACGTCGAAACCAAAGCCCAATCGTCACAATGGAAGCACCTAGATCAAAAAAAAGCACATGTTCGATCAAATGTCAAAGTTTTGATCACTGTTTTTTTTTTTCGATTACTGTGGCATAGTGCATCAAGAATTTTTACCTCAAGGTCATTAAGGAGTATTACCTTGAATTTATGTGGCGTTTGCGAGAAGCAATGCGATAAAGAACGTCCGGAATTGTGAGAAAACAATCCAATCAACCCAATTATGTCTCAGCCACTATATTCAACGGATTAGGCCCCATGAGACTTTTTCCTATTCCCAAAACTGAAGACATATGAAGGGACGGAGATTAGCAACGATTGAGGAAATAAGGACGGCATCGCTGGAAGAGCTCAAGGCTATACCAAAAAGTATTTATGAGAAGTGTTTCGAGGATTGGAAAAAGCGTTGGTACAAGTGTATTATATCTAGAGGGAATTACTTTGAAGAGAACAACATTAATATTGATAAATAAATAATTTTTTTTTTTTTTTTTAATAAAATACTTTGCTTTTAGAACACACCTCGTTTGTCATTTTAATTTACTTTTAAATTAACTCACAGAACAAAAGCGTATATATGAATGGCACACGACACACGACGCCAAAATGAAAGTTAAATTCACAGTGGGAATAACCAGAGGATTCGAAGTTAAAGTTAGAGTAAACTATGGCAGTGTACAAATACCTTTCGTGCAAGGCTTTTTACTTAAGTAGCATATTACCGATTCCGGAGCTACTTTTCTTATAATAATAATAATGCTCATATAAGCAACGACGTAACAGATAATTCTAAAAAGAATTTGATAAAGGCGCTAAAAATGCAGGATCACCTGTTAGATTTTTATTTTTTTTTTAAATTGGATAGAGAGAGAAATAAAGATGTTTGTACTCAGTGGTTATTTTAATCCATGGGTGACATTCATGGAGAGATTAAAATAAATGAATGGTTTAAAAAGGTCTGCAGTATTATGTGACAGAAAAAATACTCTACAGCTTAAAGATTTGTTATGCATGTTAGCCATTGGTTCAGCTTAAACATATGCATCAATGTTGGACAATAAACAACAAAAATAAAGGAAAAAGTACATCGACAGAAATGTTACTAATCTCAGAGGGATTCACAAAACGTAATTTAAAAAAAAAAGTACGCAGATTAGCGGAAGTATCTACATTAAGAAACTAATGGTGTACAAGTTTCAGGCTGAGCAAGTCAACTGGTTTTGCTATGTTCGAGGAAGTTCGAAAGAAAATCCGCTCCAAAAAGCAATAAAAGCAGCTTAAGTTTTGCTTAAAAATAAAAATTATTAAATGATTCAAATGAAAACACATCAAGGAAACTGACCTCAGGCACGAGGTGATCCAAAATAGAGCGGCCTGTAGCAATGTAGATACATGAAGAGTTCATAAACATTAAGTAAACTACGCTTGCCGGCAATGAAATGTTTTCTTTCATTCTAAAACATACAAAATTTATCGTTTAGAAATGGTTGCACGAGGAAAAAAATTTTTCGTTTTGTTTTCATTTACATATGCAAAGGCGGAGAGTTTCATGGCATGTCAATGTTGGACAATAAACAACAAAAATAAAGGAAAAAGTACATCGACAGAAATGTTACTAATCTCAGAGGGATTCACAAAACGTAATTTAAAAAAAAAAGTACGCAGATTAGCGGAAGTATCTACATTAAGAAACTAATGGTGTACAAGTTTCAGGCTGAGCAAGTCAACTGGTTTTGCTATGTTCGAGGAAGTTCGAAAGAAAATCCGCTCCAAAAAGCAATAAAAGCAGCTTAAGTTTTGCTTAAAAATAAAAATTATTAAATGATTCAAATGAAAACACATCAAGGAAACTGACCTCAGGCACGAGGTGATCCAAAATAGAGCGGCCTGTAGCAATGTAGATACATGAAGAGTTCATAAACATTAAGTAAACTACGCTTGCCGGCAATGAAATGTTTTCTTTCATTCTAAAACATACAAAATTTATCGTTTAGAAATGGTTGCACGAGGAAAAAAATTTTTCGTTTTGTTTTCATTTACATATGCAAAGGCGGAGAGTTTCATGGCATGTCAATATTTCAAATCAATCAAGACTGATATACAATTTAACAGTGTGTAAGCTCTTCGATTTCTCTGAGCCTGTAAAACGAATTACATATTTTTTTTCTGCCATACTCTATTGATTGAGAAAGGTCTAATTTGCTACTCGCCAGCAAACTGTTTATAGATTTTTTTTTTTCGCAATAACCTACTAATTTGCTTTATATCTGAAGGCGTTTAAGAGTATTAAACCAGTAAATTAAAATAAATTTTCGCATCATGTGTTTAGTTAGAAAACGACATGGAAAAGATGTCACCACAAAACATAATTTTGGAATTCTTTAAAATTCATCCACTTCAGAACTACTCATTTTTAAAATTCCATTTATTAATCGCTTTCAAGCATCTCGCTGCGTTAAGTTAGGGCTAAATATGAATATATTTTTGTTGTATGTATTTAAATATTTAAATAAAGGATTGCGAAAATATTAATATTTATTTTTTTTTTGATCATATATAAACATTTACATCCATATAAAATTACTTTTTTTTGTAAACATTCTATTGCTATATTGGGTGTTTTCAAAAACGTCATACTAACAAAGAACTGTATTAGTTGCGTTCAATAATGCAGATTTTCTGCAGAACTAACTTAGTCTAACAGTACTACCCTTGTATTCATAAACCTCACTAATCACAGGTTAGTAAGGCATTGTGGCTGCAGAAAAAGTTAGAAGATTTTAGTACAAAATAGTTTTGTGATTTTTAAAGAGGAGAGATGTAAGAACTATTAAAATAATATTTAATAAAAATAAATAGCCTTCTTCTTTTGAAAAAAGCAAATTTAGGATTTAGCTGAATATAATACCTTTTTTGCACTGACATGAAGTTTTTGAAAGCAAAACAAATTACGATCGTATTAAGATATTTCAACGAAAAAAAAAAAGATCTGCGATTGCACTAAGTTAGAAATGCTGCGTTTTATTAACTCAACCATTCTCTTTAAATGTCTAACAAAGAGAAGTATAAAATTTAATTTTCATGACCCAATTAAACAGATAACAAACAGCCACCTTAGGATTTAAATTTAAAGACAGTACGACATTACATCACATATATACTTCTAACATACATGTAATACAAATCTGTAAAGTTAGTTATTTAGCCCCATAAATTATAAACAAATTAACAAAATGTAACTGCATTATTTACAAATATCGTACAACATCCAGAGCATACAGAACAACACATAGTTTAATTTGTAAAAATAAAAACTATTTATTTCTTTCAATTCGAAACAGAGAAGATAAAAAAGTATAAGTATATATATATATATGTAATGGAATAAGGTAATCTTGAATTGAACATCCAAGCTATGTAATACAAATCACGTACAAATATTAAAGAAAAAATGGATAAGTAAACAAAAAAAAAAATTATTAAGGAACTTAGTTCTTGGCACATAGTGATATAGCACTGGCAAACGCAACAGGAAAGCATGTATTGATTTGAGAATTGAAGAAGTAAGAAAGAAAACCTCATAATTGTGGTGATGAATGGATTGATGTTTTTGCTGTATTTTTTTTTTAACTTATTATGCTGCTTTGTCTACATAAAATTTCCCACAATTTTTTTTAAACTATGCAATTGATGAATTTTTGGTTCCTAGTTTTCATACTAACCTGGCCTGGCATCATTTGTGATGGTGAAGGCTGCGGGTGGGGAGACTGTTGGCTTGATGAATGAGTAGGTGGTGATGGCCGCATTGTGGAATTCTGAAAACAGAACATATAGCAGCAACACAAAAAGGAGATGAAGGGTGTGTTGAAAATAAGGTAATATACTGGCCGCTTTAAATTATGCATACTCGCAGATAAGAACTTGTCTTCTCTTTAAAATAGGCTCCCTAAGATCAAATATTGAAGTCATTTTATAAGGAAACTATTTTTTACAATTATATTTTCAGGAGGAGGGTGGAAGATGACTTCAAGGTATATTTTACAAATAAATTTAAATTTTATTAATATTTTAATTTAATAATACATTACAAAATTTTAAATGTTAACAATAAAAATTCAACAAATAAAAGTAAAACAAAAAAAATTGTAAATTTCATGTCGCTGCGTGAGGTCAAAGGATATAGATATGGATCATTTCAGCCGTAACAACGGCCACCCTTCGGCTTCACAATCATGTGCTTAGGGCGCCTCTATGCAGTGTATGGTCTAGTACAACGTACTGCATTCTTTTAATATACTCATACTAGTATACCATATGCGAATATACCTTGAGAATTTAAATAAAATTTCAATTTATTTATAAAATATATCTTGGAAATGCCTTAGATTTGGGGGTTCTTCTGAGAACTTTAATTCTTAATAATTTTATTGTTAATCGGTTTCTCATAAAATTGCTTCAATAGGCTTCTTCGCACATTTTATCATTTTACATAAGAGAACCATTTTTTTGCGAGTATGATAATGTAAAGCACAGCTCAAAGAAAGCTTTATAAAATTTATTTTCACTTAGTTATAAACTTTTATATTGCTAATAATGTTATTGGTTCAATTGACAATTATTTTAATATTTTACTAAAGCATATTCATAATTTACTTTTACAAGTCATTCATGCAATATTCATTTTTATTTTTAATAAATTATTTTAAAATTACTACAACCTACATACTTATTGTTTAACATTTAAATACATATGTCAATTTTTATCATAGTTAAAATATCCTAACTTGCAACCAATTAAATTTGCATTATCTACAATTCTATCTCAAAAGAAACGTTTGCTTTTTCTATAATCCTGATATGCTTAAGCCTAAGATATTATAAATCGATTTACTGGATTGAATACTACAATTTTGATTAAAATATAAATGGATGTCATAATAAGGAGTGCTATTAAATATTGCAGAAGAAATGATTTGATTGGGATGTTGATTTAGATTGTATGAAAGACTGTCATTTTTTTTATTAATCTTGCTAATTTTCATACATAATACATGGCCGTTTCCAAGAGAGAGCACCACTTGAATTAAGTCCATACCATTTTCAGTTAGTACCAACCTTCAAAAGATGCATAAATTTAACAGCTGTCGGACGATTAGTTCACGAGATATGGCGTTGTGAGTGAAGCAACTTTTGTTATTGTGAAAAAAAATGAATTCAGAGCAATTTTTTGTGTTAATTTATCATTGCTTTTTGATATGAAAAAATGCAGCCGATGCAAAGAAATGGCTTGATAAGTGTTACCCAAACTCTGCACGAACGAACCAGTCGCATGTGGATTGAAAAATTTAAAAGTGGTCATACAAGCACCGAAGATGATGCACGCAGTGGACGTCCAAAAGAGGCTGTGTCAGATGAAAACATCAAAAAAGTCCACAAAATGATTTCGAATGACCGTAAAGTGAAGTTGATCGAGATAGCTGAGGCTCTGAAGATATAAAAAGAGCGTGTTTAATATATCATACATGAATATTTGGACATGCGAAAGCTCTGTTCAAAGTGGTTGCCGCGTTTGCTCACAGTCGACCAACAACAACAACGTGTTGATGATTCAGAGGAGTGTTTAAAGCCGTTCAACCGCAATTAAGCCGAATTTTTGCGTCGGTATGTGACAATGGATGAAACTTGGCTCCATCACTTCACATCAGTCACGTCGGCAGTCAGCTAAGTGGCGAGCAGGTGACGAAACTCGTCCAAAACGTCCAAAAACTCAAAAGTCGGCTGGCAAGGTTATGACATCCGTATTTTGGGATACACATGCAATAATTTTCATCGACTATCTCCAAAAGGGGCAGACTATCAACAGCGACTATTACATTGCGTTGTTGGAGCGTTTGAAGGACGAAATCGCAGAACAACGGCCGCATTTGAAGAAAAAGAAAACACTGTTTCATCAAGACAATGCACCGTGTCACAAGTCGATGAAAACGATTGCAAAATTAAATGAATTCGGCTACGAATTGCTTCCCAACCCACCGTAATCTCCAGATTTGGCCCCCAGCGACTATTTCCTGTTCGCAGACCTCAAAAGAATGCTCGCCGAAAGAGATTTAAGACCGATGGAGAAGTAATCGAAAGATTGAAAAATCGTTTCAATCAGTGCATCGCCCGCGAAGGTAACTATATTGATAAATAAAGTTGAAATATTTGTGTTTACCTATACTATACTTTTCAGCCCATGTGTTAAAGTAACCATTATTGACGTACATAGTTGTATGTTTCCTTGGGAAAAATCAATATGACATAAAATAATAAAATAACTTTTAGCCTTTTTTGTACAATTTACGATTCTTGTTCTGTTAACAAAAAATTAATTTATTTAAAAATTGGTATCGACATAAACAAATATTTAGAGCATTCAGATATATAGTATATTCAACTAGCTTAAGGCGGAGGCAAGGTAGACTCCACACTGACATAATCCGATAATGTTTGACCGGAAAGATCTGTATAAAATAGCAGTAATAACCTGTTATTTATTTTGGTTAAGATCATGTGTGCTTTTTTGAAAATAAAAAGGAAACACAAAAACTAGTGTAATGTGTTATATATCTGTGACGTTTGAGAGAAATCTATAAATCTAAAAGCAGTGTTTCTGTACAGGCATTTTTAAGTTTATCAAGACGTAATAAAAAAAAACATTTTGTAAATAAAGGGATAATTTATTTAAAATTATGTCTGTATTTTATTAAATTTCAAAATCACTGTCAGATAAATGAAAATATAGCCCAAAAGGTTCAAATCAGTAGCCTTAACAGGAAAAATAAATTTTTGGAGTTATAAGATATCTTCCAAACACCACAAATATATATGCTTAACTTTGTAAGATCTTCTCCACAACATCAACACTCTTCTTTAAAGAGCAAAAAGTGTTTTTTAGAGGTTCAGAGTTTTTTTTGTTTAGATAAAACACAAAAGAAGTTGAGTTGTTGACGACTCATTAAATTCATTCGAAAGATTGTGTTATGCCATTTAATACGATATTTCAAAATATTTCAAAATAGTCTAATATTTGACACAGACGACAAATCTGTTTATTGACGGAGCCGTTTAACAAAGAACGAACTGGGTCAACTTCCAGTTGATTTAAAGCTCAATGACTTAACACCCCACGTAACAAATAATCACGCAGTTTTAGCTCTTGCACCAATTGTATCTTGTAAGTCATGAGATCAAGATCTCTACTCACGATTTTTCAGATAGTAGATGGATAAAAGTCAAATTGCTGCGAATCACGACGAATCGATAATTAGGGGTCCTCTTCAACACAACCACTTTTCTCTGATGTAACTGAGTGCAAAGTTTTCAATGATTCAATAAATAGCACATTCACATGTTCGATGATGATGATGACTACCGTAAGTTTCATGAAGTGCTCTACAATTTTGGCAAGCAATTTCGATTTTGGGAAAAAGTATGATGCTGCAAAAAAACTTTCATTATGTATTGAAAAATTAACTGTTAAGTGATCGCAAAAGAAAAAAAAAAAAAAAAAAAAATACAGAAAAATTATACATCCTAGGAAGTTAGAAATATACGTGTCATTTACTATACATGTCAACTTAGATAAACTTAGTCTGAAGCTTCTCCGGGGAACAATGGGCAATGAAATATGTAATTTTATATCTACCATTTATCTTGCACACTTACAAAGGGATTTACATACCCCTTAAAAAAAAGTGCAATTTCTAGTTGATAAAGTAATAGGTATTTATGACACCATACACAAAAAGGGTTATTAGTCTTATCTGTTAGAAAATAATTTAACTAATAATGTTTAAATCACTCATAACTTAACTAACAACACTTTATAGAAAACTATTTTTAAATAGACTTGTGGGAAATTTTAAATGTTTTCGCAAAAAAAAAAAACAAAACAAAAAAAAAAATACAAAGATAAATCCAAGGCTTGCGCTTTGTTCACGATTTACATATATAAAAATAGTATTGGCAGCTTCTTAAATGCAAAATTTAAAACAAATTAATATTTGTGTTTTAGTTATTTTTGTATTTCAATACGAGAAATGATATATGAAGAGATGAATTTTATTTTGTTTAAACACCACATGAAAACCAAAATATTTACAAAAATAAATAATATACAAACAGCGAATACATAAACATGCAAAGATACGATGAAGGACTAAACGCGCGATACAATACAACAATAATTGTTCATTAAATTTTATTTAAAATAGACAAATAATATTTTGCTGATTTTTTTTAGAAACAAATTATATGACAAAAATTATAATAATTATTTGCCTTCCTATGCTATAATTCTCAAACCCCTGCAGCTATACACTTTGTATATTTTCGAAACTAAGTTTTAGTAATTATTAATTGCACTATTTCATAAGTGCCTAAAGGGGTTACAAAGGTCCTTAAAATATGTTAATACTGCGAGCGCACATGCAGACTTTTTTTTTGAACTACTTCACGAAGGAATATTAGCCGATTATTTAAAATGCTCCCATATTCTTTTGCCACGTTCGTACTCATATGAATGAATTTCCTTATTGCTGTAAATAAGTATGCATGTATTTACCTAATAGCAGCATAGAGAACATATTGGGTCTATAAATTCGTGCGGTTTGCTAAGAGATGGCGTAACTTGTATTATTCCATTGGAACATGCGTTGGAAAGCTACTGTGAAAAAGTGTTTTTGCGGGGAGTTCTTCTTCATTACTGCAGCCGAAAGTCATCGTATTTTGGTGGAAGTTTATGGTGAACATGCGTTAGCTGAGCGAACGTGCCAAAAGTGGTTTGCACGATTTAAAAATGTTTTGTATTGAGCTTGGAAGACGATGAACGTCCTGGGCAGCCAAAAAAGTTTGAAGATGAAGAGCTGGAAGCATTACTCTATGAAGATTGTTGCCAAACATAAGAAGAGCTCGCAGAATCTTTGGGTGTCACTCAAGCAGCCATTTCAAAATGTTTAAAAGCAGCTGGATATATTCAAAAGCAAGGAAATTGGGTTCCACATGAACTCAAGCCGAGAGACGTCGAAAGGCGGTTTTGCATGTCCGAAGTGCTTCTGAAACGCCACAAAAGGAAGTCATTTTTGAATCGGATTGTTACTGGTGATGAAAAATGGAGCCATTACGACAACCCCAAGCGCAAAAAATCATATGTGAAACCCGGCCAACCAGCCAAATCAACGACAAAGCCGAATATCCATGGCGCGAAGGTAATGCTCTGTATTTGGTGGGATCAAATGAGCTGCTAAACCTGGGTGAAACCATCAATGGACAACGCTACCGAACACAATTAATCTGTTTGAAGAGAGTAGTAGCCGAAAAACGCCCGGAATATGCGACCAGACACGAGGCAATAATTTTCCATCATGACAACGCTCGGCCCCGCGTTTCTATTCGGGTTAAGAACTATTTGGAAAACAGTGGATGGGAAGTCTTACCCCACCCGCCTTATAGCCAAGACCTTGCCCCTTCTGACTACCATTTGTACCGGTCGATGCAGAACGCCCTCACTGAAATAAGGTTCACATCAGGGCAGCCAAGCCAGCGCAGTTATTTTGGGATGGGATCCACAAATTGCCAGAAAGATGAGAGAAGTCATAGCTTCAGATGGGCAATACTTTAAATAATACTATTATACATGTTTTCTTAAATAAATGTTCAAATTAAGTTATATACCCAATATCAATAAATTGATATTGATACGGAAAGTACTTGTTGCTAAGGGTGAACATATCAGTTTCCTCCAATGAAAAGTGCCTTAGAGACTTTATTTAAATCATCACACATAACTTACATATAGCCATTCCGAAGACCCTCAAATTTGACCAATGGGATTTGAAACAAATTTATATAATTTGCATATACAGCAGATTCTGCTGTATTGGAACACTAAATGATAAGGGCAGGCGCTCAAAAGGGCATCATTTGCTTTAGTATACATTTAGAACATAGAGAATAATATAACGTTGTGAGTTATCTTATGACAAATGAAACAAATGCATTTTAGACACCTTTGGTTTAATTTTAAAAATGCGAAACGGTTTTCAAATACTTAGATGTTTGAGTTTCCTCGATCCCAACCTTGGCCTGCTTTTGGTTTTTCAACTTCATCAATTGTTGTTTGTTATTTTTGTTTGATTGTCATCGGTTTATTTATTTTATTTTTTAAAAAAGAACTTAACATTCAAAAGTGTTTGACTTTTCTTAAAATGCCAGAGCAGATGTTAAATTTTTTCAGAAATTGGACAGAGAAAAAAGATATTTGGCAATGGTTATTTCGCTCCATGTGAGCAATGTAATTGGACTTGTATTCTAGGCATCACTCATATTACAGGATTTTAGTGGCCTGAAAAAATAATGTCTTTCGGGCGCGCCAATAATATACCACTCGAGATACGGATATCTACCGCTCACAATTTACAGTAGTTATAGATCCTGGTGTAAACCAAATATTTAATAAAATGTTTTAATATATAATATATGGCGCGCATATATGCCATATATAATATGGCATATTTCTTAAAAAATGAATGAACGATTATTTAAATAAAACGTTTTAATAACTCATATACATTGTGAGATGCTCTAAAATAAATTGATTGTCGATAACTATAATCCTCAACGATCAGCAACGACCATTAGCAACTCGCAAGGGGCTTCACACTAAATTACATCGAGCATTCTCCATTCATGTGGAATACCAAAAAGAGTTCATAATTAATACTTGGATTTACTGTGTTACAAAAAATTTTCTGCTAGAGATACCCTTAGTCCTCTATATATTTAACTTAATATAATCGCAACTAGAAATATGAGTGCATATTAAAAAAATTAATTACGTACTATAAAAATTAATTATATACTATAAAAATTAATTATAATATTATAAAAATAAATATATATCACAATTTACTTCAAAGAATTTGCTTTATAACGATGAAAATCAACAGCACTCAATTGCGAATGAGTTATTATTCGCGGAATACCATCCTGTGTTACATTACAGAACACTCTTTTTTATACGAATAATATAATCATGGTCAAAAATGAAACAAACCTTATAGTATAATATTTAAGCAATGCCTGTTGCCCGCTCAATGCGGATTACAATACATATGCTTGCCGTTTATATCAATTTACGAGTATATTTATCTATCTTGCTCAACATGAAGCCTATATTTTTAAGGTAGTAAGATATAAATACAACTTTTTTTTTTAATTTCGTTAAAATTTTCCCACATTTTGTGGAGATTATAAGTGTAATTGGACTTTTTGTTGTGTTCTAGGCAATTACTTATCAAACGGGGTTTTAGTTGCTTGAAACAAGATGTTTTCGGATGCACAAGTTCTAATTCTTTAATAAAAGTTATTTGGCGGAGACATTCATATTAATATTCATATATATGACAAAAACCATCTATCAGTAGGGCCCCTTAAATTTTAAATTTGTTTGACAGTATAACTTTGAGAGCGCAATGAGCTTTGACCGCTACGGAAATTATCCTAATTATAGTCAATAATTTAAAAGTATTGTTTTTCCTACTCAAGGTAAACCAAATTATTTTTAAAATCTTATTAAAACTACGAACGCACGGTGAAGTGATAATTACAAAGCTCAATGATAATTTGCAAACTGCTCTTGCAAGGATCGGAACCTGAGTGACATCGAATATGTTTTAAATATGTTTTCTTTTTATTAGCGTTGATATTTTTTTTTAGCCATACAGATTTTAATGGTAAATACTTTTTTGTAGAGGGATTGCAGGAGATGTCTAAGAAAAAGTCTCTCAATCACCTGTCGTTAGTCCGTGACCGACTTAACATTAGTCCACCCCGGATTCTTGCGCCAATTTTTATTTACCTAAGCAGATTCATTACGACTGTTGTACACAAGTGTGGGTCCAGCACAACAGACAAGATATTTAATGGCCTCAACCTCACTTGCTTTAAAAGCTATTTTGGACCTACGTTACAGAAGAAATAAGATTTGACCTTAAGAAAATCCACTTAATAAAATTAACATATAATCAAATAATTTAAACTAATTAAGCTATTTCTAAATAACGCCCTTATTTATAGTGAACTTACATTCAGAGCCAATAAGCTACGAAATAAATGTAGGTAACTTTTGATATACCCCTAGTAGCTCAAAAGGGAGGGGAGACAGTCCCTATATCCATGTAATGTGTTGCTCCACCTTAAGCTGTTAGCATTTAAAACTATTTATATTCACACTTGAATACTCTTTACACTATTGCTAATCAGGAATAAAACGTGTGTATTTATTTAATGTTCAATAAAAACTGTACTACAAATTGCCACAGGTTCACCCTGCCAAACTTATTATATAATCATAAAATAACAAATCTGCAAAATATTACGCACGACGATGCATTAAAAAAATGATCACTTAATACACATATGATACTAAAAAACATTTAGGAAAAAGGGTATTAAAATTGAATTTTTACATTTATGTATATGAATATGTAACAATAAACATAACAAGACTTTTAATTTATTCTACATATATACTATATTCATGTGTAAATTTAAAATAAAAGTCGATTGATATTGATGACTGATAATTGATGCAGTAGAATGTCGCAATACTCAACAGAAACAAAAATTGTATACAAATTATTTAAAGAGGCTAAAAATTGTTGATATTCAGTTACATTTTAATGTGAGAATATATTTAAGTCTATTTTTTTAAATCAAAAAACTTACAGGAAAAAAATTAGGTGCCATAGGACCACCTGGCATCCCTTCATTTGGTGGTAACTGTCCCAGGGGGCTTGGTGCTGGTCCGGCATTCTTAATATATACGAATATATATTGTAAATATATATATATACACACATTAATATATATATATATATATAAATATTAAATAAATATATATTATACATACATATGTATAAATATTAGATATATATAATTTCGTTTTATAATAGAAATTTAATAAAAAATTATAAAATTTAAAGAAATATGAAAGTAATTAATTTTGTAACTTTTCAAAAAATGTTAAATTGAAAAAAGGAGTATCATCGAAAATATGGTATGTAATTATTTCTTGACAAAACTAAAAGTCATAAGAATTACTTTCGATAAACTGAGAAAATAAATACAAACAAAATAGCCAAAAAATGTACTTACGTGGCCACCAATTCCATTTACGCCATAACCAGAACTTACGAACCCCTATAAGGAAGATAATGTTCATAAGGATATTTTTTTTTTTTAATTTTGCTTAAAGAAGGAGCTTCGTACAAACTAAAACATATGCAGTTAAACATCAAACTTTGCTTTGAGAAATTTTGAAGGTTATTAAATTTTGAATTCAAAATTTGTCATCTTCAAAAGTGGACTCGATTTTTAATTCAGTCTTATTCTTATTATAAATCGGATTTTGTTTCTAACATATTTGTGCAAAGGTTTAGACCTTTGCTTCCTTTCATAAAAAAAATGTTTTAAAAAAAATGTTTTAATTTAGTTGTTGGTTAAATGAACTTGAATTATTTTTTTTTTTTATAAAAAATGTGTTTTGTTGCGTTATTAGTATTACTGTTTTATATAAACAATATTAATAAATTCTAGTTTCTGTTTTACATTGTCTCATGCAAAACATAATTCATTCAAAATATTTTATGTTTCGACAATTTTCAAAACCAAGAAGTAATCAAAGAATCTAAAAACATAGGAGACTAAATTATTGGTGTAATTAGACTTGTTATTGTATACTAGACAACCCAATTATCTTATTTGATTTTAGTTGCGGAAAAAAATAATGTTTTCGGGAGCGGTTGGGATTGAAAACCTAACCTTTCGATTGGGAAGCCAATACACAACCACTTAAAGCCGCGGCCACCGGTGGTTTATTAAACTTTTTATTAAACGTGAAATATCTTGCGGTTACAAAGTTAACTTTTTTTTCACATTTCTGCATTACGCGCAATTTTTGGGGAACATAAAAAAATAAGCATTTTACATAAGAAACAAAATCATAAATATACTTCAATTTACTCTTTTGTTAATCCTCCTAACCTCCAACATCCAATATTTTATAGGCTTTATTTAGGTCACCACTTTGAAAATCCCAATAACATTAGTTTTCCATCTCCATCGCTACTATTATTTTTTGCTTTTTAAAGGGTGGCCGTGGTGTAGCGGTATATGCATAGACTCCTCAAGGAGAGGGTCGTGGGTTCGAATCCCGTGCGAGGCAGTTCTCTGAAAAAGTTTTTTCATATAATTTGTATGTAGTTATATAAAAATCCCGTCGGCGTCATCTCTGACATGAAGACATAACACTGATGTTGGAGTGGTTGCTGGCTGGGCTAAATGTAACGAACTAACAACTAGCACGTACTAAGACCCACTGGTTGACGATGCACTGGCTCCAGTTTGACAACCAACTCTGGGAAAAATATCGAAACCTAATACACCTGAGTTTCAAACTACTACACCACCCGCCCGCACCCTGGAGAAAAGCCAGTAAAAGGGTATTCATATCCCCTTGGTGTGCGCGCGGTATTATATATAAAAAAAAAAAAAAAAAAAAAAAAAAAAAAAAAATGTTTTAGAAATGCAGATAAGAATGTCTCATAATTTTTGTGTTAAGCAAACTTTTAGGTCAAAGATTTTGTATTTCTTGTTTTACGAAAAATGTTATTGCTATATCCTTACCCTTCGATACACAAAATGGTAATCAACTTAACTCTTTAATTCACTTTTTTAAATTACATTGTTATATATGCCAAGAAAACAACCTCTTGTTCAACGATGTCATTTCAGCAAAAAATATTTGAAGCATTAAAAAGTAAGTCTTTGAACACTGCCATGATGTGCTCTAATTGTCATTCAAACATATGCTTCTCGTATATTTTGTAATTATAAGTCGACTTGATAAAACGCTAAGATACTTAATTCATTTTGTTTCATAATATAAGCTACTAAATGTATAAAGTAATTGATTGTTGCTATTGGTAATTGGTTGACTATGGTATATCCTTATAAATTTTTTATATAATGAAAATTCGTCCTTTAGCAAAGTGAATTAGAAAAAAAAAAACAATTATATTGCAAATGTAAAATTACGTCCCAATTCTCCTTCTTTCCTTTTACTATTACTGGATAGTACAAAACACTTACATAATCATGAAACGCTTTGGCTTCTGATGAATGGTCACACTGATCTCGTCTTTCTGGCGCTGCGCAGTACAAATCCCAAAACACACTAAAAAAATCAAAGTTAATCATTTGTTTTAATTTTTTGTATTGATGCAATATATTCCATTAAAGGTTTTTCGATTTAAAAACGATACTCTGAGTCGGAACAAATATTTAATTTGGATTTTGTAGCTCTGAAGCGATATATTTTTTTCTCGATTTTTCATTATACTTTATAAGATTCGTAAAAAAAATAATATAGATTAATTGCCAAAAATCTTAAGAATAATTCAAATAGTCGTGTTGTTTTCACTTCAAATATTTTTTAGTATACTAGGTAAGAAAAGAATTAAAAAACGAAATATGAAAAAAAATATACAAAAATAATAATAATAAATATAATAGACGTATAGTAAATAATAATAACAAAAGATTTATGATAGTGATAATCATTTCCCTTCTTTATTAGCTATCTTGTCGGTTATGAAAATTATCTGAAGACCCTGATGCACGTATGCTCCTAGGATAGAATCCGTTGCCGAAAATGAGAGATCCCAACTCTACTGACGTCAAATTAAATTCAAGTTACAATTCTTATATCGTCGTTCTTCACAAAAATGAAAAAGTTAGCTACGACATTGGGTTCTCAACCACGTTAGAATTCAATACAAGGGGTACAAAAAGAAGCCAAAATACCTAAATCACATAGCTAAAATCAAAATAAATCTATATCGGCCATTCATACAGGCAAGTAACACACGGCCACGGGTCATATGTGGGCTCCCATCGCCTCCTACCGTACACCACTGACTTACTTACTTTAAAATAAGGGCAATGATATTAATGTAACGTACCGACTCGGGGACAAACCAAATTTATCACTATTCAAAGAGATATGGTACGAGAAGACGTATGACGAGATGTTGCGTCCCTTTTTAATAATAATGATAATAGTAAAAATAATAATGCTATTGTAATAATAAAAATAATAATTATACTAATAAAAATAATAATAGTTATAATAATAAAACTAATATTAATAAAAGTAATAACAATAATATTTAAAAAAAAGATAACTTACCACCACCAAGTGTGTAGAAACCCAGGCGGTTCCCCTAGTGTTATATTCTTTTCCCATCGGATCTATTTTAAATAAAAATTAAAAACTTTGTTTTATTATAAACAGAAAAAAACCGAAATTGTCTTACTTCAGACAGAAACGTCTGCGCGGCTTTCTGTGCGCCAACGTGCAGCAGGTATTCATAAACATAAAGGGCAAGTCTGCAAGCATGCATAACAAAAATTAAAAATTGTTTACGAATGTATGTAGATGATTAATTATATTATGTATTTCAATATATAAATTGAAAATAGTTTAAGAAATAGCTATGAAATAAAAAAAAAATAAATAAATATATAACCATACGATATAGCGATATTGGGTAGATAGTGAAAAGAACTTATCGATGTCGGGCAATATGAGTTTACTTGATGTAAATTCATAAAATCAATCAAATTTAAAAGAAAGTCTGGGGAGGAAATGAAAACATATATTTTTTTGTCCTTAACTTTCTTTTACCCCGATGGTGCAAATATTTTTTGGGTTTGCGCGCACTTATCAAATAAGCAAATCCAAACGTTTTTGTCAATTTATTAATTTTGTGGGCATCACTGCACAATTAGTAAAAGAAAAGATTGAAAAACATAAGCACAAATAGGCAGTGGTCTGCCCGTCGACATTTGGCACTATCTCTCACTGCTCTTTCTCAGCTTCAGTTGCATAAAAAAGACCGAGAAGCCGAAATCCTGAATTATACTATCATCGCGAAACTGTCCTTTATTTTAAAGATCTTCGAGAGCATTTTATCATATACCAAAACACATTACTTAATAAGTCTACGGTCTGATACTTAGATGGCACCACTGTTGACAAACTCATACGATTTCTGGATAGTACTAACCTTCAAAAGATACGTGTCAATTCCAAGTATTAGTTTACAGGTGGTTTTAGTGAACCAACTTTTGTTATTAAGTATCGTATCGTATTAAGTACGCTTTGCATTCTCAAAGATGGCAAAGAAATTAATGTAATCACAATAGAATTCAGTAAAGCTTTCGATAAAATTTCACATGAAGTTATTCTTCTATATCTGATTTCATTATGTGAATACTTCCTACTTAAAACAAAGACACTACCATGTCCTACTGAACCCGAACATTTAAAAGATATTAATAACGCTAATTATGTATAATTAAAAAAAATTTCTAGGATGATACATGAAGCCAATTCTATTCAACCTAACTTTAACTTGCACCTAAGTAAACTCTCTCTCAAGACTACTATACGCTCTTTCTATGCCTCACGTTCAAGGCTCCCACCCACACCATTGTACTTAGGAAAGTTGTTTTAGTATTTTGTTTGTACTAAGCAGATGTTCGGGGTGACTCAGGCTTAAATTTAAAAAAAATATAACTAAAGCTTTGCCTGAAAGATTATAGTTTACAGAGCGACTTTTAAAAACCATTTCGAAATTGTTTTCTTAGCAAATGACCCAAAAGGACACCAAATGTGTATTAAATCGGCAAAAAAATATTTAAAAACATCAAAGGCATTTGGGAAAAGTTGATAAGAGGTATAAGGAATGTGGAAGTGTCGATCATGGGCCAGGTAAATGAACCAAAGCAAGCACCTAGAAAGGACAATAAAGTAATTTGTGAATTGTTTCGGAAAAACGTTTCAATTAGAAAAGCGGATAGTACGCAAAAGAAAAATTGTCCAGAAAAGGAACTACAGTGTCCATCAACACAATACGACGCTGTTTGGCAGAATCTGACATCATAAATTGAAGTATCAAACCTAAACCGATACTTATCCCAAAACACATTGAAAATAGGATGTTTTATTAATTTCATCAACTTAAGAAAAATCATAAAAAATATAAAATAATATGTAATTTTATTTCATTTAAATACAATAATTCAGTCGAACTATTTTGAACTAGATCGTAACAAAAATAATTGGCCTAAATTTTGAATTTGGCGCAGACCACCCATCTTTTCTGTAATCAGCCATCTTTTTGTAATTATATACCAAAAGGAAGATAAGTCACCCTTCTTCACCACGACGCACAAGATTTTCATTCATCACCGCTCATCTCTGCCGTCGTCATTAAAGGGCGCAGCCGCCAAAGAGAAAGCAGGATTTACATCAAATGGTACTTGCTATGACGCTGCGATAGCTTTACTTTGTGATGAGCTTGGCAACCTAAATAAATTAATCGATAAAAATATTAATCACTTGATGACAATTCCCCGTGTAAAATCTTAATCAAATATTAAAGGTCTTCAAAGCATTTACAATACTGTCATGACATGTACTAGGTCACTGACCGCTCTGGGAATTCCATCTACTAACTACACTATTATGTTAAAATCAAAATTACTACGATGCTTGCCAAACTATTTAGGCACAGATTATTTACGATTGCAAAAGAATGAATGCTTTTTATAAGATGAAGAAAATGCGCTTGCCGAAGATATCGATTCACATTCGATACAAGAAATTTAATTTAAATGTAAACTTATAAAGAGGTTGTTAAGGTTTATTAAAAGAGAAACAGCTCCATTAGAGAACTCATTTAAAGAACAAGATTGGCGAAGGCCACAGAAAACTCATGCAACAGTAATGGAATTATTTACCACCACCATCAAAGAATCGTGCATTTTCTGTAAGTCTACATTTACATCACAAGATAATGCAATGGGCCGCGCACACTCATTGAGCGAAAAATTATGCTGAAGTTAGATGACAATTTACAACACAAAAAAATTCAAGGCTGGCATACCCAAGCATACAAGCAACATTAAATTCACCTAATAAAATTTTTAACTCGGAAAATCCTAATTTGGTGAATATACCACTTAACGCTTAACCGCTTACCACTTAATGTGTGTGCAGCAGATAGCAATAAAGTGCATACTATAGAAGACATATTCTTACAAACGGCATCTGTGTTTGCCGCATAATAACCCAGATGAATTTTATAAAAGAAACCTTAGCAAAAAAACTGTTTACCTGTAATGGGAATACGTAGACTTTGCATTTTACCATTAGGGAGTGAAAGCCATCTACCAGCAAGAGAATGTATTGTTATTATTATTATTATTATAATTTATTACCATAGAAATAAATTTACATGTTAAAAAGAGATAGCACTTACTGCAAGGGCTTTTGGCTCTAGTGATTTGTTTTGAGATTAAATTAAATATTAAAATTAGACATTTTCATGAGGTTGTACATTTTAACAATATTGTAGTGATTAGGATTTTTTAATATCTCGTAAATAAAAGGATGCGAAGAGGTTAATAGTTGATTCGTTTGTTTACATTAGGGAGATATTCCTATACCTAAGATGTGATTTATGTCGATTAGAGTTACAGAAGTGATACGTAGGCTGATCTTACATTTTTGAGGAGGTGTTGGTGGGTGGACTCAGTGTGACCTACACAAACGTCATGTCCATCGATTTAGAAGAAGAGCGGGGATAAATTGGATGTGATCTGTCAGTGTTAATGGTTGAATAGTGACGAATGTAGCTGCACCAATCCAGGAGTTGTTTTGCCTGATTGTTCTTAGCGAGTCGTAATACGTCGAGTTTGGTGTATGTGGCCGATTTATAAACTGGAGGACGGTGTACAGATTTGGCGGTGATGTGAGCAAGTTCATTTCCCATTATGCCTACATAGCTAGGGATGCACATCAGCTTCAACTTGGGAGGCATGGTTATGAGACCATCTCTGATTTTTTTTGATGATTAAAGCGTTGGTATTCAGATTTTCAACATGTATTACAGATATTACAGATAAGCTATATGTTCCTATTACAAATTTTCCACGTACTTTTGAGGATAGTTCTATGGTTTTTAGGATAGCTAGTACCTCGGCGGTAAAAATGGATGCGTTGGTTGATTGAAGCCCAATGGTTAGAACTTATATCTTTTATTAAATATTACTCCAAGAATACATAAATTGGTAACATTTTCAATATTGATATTGTTATAATTAAGACTAAAATTGTTGCATGAGAAGTTACGACAGATGTGAAAGGTTTTGCATTTATTGACAGAAATTTTAGCAATAAAATAGGTATACCATTTCGATATGTCGTTAATAGCATTCATAATAATAATCCATAATACATTTTTTGTTACACCAAGATCATTGTGTTTATTCAGAATGTTTATGTCATCCGCGTAAACACAGGGTTGTATATGTATTTAAAATTTTGCTTATATCGTCAAAGGCAATGATGAATAACACCACTGATAATGGCGACCCTTTCGTGATTCCATTAAAAAGTGCAAAAGAAGGCAAAAAACAGTTATTAGATTTTACGCAGATTCTTCTATTGATAAGGAATGAGTAAACAAAGTTATGAATTTTGGGACCGATACCCCATGATCTAAGTTTATCTAGGACTAGGTGGATGCCTATTCTGTCTAACAATTTTTAGAAGTGCAATGCAAGAATCGTGAGTTGTCGATTGTCGATATGTAGTAATGCATCAGCATAACCTTTGCCTGGTTGAAATGCTACTTGGTTTGGGCTTATGAGATTTTTTGACTAAATAAACCAGACCTTTGACAAACCTTTGAGACAAACCTTTTGACAATTATTTTTTCAAGGTGTGATTCATCGTGAGGTTTGATTTTCAATAGGCGTGACAGATCACGCGTGACTCAGACTTGCCCGTCATTTTTGTTCAGTACCATTTGGCAAGTCTTCATGGAAAGACTTACACCACAATAGCTTCTCCAAATTGTTCACCTGTATTACAAAAATTTAGCATTCTGAGAGATATGTTTATCGTGCCATTCGAGGAATTTACGGTGCGCATTATCGACCTACTGAAACCACTATTGCCAATACCATTCGCAAATTTGCATCTCAGTTTACATTATTGGATGATACTCGACCGGTTAGGCCACATCCAGCACGTAGTGAAGTGACTATAGCAGCTGAGAGTATGCGAAGACCGTGTACAAAATTCAACTTGTGCAAGAATTAAAGCCAGGCGACTTGAATTTGCATCATACTAGGTGAAGTGAAAAGTAACCTCTTTGACCGCTAGCATACGTTGCTACTGCCAAAAAGGTTATGGTGCCCTGAAGTCCGTTCATATTTAGGCAGACTTGCCAAATTTCAGTGCGATACTGTCTTTAGTTTTGTTTTGATAGCTGATTGTTGTTGACGTGTTTGGCATCATGTTGAATATAGACAAAAACGATTTTCGTTCTCTCAAAAAACATTATTTTTTGACAGGCAAAACGGCGAAAGAAAAAAAAGAAAAGTTGGATAAATATTATGGCGCTATTGCTCCGTCAGATTACACCGTCAAATATTGGTTTCGAGAGTTTCGTGGTAACCGCAACTCAACTACCGATTAAATCCGCAGCGGCAGGCCTTCCGTTGAAGTAACAGAGGACAATGTCAAAAAAAATACATGAAATGGTGTAAGCTGACCGGAAAGTGAAGGTGCGCGAGCTAGCAGATACCACAAAGATTAGTACTGAGCGCATGCTATTCTATGAAAAAGTTATCCTGTCGCTGGGTGCCGCGCAGGACCAAAAATCGGGCGGACTTTTGGCGTTGATTGGTAACTGTTGAACACCAGAGAACAGAATGAGTGCCCGGCAATGGACTGAAGCCGGCATGAGTACTCCGAAGCGGCCGATAGAGGCTCGATGGTTCGGAAAGGTTATGGCCGAAGGCCGAAATCGCTGCAAAATGGCTTCACATGAAGCGAAAAAAAGACAATGCACCGGCGCATCGCAACCGAGGCTAAAATCAATGACTCACGGCTTCAATTGCTCTTCCGGACTATTATCTTTTCCTAAACCTCAAAAAATGGTTCTTCAATAACAAATTCATCAAAAACGCGAGGAAATCATCGACGCCACGGAGGAGTATTTTGCAGACCTTCCCAAAAAGTGGAATAAGTGTATCAAACTAAAAGAGGACTATATTGAATAAAATAAAAAAAAAAATTTTCATTCCCAAGGTGGTTTCAGTGAATGGGCTACGTTCCATCAACATTAAATGAAAATTTCATCGAAATTGTACAATCACTAGGAAAAACAATTGACTGCACCGTAAACACTACGGATATCACTAATATTTACAGAACGAATAAAAAAAACCACAACAAATCAATAATTATAGCTTCCTTTGCCAATAATACTTTCAAAACAAATTTTATCAAAAGAGCAAATGTGACTCGCAATATTTCGCTAAAAAAAAATTTGCAATGGTAAAGCCATAGGAACTGAAATGGATACTTGTCTTCGTAAACAATCAACTTTCGCCAGCAAACAAACAAAACCAAAAACTTTAAGCGAATTTTTCAATTTAAATAAACTAATGGCTGCTGGGCGCGGTAAAGGATTTAAAAGTTAAGAAGAAATACGTTCGAAATTTATTGTGGAAAGAGCACCATGGTGAGGGGGCTTTTGGGAATGGCTTAGAACTCTACTATTACAAGTGGAATGATATCTTTCCGATGATCCCAGAGACCTAAACCCAATCACACCTTCACATTTTCTCACCGGTTTATATCAAACTTCAGTTGAGACATCGTTTAATATTCACTGTACAAGCACGGAAATTAAAATATCGGCATTATTTCATTATTATTCTTATTGTACTTATAATTTTGTTCTTAAATTTTAGATCGACTTATTATTGTAAATTACCCTTTTCCTACATCTATATTAAAAGTTTCATACAATATGTACATATGTACATAATATGCAGTTCTTTTGGGATGGGATCCACAAATTGCCAGAAAGACGAAAATACGAATACACTTTTGCTGGCTTTTCTCCAGGGTGCAGGCGGGTGGTGTTGTAGTTTGGAACTAGAGCTAGTGCATCCTCAACCAGTGGGTCTTAGTACGTGCTAGTTGTTAGTTTGTTACATTTAGCCCAGCCAGCAACCACTCCAATATCAATGTTTTGCCTTCATGTCAGAGTTGACGCCGTCGGGATTTTCATATAACTACATACAATTTCTATGAAAAGACTTTTTTAGAGAATTGTCTCGCACGGGATGATTCGAACCCGCGACCCTCTGCTTGAGGAGTCTATGCATATACCACTACACCACTTCATTGTGTCGTACTTCGACTCATAACTCTTTGAATGGTATATTTATGGTTTAGCCATAATAACCTTTTTGGAAAAAACTGTTTAATAATTTTTTTCACTCAAATAACATTCGCTAGCTGAGCGAACGTGCCAAAATTGGTTTGCACGACTAAACATGAGGCAATAAATTTCCATCATGACAACGCTCGGCCCCACGTTGCTATTCCGGTTAAGAACTATTTGGAAAACAGTAGATGGGAAGTCTTACCCCATCCGCCTTATAGCCCAGACCTTGCCCCGTTTTGACTACCATTTGTTCCGTTCGATGCAAAACGCCCTTACTGAAATACGGTTCACATCAAAGCAGAATATCAAAAATTGACTTGATTCATTCTTAGCTGCCAAGCCGCTGCAGTTCTTTTGGGATGGGATCCACAAATTGCCAGAAAGACGGGAAAAAGCTATAGCTTCATATGGGCAATACTTTGAATAATACTATTGTATGTACATGTTTTTCTTAAATAAACGTCCAAATGTTGAAAAAAAATCGCACGAATTAAAATATATACCCAATAAATATGCCATGACGACAGATATAACCAATATATACCGGCAAGACATTCGTGCTCAAGAACACTCAATTAACTAGCTCGTAGAGTGGAGGCAGAATCCATCTCAACCGCTTCAACATTTTCGATTAAACACTCACACATATGGCACTTCCCAGCGCCATACTTAACTATACAGTGTTCATGCTAAGGGATGCACACGAAACCTCTCATCTGATAGGGTCAAGAGAGAAGGTTTCTGAAGGGTCAACTGAAGGCGGTTTTCAGTTGTCAAAATGGTACTCAAACCATCCGGAGTTACACAACACAAATTGTGCTGCAAGGCAGATCAAATTAAATGACTCGATTACCACAAAAACTCTAGGAATTCATTGGCTGCCTAAACAAGATGAGTTTGATTTCAACTTAAAATACATAAAACTTCAACGATGTGCGAAGAGAAACATTTTATCAATTTCAGCTCGACTATTTGATCCCTTTTGGATTATTATGCCTTCTAATTACCAAAGCAAAAATCTTATTAGAAAAGCTTTGGCTTGCAAAACTTGATTGGGATGAATCGATTCTGTTGCGCCTTAATACCAGTTGGCAGTATTTCAAAAGGAATCTAAGTCAACTTCTCGAAATCTAAATATCCCGTTTTTGTGTAAATTCGACTGCGAAAATTCAGATTCACGGTTTCGGCTACGTTTCGATGAGAACCTATGGTCGCTGTATTTATACACGCAGCCAAACCGACGCGGCTATTAAGAGCAAAGTCCAAGGTGGCCCCTTTGTAAACCATTCGAAATTTCCCGATTGGAACTTTCCACAGCGCATAATCTCCCCAAATTATGGATGAGAGTATCTGCAATGTTGAGCCTAGACCTCGAGCAAACAGTGTTTTGGACTGATTCTGAAATAACTTTGCATTGGGTAGAAACACATCCATCGACGCTGACAACCTTCGTTGGAAATCAAGAGTCAGAAATCCAAAAGTGAAAACAAAATGTATCATGCATGGGGAATGCCCCAACGAAACAAAATCCGTCGGATATTGTCTCAAGGGGCTATAATGTAGATTAATTAAACAGTTTAATTAGATTAACAGATCCACAGTTCCTCCAACAAAACCTACTGCTTGGCCAATATCCCTTACCCCCTATCGATAAGGCCTTAGAAAACTCATGTGGTTCTAGTAGCATTTGAAAACCCTCGAAACTATATGATGGGTTTCATTGAGAAATGTTCTTTATATGCAAAATTGCATACGAATACACTCTGCGATTTGTCCAAAAATTGAAGGATAATAAAGTAACTTTTGAAACAATAAATGCGGCTAAAGATTTGCAATTAGCTTTTTTTTTAATCCCGCGAGCGCGCGCAAATTATAAAAAAAAACAGGAAAAGTCGTGGCTACAACCGCAAAGCAGGACGGAAAGGTCAAGTTTTCCGACGTCAACCAATAACTAAGGTGGCGATTCTGCCGAAAAGAATTGAAGCCTGAAGAAGAGCCCGGTGTTACATCAGTTTCGCTAACTCCAACTATATTGAACTATTGTGAACTATATCGTAACAAAAATATTTATTCTAAATGCTGAATTTAAAATTATATACCAAAAGGAAATTAAGTCCGACGCACGAGTTTTTCATCCATTACCGCTTGGTTTTTCTTTTGTGTGTGCGTATGTGTTAACTAAAATTAGCTCAAGTAAGAGGTATTTATTATTCATTTTTACAAAAACTTGTAAATTTTCACCGGGATTGGATCAACATGATATTGGAAGAAATCCTTGATAAAAAAAGATGAAAAAAAGTTGAAAAAAAGAAAGCAAAAGTTTATGTTTATGGATGCTTCTTGGTCAAAGATTTTGAAAAGTTAATGTAGAATCCAAATTATTCCATCAGGACTAAACAATCAATTACAACTAGATTTTGGAAGTGGATAACGATCCAAAACATTGGAGTCGCTTCTGCACGAGTTGGAAATAGGAAAATAGTATAGAGACGCAAAATTGGCCGTTCCAAAATCCTGATGCGAGTTCAATAGAAAATGTGTGGTCTTAAATGAGGCAGAGGGAAGAAGGGGTGGAGGGAAGGAATGATAAAACAACTTGCACTGGTCTTGAGTAAATTTGGAGACCTAAGTTTGGAATATGCTCAAAAATTAAGTGAAAGTTGCACTAGGCGATGCCAAGCTAAAGCCAAAATAATGGCCACTGAACTCCCTATTAATGTAATTGCGCAATTCGTATTGATATACCTATACTTTAATTAAAAAAATATTTAATAAAATTCTGGCATTTAGCATTGGTTTTTCAGATGCACGTCAGTGTATTTATATTACATTTTGGAAATTTCTACATCAATCAAATGTCCAAAAAGTGTCAAATAACTTTTTTTTTTTTATTTTTTTTTTTTATTCCTTGTAGATATTACGGGTAGACCCCATATGATTTTACGTTTTATTTTACTCTATATTTACATCACAATCTACCCAAGATTCAAGACTTATAGCGGAGTTGGTGGCGGTGTTTTCTCAGGTAGGCTTGATCTAAGCCCCTTCTTCCGCATTTTAAATCATTGTAGCGTGTTCCAGGCGGAATAAAAACGTGATATCTACTATTCGCATTTTTTCGTATAGCCAGGCCGTAATCAAGTCCATGGACTTAGTCTCACAAAATTAAAGCAGTCATTGACTGCTGATCATCTCTTTGGGAGATGGCAGTGCAGTTAAACTTATACCTATATTGAGTGTCGGGGCAAAGAGATATTCAGGGAATTGTTGAGCCGACGAACTCGGTGACATTGGAACTTATCTACCAATCCTACCGGAAAAAGGTAGCATCGGTATAACAATAGCTACGTACAAACTGTTACTAAAGTTGGATCCTAATAGAAGAACAAACCTTAGATGGACTGTTGGATCAACCTGCCTAGCGACCAAACAAATCTGGCCAAAGGTGGATCTGAATCGTTTTAAGAGTTGACCTTTCAAAATAGGAAACATCTCAGGTGTCATCTATGGATACTGTTTTATAGGCAAGCTGCTGAAGCTGTGGACGATGAGGAGGAGACAATCCTGGGGTGGCCGTAGTGTAGTGGATTATACGCATAGACTCCTCAAGCAGAGGGTCGCAGGTTCGAATCCCGTGCGAGTCAATTCTCTGAAAAAGTCTTTTCATAGAATTTGTATGTAGTTATATGAAAATCCCGCCGGTGTTAACATGAAGGCATAACACTGATGTTGGAGTGGTTGCTGGTTGAGGATGCACTGGCTCCAGTTTGATAGCCACCTCTGGGAAAAATATCGAAATCTTATACACCTGAATTTCAAACAACACCACCCGCCCGCGCCCTGCTGAAAAGCCAGTAAAAGTGTATTCATATCCCCTTGGTGCGAGCGCGGAATTATAAAAAAAAACCTACTCTGTATATGCCCAGCTTTCTCCCAAAGAAGGAAACTCCGCTTAGAAGCTTTTTTCTACAATACCTGAGCGATTTAAATAATTTAAACGTTAACAGTCTCTTACGCGTCATCAGAAGCTTAAAGGTTCCAAGAGGAAAAGAATCACAGATCCACGGGATAAGTGAGTTTTTTTCTCCAACAGCCATTCTTCCATTCTCATTGGAACATGCGTTGGAAAGCTACTGTCATTGTACGTCATTTCAGTATATGTCAATAATTTTTTCCACTCAAATATGTCGAACTTTGTGCCTGAAAAAGTGTTTTTGCGGGGAGTTCTTCTTCATTACTTTAATATGAAGAAAACTGCTGCCGAAAGTCATCGTATTTTGGTGGAAGTTTATAGTGAACATGCGTTAGCTGAGCGAACGTGCCGAAAGTGGTTTACACGATTTAAAAGTGGTGATTTTGGCTTGGAAGACGATCAACCAGGACGTCAGCTGGCAGCCAAAAAAGTTTGAAGATGAAGAACTGGAAGCATTACTCTATGAAGAATGTTGCCAAACACAAGAAGAGCTCGCAGAATCTTTGTGTGTCACTCAAGCAGCCATTTCAATATTCAGCAGAATATCAAAAATTGGCTTGATTCATTCTTGGCTGCCAAGCCGGCGCAGTTCTTTTGGGATGGGATCCACAAATTGCCAGAAAGATGGGAAAAAGTCATAGCTTCAGATGGACAATACTTTGAATAATACTTTTGTATATGTTTTTCTTAAATAAACGTTCAAATTTGAAAAAAAAACCCGCACGAATTAAAATATATATCCAATAAAAAACAATTAATTTATCAAAAAATAAAATTATTCAAATTCATCGCAAAAATCAAACTTACTTTTCTCTAGCTTGTGCATCCGAGGGCACTGTTGAATTTTTTGACTTTCCATACATACTTTTCTTTCTCTGACGTGATGAAGTGTACACTTAATCTTTAGATGTATATATATATAAAATTTTGTTTAGTATTTTTATTACTTTTTTTTATTTTTCTTGGCTTAGTGTTTTTATAGTGAATTTCTCAATTACTCCGGTTAAAATTTTTTAATTTCTTTTGATCTGGGATTAGTTATAAAAATACACTATTGGTTTTTTTTTTTTTTTGTGGTTCGCCTAAAATCGGTTTTTTTTAATGAAATTTATCTTAGTTATTCAACTTTACACACATACAACAAATCCAAAGGTGGACTTTGAAAAGGACTCTGATAATGAAAATAAAGTTGATATAAATAACGAAGTTGAGCACCACGTATGTTTGTAATATGAAATTAAAAACGATAGTAATGATAAAAGCGACGGCGAGGATGATAACGACGGAAACGACAGTGAAAAGAACGATAATAGAGCAGTTGTTTTTAAAGTGTTGCTACTTAGAGAATTTTTGCTTTTTCTTTCCTTGGTTGCAGACAAATAGTCAACAGTTTTTATATAATACTTATTGTTACTTTGTTTGGTTGTGATATTCAAATTACAAATATTTGTGGAAACGCTAAATCCGAAATGATCCTGACGACACTTGGTTGATGTGAGATAGTTTTTCTTTATTTTTATATTATTAATACTTATTCGATTTTTTTTGTTATGTATATAATTTTTTCTACTTATTATGTTGGTGGTTGATGCAGTTGTATTTATTTTCGCCCTTATTGAGTTTCTACGTATATTGCTGTGTATGGTTCTTTGACACTTATGATAGGTGCCTGATTTATTTTGAAAGTTGTATTTAACAGTGAATTTGGTTTTATATTTGTTATAAGTTGCTTTAGTTTGATGATTGTTGTAAAAAAAGATTTCTTTTTGTTGTTCTTTGTGATGAACCTGATGTTTTAGCTGCTGATGTTGCTGTTTATGCTGACTAAAACAGAGCAAACGATGCAGCATAATTAAAGAATCAATGTTGTGAAGAGTTTCTACTGGCACAGCTATTGTTTTCGCCTTTACTATATTTATTGTTGTCCTTTTTGCTGTTATTAATGATAATGATGGTTTTGAAATGTCTTTTATTTGTAATTTTACTACTAGAAGTTTATATGTTTTGTAAACTTTTTTCGGTTTCAATAGACACGCACTAAAGACAACGTTTAATTTTTTATCCTTTAAATCACTTTGACTTTTCATAATTAATAACAATAATACTTGGAAATTTTCTTATTATTACTATTTATATTTTTATCTGCAACTTTATCTATTATTTTGTAAGAATAACTAAAATCTGTTACATCACTAGTACTATTACTAAACTTATTTATTTTACACATTTTTATTGATTGATTTAAAGAAATTAATTAACATATTTTTCACTCGTGTTTGTTTCACTTTTCCGTTTTATTTTTACGTAGCTTTACAATTAATAATTTCAACAAGTTTTTAAAAAAATTATAATATTTTTAACTACCCCGTGAGTTCTGTTGGTGTTGTATTGTTTTTCGTTTCGAATTTTATTTTTCTAATTGTACCTGGTATTATAAAATTATTAAAATATTTCACATAATTGTTGGTTGAAATTGGCTTTTTATGATTATAAAAATATTGCTGTTAATCTGAACTATCAGTTGCAAAGGCTCCGTAATCGCTTTCTTCGATGTGTATATACAAATTTCAGTGCTACTGCAAATGCAACTTGGTTTTGAGATCGTTTTTGTTTGTTTCTTTTACCTCAGTTGTACTTTCTATAAATAAAATATTAAAAAAGAACATTTTTTAACTTGAAACAAAACATTATTTTAATTCTTATTTTTAAAAAGTAACTATTAGAAAAATAAAATTTATAATGGAATGAAATTAGTTCAAACATTAATTACTCTGGATTGCAATCGCTCGGTTGTGCTGCTTTTAGTTACTCTCCTACACTAAATACACATAACCGGTAAAGAAATCTACATATGCATTTGCATGTTATAACGCTCAAAATATTACCGAATTTACATATAAATATATGTATTTAGATGTAATGATAATCATTATCATAATGATACTGATAAAGATAATGATAATAATAACAATAATAATAACAATAATAAAAATAATAATAATAATAATAATAATAATAATGATGAAAATAACAATAATAATAATAAAATATTAATAATAATAATAATATTATTAATACTAGTAATACTAATAAAACTAGTAATACCACTATTAATACTACTAATAATACTATTAACTAAAATTACTACTAAAATACTACTAAAAATACTATTAATAATACTATTAATAATACTACTAATAATACTATTAATAATACTACTAATAATACAACTAATAATATAACTAATAATTCTACTAGTAATACTAGTTATAATCTACTAATAATAATGGCTGATCGGGTTACACAAAGAATTTACAAAATAATCTAGAAAATACCAGTATAGGGAACGCACAACCTGATACAAGTGTTTTGTTAGGGAAAAACTTAACAACTACGAAGGCAGCGCATAAATTATCATATATAAATACTATATTTTCTGATTTTGCAAGGATTTCAAAGCAAAATATCGCTTAAACGACAATCGTAAGAGCATATTCACAGAATACTTAACGTCTGACAAGATCATGGTGGACTAATTGTTGCATCGATCGATCCAAGTCGCAGAGAATTTTGCTCTTGAACCTACGCTACAAGCTGAAACCAGTATAACACAGGCTTCAGTTCAAACCCCAACTGAATCCATCCTAACGTAAAATGTCACAGTACCCTATACCTTTAACGACAACAACGATCAAAGCATACAAGTTGTGAAAATACTTCGGCTTAGGGCGATACCTAACTCTATACAATACAATATTAAGGAACTGCTCACAATAAAAAAAAAAATTGTAAACATCCGAAATAAGTTTGGGAAAAGGTGAAAACTTTTTTTCTATAATTTGCGCGCTGGATTTAAGTACCCCTAAAATGCTTGCACACATCGCGGGCGAAGGAAAACCAGGGAGGAAAGCAAGAGAGATACACGAACGTTGGTTTTACGTGTTTTAGAGTACGTCCGAGAATGGGCTTGAGGGTATGCTGAAGAGCATTCACAGCGAGACAGGTCAGGTGTTACGGTAAAAAAAGATTGAAGGGGCGGAATGCTGTTTGCGACTTCCACTGGTGGTGGAAATAGCGATAAAACAGAGTGAAACATGAGATATTACATCGGTATTCGCGGGTACCTTGTGTTTGAGTGATATTAGTATCACCTATGAGTTTTATCGCACGGTTTTGAATTCTATCAAGCAGGTAAAGAGATGTTTTGGACGCACCCAACCAGATGTGGGCATTATACTCTAATTTTGGGCGGATAAATTCCTTATGTATTGAGGTCAGAACATTGAGGTCATTCCAACGTAAGTTGTCGAGACTTTAACAATGGCAGATAGGATTGTGTTTTGGAGCATTAAATTCTGCTCCGTTAGTGGTTCCCCAATTAGTTATGTTGTTAAAATCGGAACTTAATGAGCTTTTTTTCTAGTTGGTAGTTTTATTCGTCGTATTGCTTAATCAGAACCTAATGCATTTTTTTCCCAACATAAGACCCGGAATTATCAGAAAATAATGTCGCGTACTTTTCCAGCAAGTTGCCCATTTGGGAAAAAAATGTAATGGACACCTTGTACGAGCACTACAATGCTCAATAGGTCAAACGAAGGTCACAAATGTCTACATAAATCAATGCCATAATACGAATGCGATAATTTTCATATGGCGTTTTCGGTCGTTTTCTCTCCGGAAGTTGGAATATTGGACTCCAATTGAATTCGACTTTGATGCTAAATACAGTCCTTTGCTCGAAAAAAAAAAAATTAGTTTGGCTATTAATATAGGGTTTTCCAATAGGGACTTGACAACTTTGAATTCAATTTGTGAGCGCAGTCTTTCACTAATCATCAAACTGTCACTGTCAATTTATTCAGTAAACTCAACATTTTTATCATGGTAAAGTACACTAACGACCAACGTCTGCAAATTAAAAAAATTTTCACAGATATTCGGAGTCGCAAAATCATCTTCAGTGACGAAACTCAATTTTGGCTCAATGGGTTCGTCGATAAGAAAATATGCACCACTTTAAAATATCTGTTTGGTGCGGTTTGCATGTCGGCAACGGTTTCGTCGACGATAACGATCGTCACGTTACTGTGAATGGTCAGCGTTATCGCGCCATGATCACCGATTATTTTTAGCCCGAATTGGAAGATATGGACTTGGACGACATGTGGTTTCAACAAGATAGTGCCACAAGCCACACAGCACACGCTACTATCGATTTATTGAAGAGTAAGTATGGTGAGTGTGTTATCTCAAGACATGGGCCAGTCGATTGGCCGTCTCGTTCGTGCGATTTAACGCCGCTTGACTATTTTCTGTGTGGCTAAGTTAAGTCATTGGTTTATGCCAACACGCCGACGACGTTAGAAGAGCTCAGAGCCAACATTGAATGCGAAATAGGGGCCGTTTCGGCCGAAATGTGTGGCTGAGTCGTTGAAAATTGGGTACAACGAATCGACCGCTGTAAACGTGCCCCCGGTGGCCATATGAACGAAGTCGAGTCAAGTCGTTATTAGAAAACCCTATACATGGGCCCTGCTGTTTGTAAGAGAGGGCACCACTTGAATTAAATCCATACCATTTTCAGTTAGTACCAACCTTCAAAAGATACGTGTATAAATTTGACAGCTGTGAGTGAAGCAACTTTTGTTATTGTGAAAAAAATGGATTCAAAGCAATTTCGTGTGTTGATTTATCATTGCTTTTTGATGGAAAAAAATGCAGCCGATGCAAAGAAATGGCTTAATAAGTGTTACCCGGACTCTGCACTAGCCGAACGAACTATTCGCAAGTGGTTTGAAAAATTTAAAAGTGGTCATACAAGCATCAAAGATGATGCACGCAGTGGACGTTTAAAAGAGGCTGTTTCAGATGAAAACATAAAAAAAGTCCACAAAATGATTACGAATGACCGTAAAGTGAAGTTGATCGAGATAGCTGAGGCTCTGAAGATATCAAAAGAGCGTGTTTAATATATCATACATGAATATTTGGACATGCGAAAGCTCTGTTTAATGTGGATGCCGCGTTTGCTCACAGTCGACCAAAAACAAAAACGTGTTGATGATTCAGAGGAGTGTTTAAAGTTGTTCAACCGCAATTAAGCCGGATTTTTGCGTCGGTATGTGACAATGGATGAAACTTGGCTCCATCACTTCACATCATTCAAGTCGGCAGTTAGCTGAGTGGCAAGCAGGCGACGAACCTCGTCCAAAACGACCAAAAACTCAACAGTCGGCTGGCAAGGTTATGGCTTCCGTATTTTGGGATACACAAGGGGTAGACTATCAACAGCGATTATAACATTGCGTTGTTGGAGCGTTTGAAGGACGAAATCGCAGAAAAACGGCCGCATTTGAAAAAAAAGAAAGTGCTGTTTCATCAAGACAATGCACCGTGTCACAAGTCGATGAAAACGATTGCAAAATTAAATGAATTCGGTTACGAATTGCTTCCCCACCCACCGTATTCATTCAAAAGAATGCTCGCCGAAAGAGATTTAAGACCGATGAAGAAGTAATCGCCGAAACAGAGGCCTATTTTGAGGCTAAACCGAAATCGTTCTACAAAACTGGTATCGAAAAATTGAAAAATCGTTTCAATCAGTGTATCGCCCTCGAAGGCAACTATATTGATAAATAAAATTGAATTTTGCAAAAATTTTGTGTTTTACTATAAAACGGCCGGGACTTTTTAGCCCATGTGTTATTACGCAAGCCATATACGAGTCGATCTCGTAAAATTCGATCTACTACATTTAGACGGCTGGATTTGTAATGTTGAATGGTTCCGTAGATCCAATAAATGGTATTGTTTAGCATTTGGAATTGTCTACATATAGATTTTGTAGTCAACGTATGTTCTCTCTAATTTCCCCATATTTTTAAATTTACGAGGCTTTTTCAGCTTTTTCATATGGTTTTGAAAGTGTTGAAAGACTGCTAGAAAAAATACGAACAAATAAAAATAAATGCTTTAGTAAGCATACTTAATCCTCGTCGTCAATTATGTGTTCAACATTTAATCATTCTATTAGCATTTACTAGCTCAGATTTACGAGTATAATGCAAATATTATTAATATTGCTAACTATTTTAATTTAAATAGAGATGTGTGAAATTCAAAAGAAGTTGTACGGGCGGAAATACCTGATGGACTGATGCATTGGAAGATGGGTCACATTTTTCCTAGATGTAGTACTCAATTATATACTAGTACTTAAATACGGAAGTGTTCAGACACGACACATATCTTCTCCATAAAGCCAGCAAAACACAGAGCTACTTGTATCACCCATCTTACCACCATCTACGAGCTACTTACAAAAGTATTTAGTACCCCAATATATGTATAGGTATCGTACATAAATGGTAAGAATAAGATACATGGGAGGATTAAAAAGGTGCACACTTTTAGTTAGGATGTTAGAATTGAGTTCGATATCGAGAAATGCAAACTGGTCGTCATAAGAAAGGGAGTAGTCCAGAACGATCCAAATGACTGTACCTGGAAAGTGGGAATATTATTTCTAGTCGAGTACAAAAGGATACTAACAAATATAGAATTATTTGAATTTGGAGATATTGCCAAAACTATACATGGAATCCGAACAACAGGGAGGTACAGGTACCCAAGTCACTACTCTATGCAGACGGTGAAATCAAAGACTCCGGTGGAAAATAACGGCAAAATGCACGCTACCGCTTGAGGAGGGCACACAAACGAAATATTGGAAAGCTTCAGAGACCGTATAAAAACTCCTTCTCTAACTAGAGTCATATGTATGACAAACCACAAACGCACGTCTCTTAACATAAAAACAGTCATCAGCATAAGGCAGAAAGGAAAGTTGGAAGGCATAACTGAAGACACAATGTAAAAACAGCTTCCAACTCACGGCTTACTTCGGGAAAGATTTATGATTCCGATTGAATACAGAGTTATAGTCACGCAAAATTCATTGCACCAGAAAGTACAACCAAATCACAAAATGGCACATCCACTCCTGACAATTATTTAAGTTTATTAACAGAACCAACTCCATACTACAAATATATATTGAACCCGTTATAGAAAACAACAGGTTTACAATCTATTGACATAGGCCTGTCATAACTTATGATACGATTTATGTAAACAAGCCCGACAGAGTTCTTTTAGACAAAACATTTAATGACTCAGGTGCGCATACCGAGGTTATATTTTGCTCAAATGGACACCCCCTTGCGCGAAATGCTAAGGGAGGAAGGGCGTGAGAATTGGATAAAAATTATAATAATAATAATAATAATAATAATAATATTATTGTAATAATAATAAAAATAATAATTATAATAACAATAAAAATAATAATTATAATTTTATAATTTTATGATAATAATAATAATAATAGTAATTATAGTAATATTAATAAAAATAATTATAATAATAAAAAATAATTTAATTATAAAAAATTAAAATAATAGTTCTAAAAATAATTATAATAATAATAATAATAATAATTATAATTATTAGAATATTAGTTATAATTATAATAATAATTATTATAATAATAATAATTATTACAAAAATAATTATAATTATAATAATAATAATTATTATTATTAATTATAATAATAATTACAATTGTAATTATAATAATAATAATAAAAATAATTATAATAATAATAAATATAATAATAATAATTATAATAATAATAATAATTATAATAATAATAATAATTATAATAATAATAATTATAATAATAATAATAATTATAATAATAATAATTATAATAATAATAATAATAATAATTATTATTATTATAATTGTAATTAGTATAATTATTATTATAATAATAATAATTATAATAATAATTACGATAATAATAATAATGATAGTAGTAGTGTGTTATGTGTACAATTTACACAAATGCTTTGCAAAGATATATCACATATGAATGGGATTTAAAGAATAAATATGTAACGTATACAAGAAAGAAAAACATATATGATATTACTTTGAGGGAAACCTCAAATGTTCTCATGTTAGCTCGAAAAATATCAGACTCCTTAATTTATTAAAAAAGCTTTAGAATAATTGCTCGATATCTACAAACACAAAAACATTGTTGTTTTTTTTTTATTTTTTTTGCGTTAGTTAGTATTCCGTATTCCGAACAGCGGTAGAGTGGAAGCTTTTCTTAACATATGGTATAAAGTGCTTTTAATAACAATAATACATCTACTGTCAAGTCTAAAGTGAAATAGCTTATTCAGCAAAATAATAAATCACTGGCCTACTAGCCCGACAATCAAATTAAAAATGGAACTACTATCACACTCCAGAGCGAAGTGTTGCAAGGAAGGTGATTGATTATGGAGATGACATTTACAATCATTCAGAACGTTTTCAAAAAGCTATCAAAAAGGGCAGATACATAGATGTGCTCTGGACCTCTCATCTATAAGAAATACGCATTGACTGCCTCTCCATCAATGGTACAAGCTTAACTTTTCTACGGTCCTCAAATCTACTGACGCGAACGGGCTTCGGGTCAAACCCAGTACTATATTTTCAGGCCTTATTTCAGATATTTGTTTGGTTTTTACTTAAAATTTTTTTTTATTTAATAATGTCAATTTTAAAAAAGAAAAAACAAAGTTATTTAAATAATAGGTAAATTTATATCAACTTCATGTTTTTCATAAATGCTTTAACAAAACTTTTTATTCAATAATAAAAGGAAAAAAAACAGTCAGTTATTATCATACAATTCATACACGAAGTTATGATTTTAGAATGCTTTTTGCATATATACTTATTACAAATGTCGCAAATTATTCCCGTTTTATCTATTTTTTTGGCATAATTGACATCGATTTCTTTTAGTTGTTCTTCTTCCTGAACTATTTCCCTATTGAGATGATGAAGATGGTTTTTTATCGGTTTGAAAATCACTTTGAATTTTTTTGGCAATTTCAAGTGAAAAATGTGCTCGAGGTAATGTTTGTCGCTTTTTTATGTAGGGAGTAACATGCTGCATACCAAGACCTTCCAAAAAGTAGCGGCTCTTTGAGAGGCATGCGTCTTTCCATGTATGGTTACCGGATTTGAATAAAACAAAAGCTTTTTAAGCTGAAATATCGGCCATATTACTGAACACTACTTGAGGCCACTGTTTTGTCATCCTTTCGCAAGTGTAGCCACTTACTGCTTTGTCGAATGTGTCTTCACCCCCTTTATATTTGTTATAATCCAAGACTGTTTCTGGTATTTTATCCGAGCGATCACTTACTTTTGAGTCATTATGTAAAGTACTTAGTAGATTTACAGTTTTTTTTTTTCGGAATGTAAGATACGAGAGTAGTATTCTCGGTAAATGCAAAATTAGATGAATATATTGGTCTTCCTTTTATATTTACTATTTCTGGTGGTAACTCGGGCTTGTTTTTGCGTATTGTTCCTACTAGTGTGATTTGCCTTTTCAGTAATTTTTGTGCCAATTGATAAGACGTGAAAAAGTTATCGGCTCTGACATTGAGTCCTTTTAGTCCTACAATCAAATCAAGAACTACACACATACCTTGATTTTTTTCTAGACTACTTCCGATTTCATTGCCAGTATAAGGTTGAATATTCCAAACATAGCACGTTGCCGAATCACAAAGTACCCAAAACTTGATTCCATATTTCGCTGGCTTTGATGGCATGTGCTGCCGGAAGGGACATCTTCCTCTGAAAGCTACTAACTACTCATCTATTGTAACATTTTCGGATGGATTGTAAAGTTTATTAATATATCAACCCACTGATTCCACAACTCACGCAAAGGAGCAAATTTATCTAAGAGTCGTCGTTCACTTCGATTTTCCCTGTTGTCGAACCTTATAACTCTTGATATTTTCTTGAAAATCTTCAATGACGTGGTTGCAGCAAATATTGGTCTTCCTTCTTCAGAGTTCTATAAACTTTTAGTGCTTTCGTTGTTTGGTCGAAAAACGCCGGCCAATAAAAGTGAATGCAAAAAAAATTTCGGTGCTATCTTCACCATATATGCGTCTGCCCTTAAGGTTGGTAAAGTTTAAAATAGTACGTATCAAAGGAGGTGGAAAAAACAATTCAATGCTGGAATGTTCGACTTCTGTAATTTTAGAACAAGAATAACGTGTCAATTTTGGCACCAATATTTTTTTGTCTGAGGCTCTTCCGGTACTGTTTTCATTAGGTTTTGTTGAGTAATTTATTTGACCATTTTTTGAAACCATCATTTTCAAATTTTCATCAAAATTTTCAACATCACTAAATTCACTGTCTGATGAATCAGGTGCCTCAACATAATCCTCGAACTCATAACAAGATTCTTCTACATCCGAAAACACGACCAAAGAGAATTCACTTTCGCTATCACTCATAACTGCAATTTGAAATTGTGTGGATTATAATAAACTCAAAAATTCATTCTCGTTTCCCTCTATCTGAGCATAATCCCGTATTCTAAATATATTATTCAATTCAATTTGAAATGAACTATCCCGCGACACTTAACTAACAAGAATGATACCTATTCTTGGATGAATATGTTTTTCTCCAGAAATCTGATAAAAAGGATACGAATGCACAATGCAAAGATAGATTATACATACAAAATTGCAGTTGAAACAATAATATGCTGGTTGGGTCATAAATGTCAAAAATTGAGTAGGTAATTAGAAATCAAAGCAAACTGCAAATACCGTTCGATTCATACGTTGGGTCAAATTTGACACGAGGGACGCAGACGTAAAAAAGTTTGTACGTCGTAAAGTTCCCAATATTTTTTATAAAGTTATACGCAATTGTATTCAGCTCAACACTTTAGAAAAAGTAAAAAAATATCAAGTACTATAAAAATTTTGTCTTTTTTCAATTTTTTTTACCACAAAGTTGAATGGTTTGACCATACATGTCATATAATCAGCATTTTTGTGTATTAAAATAGTACATTGAACTACCTTTTCCGCAATTTTAGGTAAACAAGCAGTTCAACATGTCTAGCGACTTAACAGATTTGATCAAAGCTGAATATGAACACGCCCTAAGTGTTTAATTTCCCTTAACAGGTGACATATTAGCGCAACTAGGTATTATGACAGGGCCGTACACATACAGGGAGACACTTCTAATACTTTTACAATCAAGTGTCTAACTTCAACTATCAATGTATAGCATTAACAATTCAGACGTATTCATAGACAGATAATTACACGATTTGAGTTTAACAGTGAATTTATTTTTGGAATAGCCGAAATATGGAAACAAGTTTTTTTTTAAAGAATATAACACTCAGGTGGGAGTCCCAGGCTCCACAGAAGCCTGCTCGTTCGAGAGAGGAGATTCTAAAGTTTTGTTAACTTGTATTTCAGCCGTCATAATACTGCCATTTACCTTTTCTTTTTTTAATGTCGCAACAGAGCATTCAAACAAAGAATTAGTACACTGTACTCTTTGTAAAGTCCTTTTTTATGCAATCTTTTAGTCTTGCGAAGAAAGATAAGTATGCTCTTCAGCGATAAGATGCCTAAAGTATCTGCACCCACCACGTCAGAGCCAAGTGCGTGCAGCCCGATGCGAGCATAAGCCGGACATTCACAGAGATATAGTAATGCTCCGCGGTGTCGTCATCACTTTCGCAGCAAGCATCGCAGGATGTTGCGTCACTTATACCTAGTATATTTAAGTGCTTTGCAAAAGTGTAATGTCCTGTCACGATGCCAGTAAGCAACCTGCAGCCTTTCCTGCTGAAATACAGCAGACAGGCCGCTGACTTCCAAGAGACGTCGGGAAGTAGTCGTTTCATTCTCTTTTCCTGGTTTAGATTCTGGCCGAAGCCAGTCCTAGGTACAAGGATATTGTATTTTTCCCGCAACAGGAGTTCTGGTGTCATTTCATCGGATGCATGTCCATAAGACCGGAGTCATAAGACTGCCGGCACGCAAGGTCAGCGAAGCTCTGTGCCTACTGTACGAAAGACCACTGCTTTTTAATCGGAAGATGGCTTTGAGTGTACAGCCCATGATATGAATATCAAGGGGAGGGAAGCGTTTGGCATTACCTTAGATGTCTATTTTTCCACCGACCAATGGTTTCAACCCAGCGCCCATTCCTAAATCGCTTCAATATTGCGCAAATGGGTCCTGTCCCGGACTGGACATCTTTTCTTTTATGGGTCATAACGTTCAAGGAATTTGATTCCTTATAGAAAAGGAGAACTGGAGACGTACGTCCCATCAAAAAACCTTATCAGATCGAAGCAATAAGACTTTCGGCGCGCAAAAATGCGTCTGCTCTCGAGGAAATGGACCCGGGGGACTTATAGTTACAATAGTACGGAGCAACGGCCTCATGCTTCAAGGGCATAGATGGCTGGGTTGCGAGAATACTTCACAGGGCACTTCATCTCACTGAGAGGTGTTTTGGATTGCCCGGCGCTTTCACCGGATTTGACCCCTTGTGACTTATTTTTGTGGTGGTATTTGAAATCCCGTTTTTAAACCAATCGCCCACAGACCTTGGACGACCTGAAAAAATAAACATTCAGGAAAAAACAGGCAACATATCATCAATATACTATACTTGAGAGAGTGATAAGAAATAACAGAATTGTACATAATTTTCCTGAGAACGCGTTAAAGAATGCAATGAGAGAGCAATAAAAATGTTTGATACACGAGTGGTACATTGCAGTATTTTTTTTTTTTTTTTTTTTTTTTGTATAGCGTGAAAAACAAATTTGGTACTTTTCTTTGTACCATAGAATCCTTATCACTGGTGGTAAGATATTAAAAAAAATGTTCATTGAACTTGGTATAGCGCCGATCTTAAAAGGCTGAGGTTCTAGAAAATAGTGGCAAATTAACAAAATCGAACAAAGGGTTTTATAGGTTGGCGAATAGAACGGGAAATATGGAAATATGGAAATACAATTTCACCACACGCAGGCGTTATATCTTGAAAACTACTGACCTAAGTTTTTAGTTGTTCTTTGAAATACTAGGTACATGTTTAAAGATGCAAAAAGATATTTTTTACGAGTGTATCACTCGTAAACAAACATAATCGTTATAATGACGAAAAGAATCAATACTACTCGAATTGGTTGTTTCTATCAGCAACAATCACTTACAGAAACAAGGTATCCTTTACCGAAAACTTGCCCAAATTTATTAATGTAAATATGTTCGCGTCATTGACTTGAATGATTCATAAATGCAGTTACCATCTAGAGGACTCAGGCACTTTAGATGATTAAAATATTTAAAAAAAAACTTCTTGGCTTTAATCTTTTTAGATTTTGTAGTGGCGAGGTCACCTGGTATATTTTAATCGGTTATGTAGTAGGTGGGGTGAAAAGTAACCTCCTTGGGAATGAAAAAAACATTTTTTTTAAATGTTTTTTTTTTTTTTTTTTTTATTTTATTCAATACAGTTCCCTTTTAGTTTGATACACTTATTCCAGCAATTTTCCAACTTCTTGATCCCGTCCGAAAAGTAATTTTCCGGAAAGTCTGCAAAATACGCCTTCGTGGTGTCCATGATTTCCTCGCGTGAGCTGAATTTTTTAATGATGAGCCATCTTTTGAGGTTTGGGAAGAGATAATAGTCCGAGGGAGCCAAACTGGCCATAAACGGTAGTGGAGTTGCGACCACCACGAAACTCTCAAAACCAATATTTGACGGTGTAATCTGACGGAGCATTAGCCTTATAATATTTATCCAACTTTTCTTTTGTTTCCTTCGCTGTTTTGCCTCTCAAAAAATAATGTTTTATGAGAGAACGGAAATCGTTTTTGTCCATACTCAACATGATGCCAAACAAGTCAACAACAATTAGCTGTCAAAACAAAACTAAAGACAGTATCGCACTGAAATTAAGCATGTCTGCCTAAATATGAACGGACTTCAAGGCACCATATGCTTCTTTACAGTAGCAGCGCATTCTGGCGGTCAAGGAGGTTACTTTTCACTCCAATAAGTATTGTCATATCAGGCGTGAATAAAATTTTGTCACACCAATGACATATTAACAGAAGGTGATAATTCTCTCAACATATGCAAGTCCTGTCGGTGTTAAGAAATTGTTGGCTCATTTAGTCAATGGAGCTGAAAAACTGATGTATACGACTTGTCCACTCTAAGATCGTTAAAGCGAAATAATTCGCTTCTTTACTGGAAGGTATTCGCCCTAATTTTTGTAGTATGTATGTGAGTTTTATATCTTTATAAGTACATATAGGTAAATACACTTTATCTACATAATATACTTAGAATTACATTTAGTCTATGGTAAATTGCGACTAATAGCGTCAAAAACAGAATTCCAACGCGAAACAAACATCAACTGTGGTACGCTGTTTTATATTACATAAATCTGTTTGAGTCTGCTGCTTGGCCGATATATCATAATGAAGATACCCGAACTATACTCCTTTCTTAGACATTATCCCAATAGCAATGCCTGGAAACGTTAAGTTGTTGCTCAATTCGAAGTTATTTAAAAATTTGCCAAAATTATTGAACGTATTAATAAAACATTGAAAACAACCAACAAATTGTACCTACTCTTAGCTAAAATAAAACGGAAAATAGACCCTAATCTACTAATATGTATATAATTTTTTTTCTTGATTCACCTTAAGTGGGTTGGAGAAACCAGGCCTTGGTCTACCCCGACTATTCGAGTAGTTTTATTCAAACTGTAGCAATATTATCTATTATGTTATATATATATACACTTGCGGTCATAAAAACCGCACCATATTAAAATGGTATATTCATTATAATATTTTTTATAATGAAATTAAATTTTTGTTGAGTACTCCGCACTAGTTTATAAGTATTTTTATCTAATTTCCATCTGTTTATTGAATGCTTGAAAAAAGATATTAACAAACAAAGAAAAACCGGTTAATTTTCTTATTTTTTTAAAATATTTTAATACAGTCATTGGTTAACAAAATCAAACGATACATTTTTTATGTATGTGTATATAAGATGTTTAGATATGCCACTTTTACCAAAAAATTATCAATACCGAGTCGCTCCTCCTTTGGCGGTTATAACCGCTTTTATTCTAGAAGGCATCAAGTTTACTAGAAGTTCAGTAATATCCCTTGAAATTTCAGTATTCCAAACATGTTCCAGAACTTCATTTAGCTTTTTTTTACTCTCTGGTTTATGTTCAGCCACCTTACGTTTCATTACATGCCACAAATGTTCGATTGGGTTGAAATCAGGCGAATAAGCTGGCCTAGTCTGGTAATTCCGAGGTCATCAAACGTTGTCTTGAGCTGAAAATTATTGAAAGACTCAAGTTACTTGTCTGTTTATTATTTATTAAGTAGAAATCTAGAAGTTCATTTATTACACTTTACTTACAGATTTGGCGCGGTGGCAAGGTGCAGAATCATCTTGAAGAATGCACTTATCAGTATACGAATGATGCTGTTCAATTGCTGGTACCAAAAACTCCCTTACTATTTCTCCATACTTTTGAGCGTTCATAGTTCCATTAACAAAGTGCAAAGGGCCCAAAACGTAAAAACAAAAACATGCCCAAACCATCTGGCTTTGAGGAAATATCACTGTTTTGACTATGCACTCGTCCTTGAACCTTTCACCTGCTGACCGTCGTACGTATGGCAAATTGTCGGCACACAACAAATTAAATTTACTTTCATCGGACCATATCACACATCGATAATCATCCTGCGTTCAATCTTCGTACTTTTTTGCCCAGGTCAAGCAAGCTTTTTTCTCTTTTGTGGTTAGGAGAGGTTTTTTCACTGGTCGCCTTCCATAAACCTATCTCCCGGAGCCGTCGGCATATGGTTGCGGCGTTTAAATCAACTTGATGAAATTCACTCAGCTCTGCTTTTATACGGACAGCACTTTTAAAGCGATCTTTCATGCTAATTTGTTGTAATACATTGTCTGTCTTCTGGGTTGTTTTACGTTTTCGTCCCGAGCCTTTTTTCCTTTCCAGTGGATCCAAATTTTCTTTTTTCTTCATCAGTCGTACGATAGTTGAATGACAGCATTATATTTTAACCGCAATCTCACGATAGCCAAGCTCTTCTTCGACTAAAGTCAATATTTGAACTTTTTCGTCCCGAGTCAGTTGATGATATTTACCAGATATTTCACTTTTTTTTACTTGTCACCGTCACAACTAAATTCAAACTGATTTTTTTTTTGCACTGAATACAAGGCCGAACCCCGCTATGGGATCAATTTATTTTAAAATTAGATGGCACAGTAAGGATTTACTGTACGTTTTTGTATTTTGTGTGTTCTTTTAAAAACCTTACTTACGAAGAAAAATACTAGAGATTAAATTCGAAATCATTTTGTTATATACATATAAATTACACTCTTAAATTCAAATGTAAAATAATTATTAAGCCTGAAAAACAAATTAACATAAATATAGATTATATAACAAACATTAAGAATATGTTAAGTCTAATACGTGCACAAAGCTAAATTTTTTGTTCACCTGAGGTTCGTTTGCTTCGTGTAGAAAAATTTTTGTTTGTGCTAACCTAGTGTAATTCTTTTGTATACTTTTACAAATATGTAACAAATGTTCATACAATAAACATGTAGGTAATTGCACTGCATACCAACATACATATACACATGTATGTATGTACATAAAATTGGGGAGCTTCAACTTCAGTCAAAAGGTCAGCAAAAACGAAAATAAATAATTCGGAATAATCACCCTGACAAGGATTTAATACATAAATGTATGTAATTACATGTATGTTAATACAACTTTTTAACTTCTAACTTTCTAATTTAACATCGTGTATGATAACAAATGGGATATCATTGAACTCGTAATTATGAGTACTTTAAATGTTTCAAATTAAATGTTGTCCTAAAATTAATGTAAGATTGAAATTTTACACTTTGTCATCAAAAAAAAAAAACGGCGGACATCGCAAGTCCGCCAACCCAACTTGTTCAAACTCTAAAACCAAAAAATGAGGCGTTCTTTTACAACAGCCCTCTAAAATTAACTAACCGATGTTTTTTTTTTTTAGAGCTATAGAATTTTCGAAAGGCTTATCTGTCAAACCAGCTTTCAGACTGAGCACGTGTCTTTAACATACACCATGCAGAGTAACTGCCGAACAACGTTTAGAAATCGTGGAAATTTGTTTCCAAAATACGCGTTCTGTGCGCCCAACTTATAGAACACTGTGCTCAATTTACAGTGTTCATATTCGTCTATCTGAGCAGCTTACCATATACGCAACACTATGGATCGATTTATGGCTAAGTATACTCTTATGAATAATATTCATCCAACACGAACTCATACTGTACGTACCGGAGAAGCCATCTCCTATGTATAAGTGACAGTGACCGAGAACACAAATTCATCGATTTGACCATTGTTCCATCGGCAATTCAGCAACTGCCCGTCCACTATGTGGAAGATTTTAAGGAAAGGTCTGGGCCTACACCGGCATAAGACCCAATTCGTCCAGTCATTAAGCCAATGGACCATCGTTTGCGTCGTACGTTCGGTGAATGAGCTGAAAATAAACTGGAAATTGAATCGAACTTTTACCGCAAAATTGCCCTTTTTGGAATGAGCATAATCTTCACGAGACTCTCAAGACCCCCCTGTACCCCGAAAAAGACGAAGCGTGGTGCGATTTGCATGCCGGAGGCATAATAACCCAATATTTTTTTTTTCAAATCTGAAGATTGATTGAGTCAATTGAGTCAATGGCAAGCGCTACAGGCAAATTATTCGCGAATTTTTGATACCTTGTGTCAATAATAATCGTCTAAGAGACAAATGGTTTAAGCATAACGGCGCAATATCCCATAGAGCGGGTGAACCTATCATTTTATTGGACAAACATTTGGTGAGCGTATCATCTCAAGAAATGGACCTGTCAATTGGACACCTAGGTCATGTGATTTGACTCCTTGGGACAACTTTTTGTGGGTGTATGGTATGTCAAGTCAGTCATGTATGCTCATAAACCAGCTATAGCTGACGATTTAAAAGCCTACATTTTTATGAAATAATATAAAAAGAATATTACATAACAAGTTTCTATTTGGTTTGTATGTAGCCGAGATATTGGCGTTTATTTCCTAACGTCCTCGATGATAAACTTTTGAACACCATGAAAACATGGTTTATGGCAATAGTTTCTGCAGTAGTAATGGGTAACGAGGCTGACTGAAATATCTGAGACGAAACCCTGATAGGATTACCCCAAATAATAACAATTATTAGAATATTTTCTAAGTTGATGGCGACAGGTACAATGCGAAAATCGTTGCAAGACATACATTCTGTTTTAGCTGACGGCTTTCGCAGCTATGAACTGATTTTACATAGCGTCGTCAGAGGCCATCCAAATACCAATCTTAGGCACCAAGGCAGACATTTTAATCCAAACAGGACTTACATCTTGAGAATTATATACTCAGAAGGGATGCATGCATTTCATTATGTACCAGTACAGGAGCTACAACCCAGGGACTCAGGGAAGCGTTTGGAATTCTGCAATTACATTGCGGAAGACAACTTTATTGGGAGGATGAGTCCCAATTCACAAAGGATAAAATCACTAATTTACACAATTTACATACAATACCTGGGTACAACACAACCCCGACTCCATTAGCATAAGTCAATGTGTGGGCAGGCATATTGGGTAACAAGCTGATCGAACCCTTTCGGCTTCCTCCAAGGCTTAATTCTAAGCTTTACCAGGAGTTTTTGTGAAACAAATTGCCAAAACTATTAGGTGAAATGCAACCGCAAAAAAGAATAACCATTGTGTATCTCGAAATTACATGGTTGTTAGATCGCGTGTATGAAAATTCGTGAAAAGGTCGGGATGGGGCTATTTTGTGGCCTTCAATGTCAACGAGAAGAATTGGAAAGAATAAATTGCTTTTATAACGCAATTGATATGATAAGGTGTGATAAAATATATAAAAATAGAAATGTGCAATCAATATTTGTAATTTATTTTTTAAAATTTTTAATAGTTTTTAATTTAATGTTTTATCTATTTCAATAAGTTAGGTTGTATTTTTAAAACTACTTCACTACTACTTTGTTTATAAAATTAACATATGTGAAGCAATCTTCCCTTAAGCCTTCGGCACATTATCCAGAGCTCTTTGTATACACACATTCATGTCAACTATACCATATATGGTATGTGCGTCTGAATATTCACATGTTCATATAAAATGTTATTTTTTTCATATATATATTTGCAGGTATATATATAGCATAGTGTACTCGTATGCAAAAAAATTGCTTTCTTAAGCAGAAATCGAAAAAACAATTCAGAAATATGCGCAATAAATATTTATGGAATGTCATCATTAAAATACATTTCGAATATTATTTCACGATCGTATTCTAAGGAAATCAAAATATTGGGTCATATAAAAAGACTCCGCGGTTTTTGTCATTAGATGGTGCTGGTGTCCATTTATCTGGAAACACTAATCTGATTGTGTTAAACAAACACGTGTTAGAAAGGTGACATGTCAGGCTACATTTTTTGTGAAGACAGCTGTGTAATTCGTTGCTCGTGTTAAAAGTATGGTATAAGCTTTTTACTATAAAAAAGGGAAAACGCTCCAAAAACATGCCGAAAAATTTGTGCAGTCTACGGTGAGAATGCTGAGTGAACGCCGGACCCAGGAGTGGTTTGTTCTATTCCGTTAAAAAAATTTCGATGAAAAAGATGCATCCCGCACTGGCAACTGATGGAGCAAAACCGGCATGGAAGCTGTCTGGAGATAGCGGAGGCACTAAACATCAAAGTTGACAGTTTGGAATCAACTAAAACGAGCAGGCTACTCAAAGAAGCTGGATGTTTGGGTGCCACATGAATTAATGCAACAAATTTGACTGACCGAATAAACATCAGTGAAACGCTGCTTTGGTTGTATCCTGAACTTGTTTTGCTTTATGTGCAGGTGAATTGTCATGGAGCAAAATTACCTTGACGTATCTTCTGGCACATTCTGGTGGTTTTTCGATCAATGCATGGTTCAAATTGATCATTTGTTGTCGGTAGCGATCTGTATTAACGGTTTCACCAGGTTTTAGGAGCTCGTGGTACACCACACCTTTCTACAGTCGAAGTTATAGGTTGGTTGTCCCAGATTAACCCATGACTTTTTCCGTTTAGAGTTCTGAAAATAAATCCGTTTTTCATCGCCAGTAACAATTCGATGAAAAACTGTTTTTTATCGTGTCTTTGAACCAAAACTTCACAAGTGGTTTTTCGGTTTTTCGGTTTTTCAACTGTCTTTCATTCAATTCATGTGGCACCCATTTTTTAGACTTTTGGATCATTCCGATAGCTTTAAACGGTCAGAAATTTTTTTTTTGTGCAACATTTAAGATTTCTGGCATTTGTTTCTGACTTAAAGTGTCATCTTCATCCAATATTGTTTGCAATTCGGCGTCTTCAAATTTTTTTGGTGGTCTTCCACGTTCTTCATTTCTCACATCAAAACCGTTATCTCTGAGCCGTTGCAACCATCTTTTGCATGTTGCTTCTGATAGAGCATGATCACCATATACCTCGACAAGCATTCGATGCGACTCTGTAGCACTTTTCTTCAAATGAAAACAAAAAATTAATGATTTCCGCAAGTCACCATTTTCTGGTACAAAATTCTACATTTTTAACACGATGAAAAAATATGATGTTGTTTTCTCAATGACTTGATGTTTACTAAATATGTTTGACAGGTGTCTTTGCAACCAAAAAAAAAAAAATTAAGGCCCGTTCACAATAAATGTTCCCTATCTTGATGCTCACTTCATACCGGTACACCTAGTATATACATACAAAGAATTATAACTTTTTAATAATCTACCGTGATCGCTTTCAAAATGGTGAGAATTTTGGCTGAATGGACAGAAGTGTAAGGGGGGAGAAGGAAGGAGAAAATTATTTTTTTTCATTGGTGACACTGAAGTTACTGTTGTGTTGTATTCGGGATCCGACTCTGTAGATGAAGAACAAATCACTTAAGTAGTTTTTAAGCTCGTGGAATTCGACTCGGAATACTTCAGAAGTATGAGATTTTTTATATATTCTTAAAGATAATATTATATATGAAGATTGAAAGGGGCAATGTGAGTTGGCGTTGTATTGGCTGACATGGTATTTCATTTCGTTACAAAGAGCAGTGACACGGTCGATAGATGAAGGGAGTTTTTTTCGTCTTCATAAAGTTCATAATGAGAAGTATCTTGCAGAAATTGGTTTGGAGAGCCCTAAAAAAGATTTATAGAGGAGGTTTTTAATAGTTTTCATTTTGGTTTCGAAAAAGAGGTGATTGACGGAGGTCAACCGAAATGCACCGATGGCTTTAATAAGAGCCGCGTTGTAAATAGTTTTGATTTTATTAAGTTTGGATTTTGCGGTATATCCGTAAAGAAAGAGACCATACGTTATTTTGCTGACTATAATTGACTGGGTGGATAACTGACGTTAAAGTTAAACTTACGAGATGAAGAAGATTTAATTATATTAAGCTTTTTGTCTAGGGTGGAACATAACACATGGGCTGAAAACTCAGTGCTGTTTTATAGTAAAACACAAACTTTTTGCAAAATTCAATTTTATTTATCAATATAGTTGCCTTCGAGGGCGATACACTGATTGAAATGATTTTTCAATCTTTCGATACCAGTTTTGTAATACGACTTCGGTTTAGCCTCAAAATAGGCCTCTGTTTCGGCGATTACTTCTTCGTCGGTCTTAAATCTCTTTCCGGTGAGCTTTCTTTTGAGGTCAGGAAATAGTCACTGGGGGCCAAAACTGGAGAATATCGTGGGTGGGGAAGCAATTCGTAGCCGAATTTATTCAATTTTGTCATAGTTTTCATCGACTTGTGACACAGTGCATTGTCTTGATGAAACAGCACTTTCTTTTTATTCAAATGCGGCCGTTTTTCTGCGACTTCGTCCTTCAAACGCTCCAACAACACAATGTAATAGTCGCTGTTGATAGTCTACCCCTTGTGTATCCCAAAATACGGATGCCATAACCTTGCCAGCTGACTGTTGAGTTTTTGGTCGTTTTGGACGAGGTTCGTCTCCTGCTCGCCACTCAGCTGACTGCCGACTTGACTCTGGTGTGAAGTGATGGAGTCAAGTTTCATCCATTGTCACATACCGACGCAAAAATTCGGCTTTATTGCGGTTGAACAGCTTTAAACACTCCTCTGAATCATCAACACGTTGATGTTTTTGGTCGACTATGAGCAAACGCGCCACCCACTTTGAACAGAGCTTTCGCATGTCTAAATATTCGTGTATGATATATCCAACACGCTCTTTTGATATCTTCAGAGCCTCAGCTATCTCGATCAACTTCACTTTACGCTCATTAGTAATCATTCTGTGGACTTTTTTGATATTTTAATCTGAAACTGCCTCTTTTGGACGTCCACTGCGTGCATCATCTTCGGTGTTTGTATGACCACTTTTAAATTTTTCAATCTACTTGCGAATGGTTCGTTCGGCTGGTGCAGAGTCCGGGTAACACTTATCAAGCCATTTCTTTGCATCGGCTGCATTTTTTCCCATCAAAAAGCAATGATAAATCAACACACGAAATTGCTTTGAATCCATTTTTTTCACACTAACAAAAGTTGCTTCACTCACAACGCTAGATCTCGAGAAGTAATCGTCCGACAGCTGTCAAATTTATACACGTATCTTTTGAAGGTTGGTACTAACTGAAAATAGTATGGATTTAATTCAAGTGGTGCCCTCTCTTAGAAACGGCACTGAATTTTCAGCCCACGTATTGGATGTGCGAATTCCATTTGTAATGATGTATAGTAAATGACTTTTAATTGATAGCGAATCGGCAATGTGATGGACTAAATACAGTAAAAGATCATTTACAGATTTGCTTTTTTTGAAGCCAGATTGGAACCTAATGAGAAGTTTGTTGAGGGAAACAAATCACCAGAGTCTGTTGGCGATTACTTTGTCTAATACTTTAGCGGAGCAAGAATTAAGGGAGATCGGTCTATATGACTTGGATAGAGATTTATCAGAATTAGGTTTAATCATAGAGATGACGATGTTGTTTTAAAATAGTTGGGGAATAAAGTTGTGTAAAACTAGGTTGTAGTGTGTGAGTAGTTTTTCTTTTAAATTGGTTGATAATAGCTGGTGTCTTCCTTCTTAGTTGGTTTAAGGCTACGTTAAGTTCGGCAAAGCTGATATCCTTTTCGATGATTTTCGCACTTGCGCAAGGGGAGTCGGAGATAAAAACGGTGGTAGAGAGCTTATTTTGACAAAAGGATGGGGTAAAGTTAGAATCGTGTGAATCGTTGGACCAGTACTCAGCGAAGTGTTTTACTATTTCAAGAGGAGAGGTAATATTAAAATTTGAGTGCATTGTAGGAAAAATTGTGAGCATAGCCCATAGCATAGCATAGCCCGCAAAGCCGTCTTATGAATGACCAGATTTTTGTTGTAGGGGTAGCAGGGTTGATCTCAAAAGTGAATTTATGGTATATGATGACTCGGCTTTAGAAATTTATACTAGTCTTTTAAATCGGGCATTAGCCTTTTTGTAATTAATAACGTTTTCAATGGTAATGTTCGATTTTAGGATTTGCCAGAAATTTGTTTTTTCTGTTCTTAGTAGCTCGAGCTCCCTGTTCCACCAAGGGACTCTTGTTCTCTTGGTTTGAGTTAGAAATTGAGGGATGGAACGATAAGTTCTTTGCGAAATGGTTTTATAGATGTAAGCAGATTCTTTATTTATGTTATTAGTAGCGGGACAGTGGGAGTTATATTTGTCTAATAGTGTCTTGTAGAGGTGCCAGTTAGCGTTTTCTGTTTTGAAATTTAGTCTCTTTATGGAAGACAAGGAGGTATCGTGGAACATGGAAATAATGATGGAGAAATGATCACTTCCGCATAAATCTTTAGAAATACTCCATTTCGTATAAACAGCTAGGTTAGGTGAACAAAACGACAAGTCTATGTGGGTGAAGGAGGAATGAGTGCTAAAGTGGGTGGGAGATCCGTCGTTTAATAGTTGGAAATCAGATTTTCTTAGGAACTTGGATATGGGTAACCATGTGAGTTATTTTTTAACGATCCCCAACTGAAATTCTAGCCGTTGGATTCATCTAATACCATAGTGAGTTGGTTATGGAAATCGAGTACATTTGTTAGGTTACCGAGGCTCAAAGTTTGTCCAGGTGGAATGTAGGCATTGATTATAGAAAATTTGAGCTTAGAGGTGCTTGTTATACCCATAGCTTCAAAGTCATTATTAAGATTAATTGGACTGTGTTGTATTGATGTGTGAACCAGGAAGGCAATACAACCAAAGGGTCTCAAAATTTGGGTTTGCGGGATGAGAAGATAATTAACTGGAGTTTTTGTAGTATATTGCCTGCCTCACCTCCCCGCAGTATTCCTTAAAAATAAAATAAAGTGGCTAAAAGGATCAGGTTTTATCCAATAACCACTGCTTTTGGCTTGCGCTCTTAGGCAAAGACTAATTCTAAATATCGCAAATTGAGACGTCAGTACTTTCAATATAAGTTTCATTATTAAATAGTGAGATGTCAACGAATTTGCGTACTGAGTTGTTGAGCTGTGGGCTTGATCCGGTAGAATAGCCTTCAGACATTTTAGCGAAAAATATCTTAGAACTTGATTCCGGATCAGAGTGAGAAACATCATGAATACAGATTGCTGTGTTCTTAAAAACCTTGCGACTGATAACAAAAAGGAAAACTTTTATCTCCAGCTAAGAGCCGTCGATATCCCAGCATCGAACAGAAATGTCATCCTAATGGAAGTTTTGAATGCCCAGAGAGATACATGTAATGCAAAAAATAGCTTGGTTTGTTGATTTGAGAACAAGGCTTGCAATAAATTGGCAGAATATTACCAGACCGGTAAGCAAAAACCATATCAATTACCTGGAAGTAAGTACTTTTGGAAGCTTTCTGGCGGACTTTAGAAACAGGCGTAAATGGTACAAGAACACCTTTTTTATAAGCCATTGTCGGATGCCATCTATTTTTCCCTTGTGTTTAGATTTCTACTGCGCCGCTTTCGGTGATGGTACGGGAGGAAACATAATTTCAAATTAGGTTTTTTTTTTTTCGTTTATATCTGTGGTCACAATCGATAACCGCCTAAGTCGACTTAAGAAAGATTTGAGTTATGTATGCTATCATATTCTATTAACAAAACTTTATATTAACGTGAAATCCTCATTTCTCCAACAATGTTTTTTAAGAAGATATTAATAAAAACATATTGACCTAAGTCGTTATTATGTAATTATAATAAGCGCCTAAATAGACATACGAAAATATTTCCATAAAATTTTACAATAATTTTTTTAAATTGCCTATGGTTTAAGCTGTTTTTGCACATTTTTTTCTAAAATGATTTGTCATAAACAAGAGAGTAGTTTGTTTAAGAGTTTATTGCAAATTGAGAATGTTAAAACACCATGCTTTATCTCTACATAAAGTATTAATGCATTGTTGTTGGTATGATTTAAAGAAAGCTTTATCAACATAAGAGACAATTGAAAATGACATATTCTCTGAGGTTTTGTTCAAAATACAGTTAAGCTATTATAATTAAAGCAGTCTTTCAAAATGATTTCACTTAAGAAAATAAGAGTCCAGAAGAAAAAACAAAATAAATTGTTTACTAAATTAAAATAGAAATATAAAATGAATAAAATAGACAATAAAATAAGTAAGATAAAACAAAACACAACGCATTATTTAGTTAATTTAATATTTTAATTTCTAAAATAAAAAGATTATGATGAATTCAGTCGCATGTCTTTTATGGAGGATGAAGATCATCGATGAAAGTCACATGTCTTTTTTAGAAAACATTGAGGCTGATCATGAAGGAACGTCAATTTATCAGGAAGTTCTTCATTTTGACAGCGATAACTCAGTTAAATATCCCAATTTTGACCTTTCACTTTCTAATGAGACTGGGAATAGTAGTGATATTGAAGAAGATGTAGTACTCAACGAAGCTCCGACCACATCTCAAAAAGCTTATTCGCGAAAAGTCTCATGCGAAAAACGAAACTAGGGAAAAACATACGTAAATGTAAAGATAAATGTTGTGTCGGGGAGAAAATTGAGACCTTTGGTACATGACTGTCGTGAAATGCAAAACAAAGATACCGCGGACGTTACAAGAAAGTACTCGTATATTTGAGAAATACTGGTCTTTGGGCACATACAATCAGCGAATTTTATTTATAGGATCTTTGATTGACATTTGTTAAACAACAAAAAAAAAAAAAAAAAAAACTCAAAAGTTCGAAAAGCACCCTGAAGCCACGTGAACGATCCCTAGCTCAAATGTATAAGTTATATTGCGATAAATATAAATCCAAAGCCATAAGCATTTCATCATACGCTAGTGTTTTCAAAGGTAAGCATCTTCTTTATCGTCTCTTAAAATTATTTCCTCATCAATTAAGAATGTTTTGCAGGCATGAACATAAAATTTAAGAAGCCAAGCCTAGACACTTGTTATAAATGCGATCATGCTGTTAATATCGGAATTTAATGAGCTTAACATACGCTGCCATTGCTGCATCAATATAAAATGCCCTTATACTATTAGGATACATTACATTGCATGACTTAAGAACCCCTCTGCTCGCTTCATATAAGGTGTACTGAGGATGAGAAAGAAGCATTGCGCTTCAATTCTCAGCTGCATATTCATAATGCAACAATTATTTATATAAAATGTTGCGTTTTTTTTAATAAACTAATATTGATCAATCTACAAAATTACGAACTAACAAATGACAGCCAAACAAATTCGGTCTGAACTATAAAACAAGCTGTTTTTTTAGTTTACAGTGTGGGCCAATGGAACTGCAACCAACTGTAACTTCTAAAATAGTTGGTAAAACTGCGTTAATTTCGCTTATGTTTCTTATTTGTGTCTTAGTTTCATTGAATTTTTTTATCCGTAATGGAATTCGAACGTTATACATAGGATTATAGCGCTATATATGTTATGAGTGGAAAGTCACAACTAGCTATCGTAAGAGTCTGCCAACACTTCGATGTCAATAAATCATTCGTATCTCGAATAAAAGCACGTCACAACAATACTTGCCGTTGTGAAAGTGAAGGCTCGAGTTGAACGAAATCCTCGACGGAGTGGCAGAAAAATGCCTACTGAGCTGAAAATATCAAAGACAATCATGCGACGGATATTTAAAGATGAGTTCAGTCACCGACTAACACTCGACTCGGCAACATCTTTCAGCTGATTGGGTTTCTCTCGGATTTCTTTTTTCGCAGTGCGAACCGGTTTCTACAACCAACCAAGCTTTTTTTGTAGTTTTTGCTTAATTTGTAACCGGCTAGTGCGTAAAATAATATACATACAGCCGTTTACAAAACCTGCTCGACTATGGCCGAACGGCCACGATTTTCTTTCGGGAAACCGTTTTAACGATCTGCAAACAGACCTACCCCCTGAATATAAAAATAAAAAAAAGGAAAAAACCCAATTCCTCCTCTTTTGAACCATCAAATTTATTCTCGGCCCACACTGTTCCGGACAATCCAAAATTTATAGTGATCTCCTAGACTAATGCGGAAAAGTCTCTCACATCGTTTAGCGTTTTCCTGCTTAAAAAAGCCATCGACGACATAAGTACAGCTTATGAACAAATCACCCAAATACGCGATGGCAGCCTCCTCATAAAAAACCCAAAAAAATATCGGATCTCTTCTTATCAAAGAAAGCACTTTCCAATCTATGTCCGATCTCAGTAACCCTTCACAGACAACTGAACTCATCAAAAGGCACAGTATATGCCCCATATTTAACCAACGTTCCCGAAATCAAAATCATTGAAGAAATGAAGTCACAAAGCATAACGGACGTGTTCAAGTTGTAAAAAACTGAAAATGGAAAGCAGCGTGCAACTGGACTGGTTCTATTCACCTTCGACCGTTTTCGTCCTCCAAACACGGTTAATATCGGCTGGTATAATGTCCAATGCGATGTCAAAACTGCCAACTTCTGGCCACACCGCCAAACGCTGCAAAGGTAATCTTAATTTGTCAATTGCAATATACCCCCTCACTCCTCCGAAAAATGCACATGTACTTCATGCGCTAATTGCAATGGAGATCACCCCGCCTCTTCTAAGGCATGCCATCGTTACCGACAAGCAAGAGGAACACTTAAAATTAAGACCATAAGTAAATGTAGCATTCCTGAAGCTAAACAAATATGCAAAGAACAAAACTCCACCTCACTTATGCCATCAACCTATTCAATGATTGCAAGTACGACAAACACACAAAAACCTAAGATTGCGGTGAACGAATTAATACATAACAAAAGCCCTAGCAACGGCACTCCAACACCACACTCTCTTCAACAAACACCAATGTCAATTATTAATCATAGAAACACAATAGCAACTGTTCTTCACGAACACAGCCAAAAACTAGCATCACTATCGCAACACACACTTACTAACGCTTTACTTAATACCGTAAAAAACAAAATTCCCTAACACACCAGCTGAAGCCGAATTAACCTCCGCCCCCGCGCAATGCAGCTCGTCCAGCGCTCACACTTAAAACATAAACCTCTCAGAGAATATTCTAAACAACAATCACTCAACGCAACCAAATACACAAAATCAAAACAATACAATACAATCTCCAATTTCATCTATTACTCAATCACTAATAAAAAAGAACATATACTACACAATTCCCCCAGAATTTGATAACCATGAAACCGAGCAATAGCCACCACTTTAATGATGACTCCAACCCAGCTGATCGGGCACTTATTTACTCTAGCACCATGCCTAGATCGAAAAGTTTAGTTCCTAAACAACGGGTTGGATATGTTTACCCAAATTCTATTCCCATATCAAACTTGTACGCTCCGACATCCAAATATCGGTATTGCTAACCACACTGATTTAACCTTCCCAACCCCAAACCAAAGCACATCGATAGAAGACTCAAAATCCTGCAGTGGAACATAAAAGGCTTCATCAATAATTATGACGAGTTGTGTATTCTTATAAAAGAACAGTTCCCCAGTATTATTGCCCTTCAAGAGACTCACTGTCCGCACCTGTTTAAACCTAACACACCTAAGTCCTATAAAGATTGTTTTTATAATTTTCCACATAGCTCAACTGCCAAACAAGGTATCGGAATTTTAATTAAGGAAAACATTCCACATAAAAACATTCCCATCACCTCGAATATTTTAACGATAGCGGTCGAGGTTCAACTCATGCTTAAGTTCACTGTTATCTCCATTTATATTCTTCCCGACAAAGCTTTTTCTAGGTCTGATTTAGAAAATATGTTTAACCAGATTCTGACCCCCGTACTACTGATAGGTGGTGTCAACGCCTGAAGCGTACTGTGCGGTTCCGCCACCATTAATTCCAGAGGGGCTATACTGGAAACATTTTTAAGTGACTCAAATCTGACCCATAATACATACACTAACACGCATTGATTTAACATGCAGCTCACCCGAATTGTATACGTGGACTTCCTGGGAAATTTTAGATGATCTCTATAACAGCGACCACTTCCCTATAATTTCCACTATTAATAATGGCATAGCCTACTCAAATACAACTACAAATCGCAAATTTAAAACTGACTGTGCTAACTGGGCTTGTTTTAACAAACAAGCCTGTCAGTTAAAACACCGTCGTCAAACTTCAATAATGAAGCTGCGATAATCCAAAAAACAATACGAGTCGCCGCCAACAAATCAATCCCTCAAACTATGCCTATTACCTACCAGCGGACTGTGCCCTGGTGGAACCCAGAGTTGAGAACCTTAAGGTATGAGAAAATGAAAGCTTGACAGACCTTTAAAAAGCATCCAAATAACATTAACTTAATCATATTTAAAAAATCTAACGCTTAATTCCGCAGGGAAGTAAAAATCAGTAATGCCAAATGCCTTCACGATTTTACTACAACACTCAACCCTAATACATCTACCATTCGCTGTCTGACTGGTAACTACACCTCACAATCGATAAGTGATTGAAACGCCTGAATGTCCAATATCCGCTTCTCATGAGATAAGCAACTACTTTGCTCGAACCTGGTCGGATTCATCTGACGATCACAATTTCTCAAATTGTTTCAAGGTTTGTAAAGCTGAATCTCTCAACCTTACACAAGAGTATAATTTAACATCTCCTTCAGCAAGACACATCGAAGGCCCAATCACCACGCTAGAATTCGAAGCATGTTTAATATTACTGAAAGGTAAAACTCCTAGTAGGGACAGAATTTCGTACCCTATGTTAAGAAATCTTCCAAAGTCATCTAAACTTAGACTCTATAACAATATCCTCAATAGAGGAGTGATCCCACTAAACTGGAAATTAGCAACAATACTGCCTCTTCCTAAGCCCAAAAAAAAAAAAAAAATAAATAATATCAACGGATACCGTCCGATATCACTTATCTCCTGTATGTAAAAGGTTCTGGAGAATATTATCGCTAGGAGACTGCTTTTGTTTATTAAATCAAATAACTTATTAAACTCAAATCAAGTGGCTTTTCAACCAAAAAAATGTTGAAATGATGCACTCCTCCATCTGGACTTCTTTATCTCCAAAGGGCTTTCAGCTAGAAATTTCAGTGCGATACTGTCTTTAGTTTTGTTTTGACAGCTGATTGTTGTTGACGTGTTTGGCATCATGTTGAGTATGGACAAAAACGATTTTGTTCTCTAATAAAGCATTATTTTTTGAGAGGCAAAACGGCGAAGGAAACAAAAGAAAAGTTGGATAAATATTATGGGGCTAATGCTCCGTCAGATTACACCGTCAAATATTGGTTTCGAGAGTTTCGTGGTGGCCGCAACTCCACTACCGATCAAGTCCGCAGCGGCAGGCCCTCCGATGCGGTTACAGAGGACAATGTCATAAAAATACATGAAATGGTATTGGCTGACCGGAAAGTGAATTCGCGCGAGCTAGAAGATAACACAAAGATTAGTACCGAGTACACACGCCATATTTTGGGCAATATTCTGCATATGAAAAAAACACAAACGCGAGAGCACTTCGAAAGTGTGTTTGGACTTGCTGATGCGGAATCAGGCGGACTTTTGGCATCGACTGCCAACTTTTTAACACCAGAGAACAGAATGAGTGCCCGGCAATAGCAATGGAGTGCTTCGAAGCGGCCGAGGGAGACTCGATGGGTCTAAAAATTATGGCGTCGGTTTTCTAGGATTGTCATGGCATATTCTTCGCGGAGGCACTTAACATCAACCGTATGACAGTTTGGAATCGTATAAAAGAGCAGGCTACTCAAAGAAGCTCGATGTTTGAGTGCCACATGAATTAACGCAAAGGAATTTAATTTACCGCATAACCATTAGTGAAACGCTGCTAAAACTTAACGAAATGGAACCATTTTTGAAGGGATTCAACACGAACGATGAAAAATGAATTAAATACGAGAATATCCAACGCAAGCGATCATGGCCAAAGACCGATGACCAACCACAAACAACTTCAAAGCCTTGATTGACGACAAACAAGGTTATGTTGAGTGTTTGGTGGGATTGGAAGGGAAATGTACTAAAAAACCGCGGAGACTTTTTATATGACCCAATATAACGTAGTTTTAAAGGGAGATAAAGTGATCTTTGTAAGATTATATACGCAGTGTTTAAGAACGAACTTTAAAGATCACAAACATAAACAAGATATCACAAGATAAGAAAACATATAAATAGTTATCACCGCGCATCGAATTTACGCACCAAACAAAGTGGTGAGCGACAGTTACCTCTTGAGTTGCGGTACTACATCATATGGTGAATAAAAGTCACCTCTCGAGTGAAAAAAGAAAATAATAATAATGCATACGAAATGTCCATCCTCGTTGCAATAGCCAGATTCATTAGGCTACCCGCAACTTCGCGAAAAGTTTTCTTTTAAAACTGATGACTTGTTCCAAGCTTACTGGTGTGGAAACTGGGTTTGACTCTAGCATGTTGAACTTCTGAAGGATACGTTCAACATTTATTTTTTTTTTTTTTTTTATACCGCGCGCGCACCAAGGGGATATGAATACCCTTTTACTGGCTTTTTCTCCAGGGCGCGGATGGGTGGTGTAGTAGTTTGAAACTCAGATGTATTAGGTTTCGATATTTTTCCCAGAGGTGGTTGTCAAACTGGACGGGACGAGCTAGTACATCCTCCTCAACCAGTGGGTCTTAAGTACGTGGTAGTTGTTAGTTCGTTACATTTAACCCAGCCAGCAACCACTCCAACATCAGTTATATGCCTTCATGTCAGAGTTAACGCCGACGGGATTTTTATATAACTACATACAAATTCTATGAAAAGACTTTTTCACAGAATTGCCTGGCACGGGATTCGAACCCGCGTTCCTCTGCTTGAGGAGGCTATGCATATACCACTACACCACAAAAAAAAAAAAAAAAAAAAAAAAAAAAAAAAAAAAATTTAACGTATCCTTCAGAAGTTCAACATGCTAGAGTCAAACCCAGTTTCCACACCCAGTGAGCTTGGAACAAGTCATCAGTTTTAGACGAAGAGGTAGAGTGGTAAAAAATTTTGACGAATTGGTCGACCCTACAATTCCCTGGGGCCCGGCACCCAACGAAGGTGAGAGTTGAACTGTTCTGCCATCTCCGCAAGAGATCGGCATTGAGGGGCGGTTTAAAAATTAAGTGAGAACGAGTTCTGGGACTTGATAGCGGCGTGATATAACGTTTTTCTTCAGTCAAAGACAAAATGACAGGCTTAGATTTAGCTTATCTAAGAAAACACCGCCACCAACCCCGCGTTCGGTTTTAGATCCATCTGTATAGAAGTTCTCTTGTTCTCATGAAAGCATAATCCTCCTAGAAGAATCTAAAGGGAAAGCTCACACGAAAATCTTTGTCAAACCGAAGTTTAGGTATGGTGTAATCGATGTTCTCTATGTGGATTTCTAATATATAAAGTTGCAGCTGCTTGCTTGCTGAAGATGTCGATGGGTGTCAAGTGAAACAGAATGTCTAATGCCGCGGAGGGAGTGGAGAGTAGAGCTCCGCTTACAAATGGACATATAGTTCTTTGGATTCGGCTTAGTTTTTTGCAGTTGACTGCAATGTCTAAGGCCGTCTACCAGACAACCACACTGTAGGTGAATATCGGTCTTAAGACCGAGATATATAGCCAGTGGGTTATCCGGGGTTGAAGGCCTCATTTTTTACCAATGGCCTTTTTGCAAGAGATAGTTACTGTAGCTTGCAATGTCTAAGGCCGCCCACCAGACAAACACACCGTAGGTGAGAATCGGTCCTATAACCGAGATATTTAGCTAGTGGGTTATTCAAGTTTGAAGGTCCCATTAGTTACCAATTACTTTTTTGGAAGAGAAAAAAGCTACTGTAGTTTTCTTGACTCTTTCTTGAATGTTAGGTTTCCAGTTTAGTGTCCTATCGGAAATGCGACCCAAGAATTTAGCTGTTGCTTAAAACAGTAAACTGGTACCGTTTATTGAGGGAGGATCTATAGCTGGGATTTTATATTTCCTTGAATAGAGGACAAGGTCAGTTTTATGAGGGTTAACTCCCAATCCACAGCGATCAGCACAACCGTTAATCAGTTAATATTTAGCTAAAGGAGTTCTTTGATGGTATTAAGTATTAAGGCTATAGTAATGTCGTCCAGATACCTCCCGCCACCAAATACCATATATCAGCAGTTCATTTACCACCAAGTTCCAAGTAAGAGGTGAGAGGACACTTTACTAACACATCTTTTAGCAGAAATCCCATCCAGTTTGGAGCTAATTATCCTGCTATTTAGCATAAGACTGATCAACTCCCCAAATGAGTCATCTACCTGCAGATGTAATAGCGCAGTCGTGATTGCGGATGTATCGATGTTGTTAAAGGCCCTTTCTATGTATAGGAAAGAAACCATTGTGTACTCTCTGTATTGTAGGGATTATTCGATGTGGCTAGTCAGTAAATGCAGAGCCGTTGATAAAAGTGTTGGTTCAATTTTAGCTCAAATATGGATATCAATCACTCGTTCTCGAGTTTTCAGAAGGAAAGATAATAGACTTATAGTATAAGGTCCTTCGGGACATCATGAGACCATTTTTCGGGCTTGGGAATGAAAACTACATTAACTTCTTTCCATGACAGTGGAATGTGGATCAATTCTACACAGCTGCTTCTAATATTCTCTAGTGTGGGCAAGATAATATCTGAAGACCTTTGTAGTTCGACCGGTATTATACCGTCGGACTAGGTCCAAAACGGTTTGTAATGAACACGGCCATATTTACTGCCTCTGCCCAAAGGCTGAGGGGTAAACTTTCAGCATGCAACATAGTTCTCGCAGTTTTAACAATAAATCGCATATCCCTCTCAGCTCTGCCATTTTGCTGCGGCGTATGAGGCACAGTTTTCTGGTGAATGATACCATTTTTAATAAAGTAGAAACTTAACATCCTTATTTTTAAACTCCAAACATCTAAGCATTTGAATCGGACGACCAAACTTTGCCTTGATGAAACTAATATACTTTGCTATCATAAATCATGCTTCAGATTTGTCTTTTATAAAGAAAACGACTCTATAGTTAGAGAAATCGTCTTTAAAAAGTATGAAATATTGTACTTTGAACCACCGATCGAAGCAGTCTGCATTGGGCCACAAAGACCAATATGCACTTGTTCGCCCGTTTGATTAGCTCTGGAACTACTGTTGACAAAAGGGGATCTATGCATCTTCCCAAAAGCGCACGCATCGCAGAAAAAGTTTGAACTGTCAACAAATTTAATGTTTTTTGTTTTAAATTGCTCCTAAGTTGACTAGAACACATTTGCCCAAGGCGTTCATGCCACGTTTGAATCGATTCAACCTTCTACGAGTAGCATACAGATAGTGGCTGTTGTTGTTTGATAACTTTAAACATCTTATACAGGCGACCATAACGGACACCAACGGCTACCAACCTGGTTATTTTGCACGTTTGACTTGTGGAAGTTAAGAAATAATTCTTATCGAGAGCACTGCCAGACGAAAATAAGTTAATCTTGATTTCAGCAACAAAGTAAACATTTACTAATCTCTTTTTTGACTATTGAATGCTAAAATTTGCATTGATGCATTAATTTTACTTTCATTACCGACTGTTATTGGCACCGGGTGATCAAGTTAAATTAAATTATAAAACCATTCGCGACGATACGACATGTGCTTGCTCGCACCTGAATCAAACACCTAATTATCGGAATTAATAACCTCATTAAAATTAACTGTCCCACAGACAAATGCATCCCCGTAAAATCTATAATTTGCGTAGTTTAACTGTGAAAATAATTTATATCTAGCTGGACAGTTGGCTTTCCAATGTCTTTCCTAATTACAATACATGCAAAACACTTAACTAGGCGTTATATATATAATCAGCCGCGACCTGAGATTTTCGATTGTTTGACCTTTCATCTCTGTAGACTCCCAAGCTCTGAAGAAATGAGAGAAGCGACTGGGAAAAGTCTTCAAAACCTTTGCAATAAGCCTGGATTGGGGAACGTTTTCTCCTGCATCTCTCAATTGTTGCACCAGACTTTCCAATTTACTCATGTGCGTAGCACATCACCTGGATTTTTCCGAAAAATATAAAAACGTTGTTGAAGTAAATTGACACTTGCGCACGATTTATGCTCATAGACTGAGCACAGTTTTGTTCACATTTCGTGAGATGTTTCAGAATGCATGATGTGAATCAAGGGCTGTTGTCCGACACCTATTGTCATGATCTTTTGCGCCTTGCGATCTTTGGTCTGCCATTCCACAGTGCAACGACTGTATGGAAAAAAAGGACAAAAATCATAGCTCATTGTATAATTGTTTTATTTATTAATTATTGTTAGTTTATTACAAAATGGTTAATTATTTGTGTATTAAACAATTTTAAATAGGTTTTCAGACTGATTCTAAGTTACATTATTCGCTTTCTAAGTCTGTTTCAGATTCTATTTCTGTTTCTGTGACTGATACATCAATAACTGACTGAGTATCATCAATAATATATTCGGCAATGTCTGAAGTAATTTTTTGACAACTATTTGAAACTTTTCGAAACTTAGCAAGGCCTGGGTCAGACGTAATAAGAAGCATTTTCATGATATCCCTATTGGTATTGATTCGTAATGATTTCCAGGCATTGTGCTCTCGGATACAGCGAATATTCTTGTGCCTACACTCCAATGCTTCTTCAGACAACTGACCTATCGGAATTGAAAAGGATAAAATCACATCAGGACCATGTATTAGCAGTTTATGCAAAGTTACAGGCATATAATACCAGTAATAATTACTAAGATATATCTCTTGTTTCATGAACATGAACAGCTGGATATTACTCTTAGTATTATTGATAATTTTGAAATCAAATTTTCGTTTATGCCGGTAATTGAGGAACTTACAGATGCATTAGCAAAAAATCGACGGGCAGTATTTCCGTCATTAGTGGAACCGAACCCAGGCTTCGGTTTGTCAATAATTAATCCAAGCTTTTCTTTGAATTCTTTTTGTATATTTAATTTTCTTTCTAAAAGCTTTTTTTAAATCTTCCCCTTTAGCTTGCCACTTTTTAAAATCCAAACGATAAGAAATATGTAACATGCATTCAAATATCCTTATCCAACAATGTAAGGGTGAGAAACCAAAGCTAACTCATCCACAAATGTAACACGTTTGAGCTGAGTTCGTCTCACTTATAACATTACTAAAACTACTATCTATCATGGTGAACAACATTTCAAAATTTTAAGAGGAACTAATTCATTAATTAATTGATCCATATTTGCTTTCTCATTATCTACCAAATTTGCTAACTCTTTCGAAAATATGAACTTTATAGGTCGACATTAAAATAGTGGCGATATAAAGTGGGCAAATCCCAGACCATCATCAATATCTTTATCGACTATTTGTAGTAGAACAAGTGCAATAAAAAATACAAATTCATCTGAAATATTAATATTCTGAAACCCCTGTTTATAAGCACTATGCCCAGAGTTTAAATCAAAACCCGATTTACATACGAAGGTTACAATATTGGACAAAGACAAAAACTCATCTACTCATCATGGGCTTAATTATATATTTTGCAGTTTTATTGAGTAATTGCTGCAAATCTACTACAGCATGACTATCTGAAACATTTATTGTATCAGGTAGTCTTTGATCCCTAATTTTTTTATAGAATAGTAACTAGGGAATTTATTCTTATGAAGAATTTGTATTTTCGAAGACTGAGTAACAAGTCTAAGTAAAGGGATAAGGCTTGAAGAACAGGTATACATTTCTCATAAGATAAATGGCAGTAAAAGACAGCTCATTAGAGTCCCAGTTACGAATAAGACTTTCAACTCTGCGCTTTTTTGATTTATGACATAGGCTCTCAAAATCTTTTTCTGGTCGACCTCTTTGTAATCCACTAGTGGAAAGAACTGGGGTATTGGACGTCTGCCTGTAGCTCAGAACTTTTTCTTCCAGAGTAACTTCCTCTCTCAACCAGTCCGCATATCGTATTTAATAATCGAGCGACCGAACATGTCTTTTACACTGTCGACTTCCATTTTTGAAGCCGATGCTTTATGATTTATGTTGTAATCATGTTCGCGTAGTGAGAGCCTTTCTTCGTAAGCTTCAGGATTGCTGTCTTTTTTATTTTCCCAAAAGACACGACTCTGATGGTAAGTAGACTTTACACACGAATCGACTTTTTTTTTTGCCAGAGTTACTACATAAAAACGTGAAGTATGGCCACGTTTTATTTTCCCGTAAACTTTCATTTTCTTGAAACTGATCCATATCTGGGAATATCGTGAGTACCTTTTTGGTTTATATACAGAGGTTGATCACTTATTTTTACTAAAATAACTTACGAAGTGCTCAGTATAACGGTCACAGTAAAACTGAATATACATATCTGGCTGCGAAAACATGCGACGTAGTTATAAACGAAAAATCCCTAAAGAGTAGACCTATTCATGAATTTCTGTATACCTTAAGGTCAACAATGGAAACCGTCGTATTATAATGTGTTCGATGACGAAGGGGAACAAACAATAACTCTGGTAGACCCCGTAGCAAATGTAACTTTCTGACCGCTGAGCGGTTGCTCTTTAGAAGGCTGTAACTTAAAAACTATTTGAGATATTTATTAGTATGTTATCTTTAAAGGTATATATAGTCTTTTTCGATTTTTTTCAAAGTATTTAGAAAACATTAATCTCAGTCCCTAACCTAGAGATCCTTATATCTATTAGAATAATGTAAATAGAAAAACAAGTGAATTGTTTATTAACAGCTATGGTAGTTATATACAATTATTGTAAGTAGCCTTGACACTGCAACAAATAGAGCGACCAAATATGATAAATATGTTCATAGTGGGTGTTTCAGGTATAATATAATTCAATTTGAATAATTTTAACACTACCACTTATTATTTAAATAGATATTCTGCTAGGCATCAGTTTTATTTACATTAATATTATTTCGGTAAATATCAAAGTGCTGTTTCATCAAGACAATGCACCGTGTCACAAATCGATGAAAACGATGGTAAGATTGAATGAATTCGGCTACGAATTGCTTCCCCACCCACCGTATTCTCCAGAGTTGGCCACCAGCGACTATTTCCTGTTCGCAGACCTCAAAAAAATGCTCGCCGGAGAGATTTAAGACCGATGAAGAAGTAATCGCCGAACAGAGGCCTATTTTAAGGCTAAACCGAAATCGTACTACAAAACTGGCATCGAAAGATTGAAAAATCCTTTCAATCAGTGTATCGTCCTCGAAGGCAACTATATTGATAAAGTTGAATTTTGCAAAAATTTTGTTTTATTTTACAACGTTAAGATCAGATGACAAAAAACAAGTGAATATTAACAGCTATGGTACTTATGATTTCAACAGTTTTAATTTTTATTCTGAAAGCCAGACAGTTCCGAATGAATTGGGTGATTGTGAATGAGTATTAGTGGCTCACGGGAAAACCCTGGAAACCCGGTTGGCCAAGTTAGCTAGCAGTGGTTAGTTCTAAGGCTACACCTTTACGAAATCTCATGGCTTCGGCAGACTCCTCTTTCTTTCACAAAAGAGCCTCCAAGATTTCTCTCGAGTTTTCTTCATATTAGGATTACATCATACACACACTTGTACAATAGTAAAGCAGGCGTTTTACGTTTAGTAACTGCACGATTTTGAGTGATCCGCTACACCTTGCGGAGCCAAAAAAGAAATTCATATTGAATTTTAAAAGTGTACAATTTTTAAGAGAATGCAGACTTTTAACTTAACTAACCAGTTATAATTTTACATTGTTTTATAACTAAAAGAGTCAAAAATCTCGAAAAATTTAAGAAAATGACTTCTCAAATAATCTAGCAGCTGGTTTGAGTAGGTATAAATTTTAGTACAATTTTACACGCTTAGTGTAAAATTACACATATATGAATTTTTAAACGAGAAGCGATCACTGACAATATTATAAATATATGTATGTACATACATATATTGTATTTCGTATGAAGTTTACTCGTAATTATTCACGTGAATAAGTTTTTTTTTTTTTTAAATAATTAATCCGTATGGATGGTGGTGACGTGGTACAATTGTTATGGCTATGTGTCACAATAAAACAATTTGTTTGTGGCTTTTTTTTACTATTACTATACTATGATTTAAACGAAGAAATGAAAAAACATCCTTAAGCGGATGGACTGCCTAAACGACCACTGAGATGACAGAAAAACGTAGAAGGAAAACCAAACCAACTCCTAACATAGTCAAACACCTTACCCTAACGGTTTCAACTCAAAGGCTATAAGAAAAAGCAACGAAGAGAGCGTCTACATCAGCCACAGCTGTTAGAAGACATCGTGAAGAAGTAGATTGCCACGTCTCTGACAGTGGGGAAGGAATTTATACTAGAGATACGAATAGCTTTGCATATCTCGCAGCCTCCGAGTATGAAGCCCTTAAAAACATTGTAGTTGAGCAATAAAGGAGAGCCGGATATCAAGACTTAGTAAAATGCGAGGAAAGAAAAGAAGCAAAATCTCCGGTGCTCCTTGCTCTAACAACAACAACATCAGACACAAGAGCAGCAACAACTACAGCTGAAGCAAACTCAGCAACAACAGCCTCAGAAATAAACACAACAAAAACAGCAACAGTACGAAAGCAATGACAGAAAAATAGCAACAATCAGAACAGCAACATCGTAAAAAATAACGACAACTTCAGCAAAAAAAAAAAAAATAAATAAATAAATAAATAAATAAATAAAAAAAAAAATAAAATAATAATAATAATAATAAATAAATAAATAAATAAAAATTTCGGGATACCTTTGAACCATAGGTAAAAATTTTTATATTAAGCTTTTAAATACAGACAGGCATGTGATTTACTGCAATACAGTGGAAATTAACTATATGGTAAAATAAAAGCCTTTTTGAAGGATACAACGACGGAGATCTTCCCCTTCACGCCAAAAGGGTGATAAGATGTACTGCGGAGGGGGTTCGAATCCCATAGTTAAGCCATTCGTAATGGGCAAAGCCAAAATGGTGAATCGGAAACTACGGCTCTTCCTGGTTCAGCTTACGTCCAACACCAAACTTGATGATCTAAGGAGCATTAAATTTCTGGACTATCAGTCTGTACAGATGTATTTTGGGTTTTTCGTGAACTCCTGACTGTGAACAATTAATCCTGACCGAACAATTAATTTCCTGAGATACCCATGGCAGCGAGGATATTAGGGTCATAGCATCCAATAATTTTTGCAACTCTACATCGGGTCTAAATCAACTGGAGATCCCTTTCTGCGATTTAAGGTTTAAACCACAGCCACCATGACGCTCCCACACGTTGGCCTACCGCAACAAGTCAGGCCCGGACCGAGGTCCGGGAGGTTCCTCCATAGTGCTGGGATTTAAGTTCTGGTAGAGACTACCGGTGGTTCTGCCACCAACAGGACCTACGACCAGCAATTATAGTATAGCACGTTGGACACACTTCTCCAAAACATTTATGAGAGCACTCTCCTCGAACTCGCTCTGCCCAGATACAGATACAGATACCTTAAACAAATAGACGAGACTATAAAACGAACGATACAGTACGACATATATATATACAGTTCAACTGTTTTAAATGAATTAAAGATATCTTAAAATAAGCAGTTGTGTAAATCTTTAATTTCAACCTGAAATATATTTATAAAAATATATATATATATATATATATATATATATATATATATATCAGAATGCCCAAGTGCAAGGTGTACTCAACGGATTTGAAAGAAAAGATAGTGTCGCTGCACAATAATAGAATAAGACAATAAAGATTTCACGTGATTTGAATATACGAAGAGGGACAATTTCAAAGATCATAAAAAACTTCCACCAGCGAAGGACAGTCGAGTGTGCTCCCAAATCAGGTAGGCCGAGAAAAACAACAACCATCACCGATCGCATAGTTGAGAGGATATCGAAAAAAAATTCAGAAAAAACGGCAACTGAAATCAACCCTGAATTAAAGAAAAGGGGTATTGCGGAAGTAACCGATCGTACAATAAGTAATAGACTGAGAGAAGGTGGATTATTCGGAAGATCTCCTTTGAAGAATGTAATCTAATGTAAATATGATTAAGAGATCATATAATTTTGGGCAACTCGGTCGAGCATACGCCTGGTATCTCGCGGATAACACGAGTAATGTTAGCTTCCAAAGCGATAATCTGGCTTATTCCTAAAGACCTGAGGCTTCACATATCCACAGAGAAAATAGTCCAAAGGTGTGATATCGCACGATCTAGGCGGCCAATTTACCGTAACAAAACGTGAAATTAAGTGCTCACCAAAATGATTTCTCAACAAGTTCATTGTTTTACGCGCACATAACATAGTCCGTTAACATGGCGCGATAACGGTTATCATTGACGGTAACATTCTGATTTGCCTCAATTTTGAAGAAATATGGAACAATGATTCCACCAACCCATAAACCACACCATATCGTTGTTTTTAATGGATGTAATGGTAGCTCTTGGTACTCTTCAGGTTGCTCATCAGCCCAAATACGGCAATTTTGTTGATTAACGTTTCCATTGAGTCAGAAATGGTCTTCGTCACTGAACAAAATTTCGCGATAAAACACCGGATTTTTATTGAGTTTTTTCAGGGCCTATTCACTGAAAATATGACGCAAATTTAAGTTGCCTGACTTCAATTCTTGAATAAGTTGAATTTTGTATGCTTTTAGGCCGATATCTTCACGTAAAATACGCCAAGTTGTCGAATACGCCAAGCCAAGCTGCTGAGAACGACGATGAATCGATTCGTCACATCACGCGTGATCTGTCAAGAAAAGCCTATTGAAAATCAAATCTCACGATGAATCACACTATATTTATATATGTACGTATTTCCTTTGCAAATACTTAAAGGATCTTTTGTATTAGGTGGTACCAAATCAAAGAAATGTTAATGTTGCCACAAACAATACGATCTGGAGACCAACTGAATATGTCAAGCTCTTCCGATTAAATAGTATTGGGCTGATAAAAATATCGCAGAATACTTTTTATAAGTATTATTCTTGCGGCAAAGCCTTCATCAGTACATATAGAATCACAGAGTAACTGTACAATAACCGTGCGAAATGTTCATGAAAATTCGGAACCATTTGCAATAATGCTTAAATGGATTGGAATTTTTTTTAGATACTTATATTAAATGGCAGATGTTTTAGAATTGTGCAAACAATTTTAAGTCCTTAAGCATTGTGAGTATTCAAATCTGTATTTTACGATATATGTATTGTACATACATACATATGGATATATCGCTTAGCATATTTTACAAAAAATTCGAATTTTAAATTTACTGCTGACAATGCAAAAAAAAAAAAAAAAAAGTTATTCGCCAATATCTTCGGCAGGCAGTGTACCAGTGCAGATACTTTTTTTTTTGTTTTCTTTTAAATTCACCAATAAATAACTTTTCTAATAAAATAACTGTAAAAAACAAAGGCACTTGTTCACTTTACAACTTTGTAATGATTTAGTCAACCTAATATTTTGTGTGAAAAGCCTTTTCAAGTTAAAATGCTGGTCACTCACCGGTGCGAGGAATGGGAAAGATGCGCAGTGCTGACCACGCACTGGTGTGAAGAGCTGCTAAGATTTTAAGAGCTCAGTATTAACCTGGGTTCGCTTATGGGCATATGATTTCTAGTCGGCACTGTGAATGAGTGTTTTGAGATTGTTTACATTGCGTTGGTTTGTAGCGCACCGGTGCGTGTGTGTATTTATTGTCAAATTTCCATATTATATTTTAAAATTTATGAAAAGCAGTCATGTTACATAATTGGGCAACCATTTTTTCCTTATAAAAAAAAAAAAATTTCCTCTAAATGCTTTTTCAATTTGAGCTCTTAAATGCTCAATTGGATTCAAATTGGAACTTTGGGGAAGTTGAAGACGTACCTTCTTGACGTTGTAAAGCAGCCATTACTAAACTAAAAACGAGGAGTGTTTCGGGCAGATATCATAGACAAAGCAAACATTCTCGGAAAAACCTAGTTTTGTGGCAGTAGGTCGTAGGTTTGTTTTTTAATATATTTAGGTTACCAAACTTGTTCATTGTCCTTTCAACAAATTGAAATTTTCCGACACCATTTGCCTAGATCGTACCCCACACTAATACGTTGTTTTACTGTGTTTTACTGTTCTATTAACATTTCTCGGAACCGGGTCTTTCCACACAAAATAAATCCAAATATATTAAATTTTCATTCATCCGTAAAAATAACAGATGTCCAAAATTCTTAATGTTTTTATAATGTATTCTTTTGCGTACACCCACCGCTTCTTTATAATTTTAGCTGACAAAAGGGGTTAATTTTGAGGTGCGAATACTCTGATATCTTCTGAATATAAAAAAATTCGTACTCTTTGTGGGTAAACGGACATGAACGATCTGGCTTTACTTAAGTTTCAGAAATTTTGACCACTAAAATTTTCGGATTTTCTTTAGTTATTTGCACAATTTGCCTTTTTTGTTTATGAAACTGTAAATAAAAATTTTTACTTCCTTCCCGTTGGTGTTGCAAGGAAACCATTTTTTCATTTTTTTATTTTATATATCGGGTGAGTTTTTTAACTTGAGACATCCAAATTACTAGAAAAATACGCGATATCGCGAAAAATTTTTCAGACAAAAGGCACAAGGTTCTGAAGGGGACATAAGATGGTGACCATGAGTTTGACTTAGAGCCCCATTTTCAAGGTCAAACGAACTCCACTTTTGATTTTTTAATGGGAACCCCTATTTTTTGACAGATTCGTAATATGCGTGAAAAATTACAATTCTTTTACATGCAACACTTTTTTCAAAAATGCGTTCTCTTTCCGTCAGAGGGCGCCATAAAACTTAAGACATCAAAATTACTCGAAAAGTGTTTCAGACAAAAGTCACAAGGTTCTGAAGAGGACATAAGATGGTGACCACGAGTTTGACCTTAAGATCCATTTTCAAGGTCAAACGAAGGTCACATTTGATTTTTCAAATGATAATTCCTGATTTTCATTGCTCAGTCGTATTCCTCAATGGGGCACACGACTTTGTCTCAAAGGTCTTATTCATTCAGTGCTAGATACCACTGCACTGGCACGTGTAAATCATTATAAAACTTATCATTAATAAACTTATCTGAGAGTGGATGTTGTGCACTCTACCCTTTTTTTCTACTTGAACGGAACTGTACTTCATTTAGAAGATCGATATTTGCTACGAGGAGCTGATTGTTATTAGTAACGTTTTCCAGATTATTCCAATTCAAGAGAAAATTGAAATGATATTGATTTATGGAGAAAGTGGAAGGAACATCGATGGTGCTGTGGCTCTTTACGCCCAACGTTCCCAGACCAGATACGATCGCGCGCTTCCTTTTATCGGGTCATCCAACAATTCACTGGTGAAGGAAGTGTGCAACCAAAGAAAAGGAATCGGTCAGATAGGGCGGCTGTTGAGGACTATGAAATAGCAGTGTTAGCTGCTGTTGCACACGATCCTCACATTAGCACTCGCCAAATAAGTCGTGAATCAGGAATTTCTCAAACGACTGTCTGTAAGATATTACATCGGCTTAAATACCATCCTTATCATGTTTCAATGCATCAAGAACTTTATAGTGAGGATTTTCGCAACCGGGTTTCCCTTTTTCAATGAGCACTTCAGCAAATTGAAATAGTCTCGGGAAATAAACGTCGAAATGGGAAGAATTCAATGATTCAACAGTGGGAGGCAAGGGGACCCACTCTAATTAATCACCCCGAAGGAAACAAAATACTGCTACGCCCACGTCGTTGTTTCTGGATTATTCTAAACGCAGTATGTAAAAACAAATGACAAGCCTACGAGCAATACGACATAGCAATGAAAATCAGGAATTATTTCAAAAATCAAAAGTGACCTTCGTTTGATCTTGAAAATGGGTCTTAAGGTCAAACTCGTGGTCACCATCTTATGTCCTCTTCAGAACCTTGTGACTTTTGTCTGAAACATTTTTCACGATATTTCGTACTTTTCGAGCAATTTTGATGTCTTAAGTTTTATGGCGTTCTCTGACGGGAAAAGAACGCATTTTTGAAAAAAGTATTTCATGTAAAAGAATTGTAATTTTTCACACATCAATATAGTTGATTTGAAACGATTTTTCAATCTTTCGATACCAGTTTTGTAGTACGATTTCAGTTTAGCCTCAAAATATGCCCCTGATTCGGCGATTACTTCTTCATTGGTCTTAAATCTCTTTCCGGCGAACATTCTTTTGAGGTCTGCGAACAGGAAATAGTCGCTGGGGGCCAAATCTGGAGAGTACGGTGGGTAGAGAAGCAATTCGTAGCCGAATTCATTCAATTTTGCCATCGTTTTCATCGACTTGTGACAACGTGCATTGTCTTGATGAAACAGCACTTTCTTTTTCTTCAAATGCGTTTTTCTGCGGTTTCGTCCTTCAAACGCTCCAACAACGCAATGTAATAGTCGCTGTTGATAGTGTGCCCCTTTTTGAGATAGTCGATGAAAATTATTCCATGTGTATCCCAAAGCACGGATGCCATAACCTTGCCAGCCGACTGTTGAGTTTTTGGTCGTTTTGGACGAGGTTCGTCGCCTGCTCGCCGCTCAGCTGACTGCCGACTTGACTCTGTTGTGAAGTGAGCAAACGCGCACCCACTTTGAACAGAGCTTTCGCATGTCCAAATATTCTTGTATGATATATCCAACACGCTCTTTTGATATCTTCAGAGCCTCAGCTATCTCGGTCAACTTCACTTTACGGTCATTCGTAATCATTTTGTGGACTTATTTTATGTTTTTATGCTCAGCGGAAAGAGATTTAAGACCGATGAAGAAGTAATCGCCGAATCACAGGCATATTTTGAGGCTAAACCGAAATCGTACTACAAAACTGGTATCGAAAGATTGAAATCGTTTCAATCAGTGTATCGCCCTCGAAGGATAAATAAAGTTGAATTTTGCAAAAATTTTGTGTTTTACTATAAAACGGCACTGAGTTTTCAGCCCATGTTAATAATAAAAGCTATACTATTATAATAAATTTAGAAATTTGCTTCATTCATTTCAATTTCATTTAATTCATTCAAATGTGGATACTAGTATTTCCAGAGGGGGAAAAAAAATAAAGCAATATCAAATTTTAGAAAATCAACTGTACAGATTTTTTTTTTTGGTCCACTGTATACAGTTTTTTTTTACAACTGACTTGCGTTTAGCTTTTAGGACTACATACTTAGTATGAAGATTTGTTTTTTTCTAAACATCTCTTTTAAATTGTATTTATTTAATACAGGTTTTTCTTTTTTATATAGGAAATATTTCTATTTTCTAATTCTAATTCATAACTACATAACTTTGAATATACATAGTTAGTATAATATATAACCTGCATGCTTGCATTAATAAATGTATATAAGCAATGTATAATTCGCCTAGTGTGTCAAAAACACATGCGAGGAAGAAGACTTAAATCAAATCAAATCAAGAACTGGTAACCAGCAAAACACAAAAGCTGTACGAATAATACGATCTGTAGTATTAGTTTAATTCCCAATTATTTAAAAAAAAAAAATGGACTATTTGAAAAAACTAATATGTAAATACATATATGAATATACGGTGGTATGCATATTATAAAAAAATTTAATTAAAAATTTAAAAAACCCCCGAAGTAAAAATAACTTTTAAAAAATAAAAAACTAATATGTATTGACTCTTTAAGTTTAATATAAGAAGTAATATTTTAATCCAAGCATGGTACCGTCTATAATTAGCTTAACATTGTTAAAGAATAGAGTTAACTATTTATTTTGTCTGCTATATTTTTACATATTACGCGCAGTCACCGACTAACCGCCGAGCCGATAACATCGTTCTCAAGTTTACTGTGACTTTCTCTTTCCGCCAAGTGCGAAAACCGGTTTTGGGTTGCTGGACCCTGATCCTGCCCCTAACCTCCAAGAAAAAAAAAAAAAAAAAACAATACATTGCCTTTAAGCATATTTCCAGACCTCCCTTCACATTCCAGAAAATCCGCGATTTGTTTTAATGTCTTCAAAAAATAGTGAAAAACCCATTTCTTTCCTTAGCCCATTCCTTCTACAAAAAGCTATTGACATAATAAATAAAGATTATGAAAACATCATCCAACTGCGGGACGGAAATCTGTTGATCTTTGTGAAGTCACAAAAAATGGCAGATCTCTTTCTCAAAGCTAAAGATCTCACTGGTGTTTGTCTGGTTACAGTAAAACTTCACGATCGCCTCAATGAATCAAAAGGATTAGCTTATGCTTCATGCCTTATCAACGTGCCTGAGACAGAAATAATATGTGAAATGAAATCCCAAGGTGTCACGGACATTTACAAGTTTTCGAGGAAAGGATATGATGAAAAGCAAAACCCGACTGGCCTTATGCTTTTCACATTTGACCTCCATCAAATCCCCAAATCGGTAGATATCGGCTTTTACACTGCTAAAATAACTGAATACATACCTAACCCTATGCGCTACCGCAATTACCAACTTCTTGACCACATAAGAAAACGCTGCAACAGCAGGAAGATATGCGAGTCATATAGTCTTCCACCCCATACACCAGAACCATGTACGTGCGCAATGTGTGCCAACTGCAACATGCAGAAGAAATACTTACCATCAAAACATCAAAAAAATGCCCCATATTTGAAGCCAAGTGAATTTATAATCAACAGAACTCAGCAAACATTCTACCTGTAACGGAAACCTTTGCTAAAAAGGCAAAGGTAGCTATAAACTCACACAATAAACCCAATGACGTTCACACCTATCAAGCTAGCTCATTACATTACCTTCCCCACTCTAATTTAAAGAGCACTACACACAACACTAAAAAAAAAAAAATACTGACAAAGTAGAAAAAAAAAAATTAACCAAAAAAGTTCCCGAACCTACACCATCACACTTCAACTCAAAACATATCACTGTTGACACCAACACAGTTGCTGTCACTCCATCAAACTCCAAACCAGACACATACATATCTTCTCCTCAGACCACTGTACCACATTCATGTCTAGACATAAACGCAAGCAATCAAAGACTTAATGCAAACACCTCGCCAAAATCACATGCTCAACCAACCACAAACAAACCTCTATCAAATACCCTAACAAACTCAACCACACAATTTTCTCTCACGCAAGCTAAACCCCTCTCTGCAGTACTCGTAACAAAATCACCTATATCAGCTGTTACCCATAATTACATATAACATCAAGTACAGGGCGTAGCTAAAAATTAAAAAAACTCAATCTAAAATTTAAAACTGATGTTGCCAATTGGACTTTTTTCGAAAGAAAAAACATTGAGATCCTTTCTAATAAAACCACCTCTCTAAACGTTAACAAGGAAGCTGCCACATTGCAAAAAGCCATCACAACCGCCGCTAAAATATGTATAAAACACCACTCATTATTCAACGGTATTCCCCAAGGATCACCTCTTTCAGTAGCATTATTCTTAATAGCATTTGATGATATTAACATAATTCCATCAAGGCACTAGTTACTAGATCACTGCATCTATGCACATGATTAATATATCTTATGTAAAATAAATGGAATCAACAAATGTATAGCTTTGTTTAGACTCGCTTTAAATGAAATTTTAAATTAGTCTTACACCTCGGGTGCCAAACTGTCATTACAAAAATGTAAATTGATCCACTTCTGTCGTAAACAAAATTGTCCCCAACTAACCGTGAATGTAAACAATGTTCAAATAGAAAATGTTGCTAATTTAAAAATTGTAAGCTTAATATTTAGAAATAAGTATTCCTGGAAACAACACTGTCTAGAACTTAAGAAATCCCTAGCTGCGAGAACCAATATTGTAAGATATCTAACATGTTAAAAAAGCAATGCTCATGTTAATACTTTAGTAAATATAAAAAAATGTAAAATAGATTACGGTTTCTACGTATATAGTCATTGCCCGAAATTAATCTTAAATATCATCAAACCAGTGTACCATCAAGCAGTAAGAAGAAGTCTAAATGCTTTTCCTACCGTGGATGAACGGAGAAATGTTATCACCCTTAAGCGAAACTCATTTTCTCTAAATACTCCATAATCGATAACGATATCAAAAAAGCAACACTTGACAAGTTTACCATCCTCCATCAGCATTATTCTCGACCAAGCACCAAAACTGGAGGTACCTAAATGCATTCAAATAGCTGCACCACGTTATCCCCCTTGGTTCATAAGCCCTAAATCTCTGATACTGACTCTAGCATTCTATAAAAAGACAAGTACAACCAGCAAAACTTACCGTCAGTTGTTTTCAAGTATTTCATTAGATCTGAAATCCGAGGGATGGAATTTCACATTCACAGAAGGATCTAAGACTACGGATAACACATCGTTCGCAGTAACTCTCGAAGATGGTTCCATTATCTGCATTGGAAACTTTCCAAAATTCGTATCATACTTTACGGTAGAAGCTTTTGCTATTCTGCAGTTAGTTACAATCCATATTGGGGAATACGTCATATGCTCCGATGGTATGTATATCTATCCTTAACGCCATCAAAAACCCCAACAATGACACCAAACTCATTTCAGAAATCAGGTACCAACTCATAAAATCTCCAAGTAAATTGAAATTGATGTGGACTCCTGGACACGTTAGTATCAGGGGAAACGAAAACGCAGACTCCGCAGCTGATTCAGCCAAAAGAGCCCCAATATATACATTTAACACCTTCACTAAACAAGATCTGACCAAACTCGTTTTATCAGCAACAAGGATCAAAATTAAAAATGAATGGAGCATGTACCACTACCACTATAAGAAAGTTAACCCACTAGCAGTCCTAAAAAAAAAAAATCTCAAATTTTGTGCGCTTAAGACTTGGGCACACTTCAGCAACCCATCAGTATCTTCTTGTGAAAAACAGTCCCCCACTGTGCCTTTCCTGCCACACCACATTAGACTTAGCACACATCTTAGAAAACTGCTATCCAACAAAACCAATTATAAGCACTATTTTTAAAAACAATTCGATTTACGATATACTAAAAAAAACCCTTGCTTTACCAATATTGAGAATATCTCCAAATTTCTAACAAAAACAAACAATATAATATTTCATTTATTTTTGAGCCAAAAGTCTCCGCAGCTAGGCTCGTTAATTTTAATATTACCATGTAATTTAAATTACCTGTTAATAAATAAATACATTCTACGCGCGAACTTTGTTTCATAAATTAACCTATCTCACCAAGTTTACATTTTACAGTGGTGTTATAATAGTAAACTAACTCACGCTTGTGTTTATTTTGTGAATTTTTCGGAGTAAATTAATTTTTTTCATATTTACCTACGTCCCCAGGTAGCTAATTATTGTTTAAATTTCATATTTTATCATTTTATTTTTATTATATATGGTGATTTATCGTGAGGTTTGATTTAAAATGTAAATTCACAAAAATATATGATGGTATTGATCGCCCAACGGTAATTCTCCTTACTTTTGATTTTGTCCGATCTCCTAGTACAGTTGAAATCGGCTGGTATACCACAAAAGTAAGAGAGTACATACCAAATTCCATGCGCTGCCGTAATTGTCAGCTTCTGGGTCACACCACAAAGAGATCTGCCGCTAATCCTGCTTGTGAGAGGTATTATTTGCCACCACATTCGCCTTCTATATCTACTCGTCTCATGTGTGCAAACTGCTTTTGCCCCTTACCCTTCATCTGATAAAAGCTGACCAAGATTTGTACAAGCAAAAGAAACGCTTGCTATTAAAACCAAAAACAAATGCACCATGAGTGAGGCAAAGAGAATATACCGAGAACAAAATCCAACAAATATAAATCGCTCTCAAAGCACTTTCGTAGACGTCACCAGGCGTTCAAGAAAAATACAGTCTCTAACATTTTAATACAAATCCCCAACTCTAATCCATCACAAGAATTAAATGTTGTTGAAACAATCAACCCTCTCCATCCTCTGTAATCTATTCACAAATCGAAAAATCGCTCATAAGCATGCCTAAATCAAGTGGATTAAGTCAACTGTTACTTACAAAAACATATCAAGTAAAGAAAACCTCAAATTACTCTCCCATCTTCTCAATGCACACACAAACAAGTTTATGCCACATTCAAACCAATCTAATACACAAACCAAAGCCAACAAACCCCACCAACGGGACCCCAAAATTTAACTTCAATCATCAACAACAACTCTTCAAAATCACCTATTTCATTAATCACCAACAAATTACTGAAAAACAACACCTACAATCAAACTGCGTCTGACCATGATAATTCCGAAAGCTAATTTTTCTTTAGATATTTCAACGGCACATATTCCGTTGATCAAAACCGTATTACCGTCCAATTCTGGACGTCCATATACTCGACCCGATCAGCGTCCCCTGTCCAAACATCACGCTAACAAACTCCCAAAATTCAATCACTTTAAAATTCTGCAATGGAACATGAATGGTTTTGTAAACAATTATAATGAACAGAGTATACTTATGAAGACTTAATCACCAGATGTTATATGTATTCAAGAAACTCACTGCCCCTATCAATTTACCTCAGTCACCACCCCAAAAACCGCTGTGTGGCGCTCCCATTGTTACGCTTTGAGTTCTGTTTGTACATCTGTTGTCGACATTCCCTCTAAATCTTAGCGTCATAACTTGATATTTGCAAAAGTTACGTAGCCAAGAGTACATCTATCTCTGTGTGTGTTGGCGATTTTTTACAATTTTAGATATGGATTTAAATTTACAACAACGAATTTGTATTAAATTTTGCTTAAAAAACGGATTTAATGGTGCGTGAAGGTGGAAATGCTGGAAACGTGTTTCGACAACGATTCTCTAAAGAAAACGGTGGTTTACCAATGGCACGAGCGGTTCAAAAGTGGTTGTGAGTCAATCGAAGATGATGAACGCAGTGGCAGACCATCGACATCGAAAACCAACGAAAACATTGATAAAGTAAAAGAAATGTTGGTCAATAACCTCAAATTAACCTTTAGAGAAATAGCGGAGATCTTAAACATTGCCTATGGATCCGTCCAAGACATTTTGGTTAATGAATTGGGTTTCCGTCGTGTAGCAGCAAAGCTGGTGCCAAAAGACCTTAATTTCATGTTTGAACGTGTTGACGTCGCAAAAGAGATGATTGCCGAGGCTGAATCCGATTCCACATTCATCAAAAGGATCATTACTGAAGACGAGACGTGGGTTTATGAGTACGACACGCAATTCAGACATCAGGCAAGTGAATGGCGTTCACCAAATGAGCCGAGACCAAAAAAAAACACGTCGTTTTCAGTCAAAAAAGAAGGCAATGCTCACGGTTTTCATGGATTACAATGGTGTAGTGCATCATGAATTTTTGCCAGAAGGCCAGACGGTAAACAAAGAGTATTATTTAGGCGTTATGAGACGTTTGCGTATGCAATTCGCCGAAAGAGACCAGAATTGTGGTCAAAAAACTCGTGGATTTTGCACCATGATACGCACCGTCGCACAGTTCCATCATTATTCGTAATTTTTTGACGAAAAATGCAACAAATACCATCCAACAGCCACCGAATTCACCTAATTTGGCTTCCTGTGATTTCTTTCTGTTCAATCGAGTTAAAAACCACTACGGGGAACGCGTTTCAGCAGCCGAAAGGAAGTAATGGAAAAATCGCAGGAAGCAGGTTGGACATACCGAAAACCGAATATAAAAAATGTTTCGAGGATTGGATCAAGCGCTGGCATTAGTGTGTTGCAGTCGATGGGGATTACTTTGAAGGGGACAATATAGATTTAGATGAATAAACTTGTATTTTTAATTTTCTGAATAAATTCAAGGTGGTAGATCATACAAACCTTACCAATGTGCCTTATAAAGAGTTGCACATCCATTCTAACATTTTGATCCTTGCTTTTGGAATTCTTCTAGATCCCAAATTCACGATTGTTGCGCTATATATTCTTCCCGATCAACAATTCACCAAATCTGACATAATAAATATCCTAAACCAAGTGCAAACCCCAGGGGTAATAGCCGGTGACGTTAACGCTTTTTATGGAGTTCCAACATTAATAACTCGAGAGGCATTATTAATAACTTAATTTTTGAATCTAACCTCATGGTACTTAATGATGGGTCACCGAAATATTTTTTCACTCACGGCACATTAACTAATATCGACATAACTATGTGTTCCCCGGAGTTATTTCCAAAAATAACTTGGCATGTTCTGGACGACTCTTGGAATAGTAATAATTTCTCTATTATTACCTTGAATAATCTTAGACTATTTATCGGCACAACCTTCTTCACCTAGCATCAACAAAAAGGCTGCTCTGTAAGAGCGATTCGGACGGCGGCAAATATTGCGATCCCTCAAAAGCAACCCTTGTTCACATAAAACTCACTGTGTCCCCTGGTAGAATGGTAAATTAAATATCTTAAGAAAAGAGAAAATGGCAGCTTGGCACTATTTTACAAGATCTCCCAATCAAAATAACCTAATAGTATCTAAGAAAGTCAATGCCAAATTTCGTATAGAGGTTAAAAATAGTAAACTTCAATCCTATCAAAACCTTACTTCAACCCTTTCTCTCCACTCCACACCAAAATATATCTGGCATAGAATACGCCGTGGTGTAGTGGTATATGTATACACTCCTCAAGCAGAGGGTCGCGGGTTCGAATCCCGTCCGAGGGAATTCTCTGAAAAGTCTTTTCGTAAAATTTGCGTTAACTCTGACATGAAGGCATAACACTGATGTTGGAGTGGTTGCTGGCTGGGCTAAATGTAACTGGTTGAGGATGCACTTGCTCGTCCCGTCCAGTTTGACAACCACCTCTGGGAAAAATATCGAAACTACTACACCACCCGCCCGCGCCCTGGAGAAAACCAGTAATGCTCCTATAGCCATTACTTCTCTCGAAACTGCCCAAGGTACGGTTATTTCTTCAGACAGACATCTGTAATCATTTTGCTTCTACCTGGTCTAACCAGTCAAGAGATAAACATTTTTCAATATATTTTAACAGGAAAAAAAGCGGCTTCATTATATTTGTCAGTTAACCCTAATAACGTATCTCCAAAACTAAACTTATCGAAGTTCCGATCTCTATATTAGAACTTGAATCTTAAAGGGAAAACTTCTTCTAGAGATAGTTTCTTGTCCTATGCTAAGGAATCTTTGCTGTTCTTCCAAATCCAGACTCATAAAACTTTACAATACTATTTTTGAAAGTGGCACTAATCCTCAACATTGGAAAGTTGCTACTGACCTTCCTCTTCCAAAACCAAATAAAAATTTAAATTCCTCAAATAACTTCCGCGAAATATCTCTCATACCTTGTATTTCCAAAATCATTGAAAAATTTGTCGCTAATCGTCTTCTTTGGTTCATCAAATCAAACAAACTAATTATCCCAAATCAAGTAGGTTTTCAGCGCAACAAAGACTGCACAGACGCTCTTTTACAACTGGATTTCTATATATCAAATGCTTCCCGTAACCATGTTACTATACTCTCGTTGGACTTCCAAAAAGCCTTTGACACAATCGGGATACACTTAATCCTCTAAAAATTAATTACTTGGAATATTGGTCCAAAAATATTTAGCTTTAACAAATCCTTCTTAAGTAAAAGAAAAATGTGCATTAAAGCTAACAATTCTTTCTCCTCAACCTTTCCTCTATCAAACGGAATTCCCAAGGCTTTCCTTTGTAAGTAGTTTTTTTTATTATAGCTTATAATGATTGAAGCCGCATCATATACCGTCATTCAAAACTTCATCACTGCATTAACGTTAATGATTTATATATTATGTGCAAACACAATGATTTATTAGAATCAAACAATTTTTTTTTTTCTAATGTTGTCAAAGATATTATTAATTGGTCCGATTTTTCAGGGGGCAAAGTAAGCACTCGAGAAATGTAAATCGCTACATATTTGTAGAAAGAAGAATTGTTGTGTTACCTCTTAGACTATTCTAGAACTGAAGTTTAGTAATAGATATCTTTGGAAAGAGCATTGTATAGATTTAAGAAAGAGTCTAGCTGCAAGAACCAGTATTGTCAAATATTTAGCTCAAAAAATTAATACACATGTTACCACTTTATATCAAATAACAAAATTATTAGTCTTACGTAAAATAGATTACCCCTTTTTTATTTTCGGTAGCGCATCTAAGAGTACACCCAACATCATCAAAATTCCATACATCAAACAGTCCGATACAGTCTCAACGCCTTTCCAACAAGCCTAATCAAAAACATGCTAGCAGAAGCAGGCCTTCTAAGTATAGAAGAAAGTGTTCTTCTGCACATTCAGCAGCAAAACTGTCTTTGAAACTTGCCTGCTCAGTAGATCAAAATCAATCGAATCAGCCATCTCTCGTTCGATACATTCAATAAAAGAACTACAAATTCCTATAAGAAGGCTACATCAGAACAGAGCCAAGTTTCCACCGTGGTCGTTAAAAGAAAATTCTCTGAACATGTCGTTGGCTACAAATGACAAAACAAAAACTCCAAACACCACTTTCCAGAAACTGTTCCTTGAGATTTCTGCAGAATCAAAGAATAGACGATGTCTTCACAGTCTTCACAGATGGATCCAAAACTAAATCTGGTACTTTTTTTGCCTCCACATATGAAAATGGCAATCTCGTCAAAACAGAAACAGAAACCCCATCTGTTTCTATATTCACCGCCAAAGCTGCTTGCATTCTTGAAACACTGGCCTACTTTTCGAACAAACAAGCGAAATATATATATATATAGCCTTTCGGTACTAAATGCAATAAGGAACCCTAACTATAGAACCGAAGTGATTGACAAAATAAGGGACTATCTAATAAGATTCCACACCAGATTTAGACTTATGTGGATACCAAGCCATGTTGGGATTTTGGAAAATGAGCACGCTGATGTTGCCACCAAATATACTCACAATAGCCCAGACATCCTTTTCCAACATAACAGTAAGAAGGACTTATTAAAGGAAATAAACATCAAAATTAAGGCACAATTGCTCGCAGATTGGTCCCAATATAGACATCATAATACTTCAATTAATTCGGACAGGTCCTTCTCTAACTACCCTGCTAAGACCATCAATTACGACGTTTGTTCGACTACGCCTAGGGCATACCTCCACAACACATGAGCATCTCTTAAAAAAGGAAACACCACCAACCTGCCCCATATGCTTTCTGACAGTCGACATGAAACAACTGCTTGGGCTAGTAGACTGCTCATCCAGCAAACTTTTTAAACATCTTTTAAAAACCAATGCTACAACACACGAAACATTACGAAACCAACAATAGCTGTATTACATAGTTAAAATAATTAATTTGAATATTTAACCATTAAGAATTAAATTAAAGCCGATACCCTTGCAGCTAGTGCTTATTAGTTTTAGTTAGCATTTAGTTTGAACTAATGGTTAATAAATAAATAATAATAATAATATATTAAACTTAAAAGGTCAATATATATTATTCTTTTACTTTTTAGAGGTTATTTTTACGTCGGAGTTTTTTTTAAATTTTTAATTTAACTTTTTTATTTTATGGTTTTTATACTTTATATATTAGTAGGATAGACAAGCTACAATCGACTTGATTGTATATATGTATATATTGTTTGAGGATGAGGCAGAATTGTTACTACCTTTGGAACATTGTAGTATTTTTTGAGTCAGTTTATTGGTCGTATTGAAATTTCACACGCTTAAAAAAGACATTGCAGTTATTCCTGGCTCGTTCAAACTTTTTTCGGTTTTCCTCCGTGGGGTTGGTTTTGAAGGACCGAAAAAACATTTCTCTAACCCTGCTTTGGTTTGATATTCTTCATCCGATGAGGGATAAAGGGTCTGATTCCAAAGAGAATAGTGTCTGTGATCGTATCATCAGAAGCATCCATAACACGGCAAACATAACGACCAGTTAAAATCTCTAAAGGAGCTGTTAGGTCCGCTCCAATGGATTTCTCATATTACCATAGGTTTCTTTTAGGAATTTTTCTCTAACTGTCTGGTCGATGTACGAGAAATTAGCTGATATAACACAATGGTTCGACGAGCCTAGACATTGTATTTATCAGTGTAAAAAGTTAAAAACATATCCAGGGTGTTGACGGTATGACTATTAACGTCTGTTATACGTCATGAATAATGTCGAAGGCACCCAGAGTAGTGTATGTTGAAATCGCTCTTAATGAAGAGCGCACCAAACTCGTTAACGGTCGAATTGCTGTCCAGTTTGGGGCTTCTTTAAATAAAACAAAAAAGTGGATAATTTTCTTACGAAGATAGAATTTTAAACACGATTCCCGAGTCATTAGAAAAAAAGACAAACACCAACGATTCTAAGCACATCTGTGAAGTAAAAAATCAGAGTTGATTTACCGAATCAAATTGTTGTATGTGTTATCCCCTTACAACAATAGGAAACAGCATACCAACAAAATTCATTCCCACAACCCGCTTTCCAACGGTTGTTACATAACCGTAGTATAAACAGGGGCAGGTTGAGATGCCTGCACTGCACTCGCGCGCGCTTTTATTTTATTAATTTGTTTTATTTTCTTTTATGAAAAATGAAAAGAGCTCTACTTCTAGTTCTAGTTCTAGTATATGGGAACTAATTTTCTTTAATACCATAGCGTTCCGATGTAAGACTATGGTTGGCATAATAGTATGCAAAATATTGGATTGGATGAACATTTAAGAAAAATACAATCTCAATCCATGATATGTATCCACGCCTCTGCTGCTGTACTGGGGCTTTTGTATAGATTTTCTAGAACCTGGTTAATCTTTCCCCATTTAATACAAATTTATTTTCATTTTATTGGACCAAATAATACTCAACCCATTTTTTGAATAAGCCATCCATTCCAGATATAAAGGGTGATTTCTCTGAGAGATAATTTTTCCAGTGCGGATTTCAAGAAAAATTACACGGGTCGTGTCACACTGATATTTTTTGTTTGTTCATATTATATGATGTTTTGTTCATGTCAGGATCAGCGTTCTACTAGGAATGTGTTTTGTGCATTTAGAGAAAATTATGGTCAATTATGGGTTACCGAACGCATAATTCCCTATACCATCGAAAACCAACTTTTATTATTGGATCATACGCCACCAAATAAACCATATCTAGCAGATAGTGAAGAAAACATAGCGGCGCTAGCGCAGAGTGTAGGTGACGAATTGATTCCGACCCGTTCTCAACAGCTTGGCTTGTATGCAAAATATTGGCGTATTTTATGTGAGGATCTTGGTTTAGGAGCACACGAATTTAAATTCTAACAAGATCTGAAGCCGGACGTCTTTCCGAATCGTCACAGTCTTCGGGCTTTTGAAAAGTTTCAAGAAGATTCACTGTTTTCGAACAAAATCTTGTTCAGCGATGTGGCCCACTTCTTGCTTAATTGCTGTATCAATAAGCAAGATAGCCATATTTTACTTTCGGAACAACCCGAAGAGGTTCAAGAGCTGCCATTACATCCAGACAAAACAACGGTTTAGTGTGGTTTATGGGCTGGTGGAATCATCGGTCCATACATCCATGAAATTGAATGTATTTGGTTCCAACAAGATGACGCCACTTGGCACACAACTCGTAAAACCATGACTTTATTACGGTGACGATTCGGACAGCAAATATCACGGCGAATTGGCCGCCTAGATCATGTGACATCATGCCTCTAGACTTTTTATTTTGGGGCTACATAAATTCCAAAGTCTACATAGATAAACCGGCTACGATTGAGGAATTACTCCAATATTACTCGAGTCATTGTTCAAACACCACTCGTAATGCTAGAAATTGTCATCGAAAATTGAAACTTCAGAATGGACCATGTTAGTTGCACTTTCGACCAACTTTTGAAAGAAGTAATTTTCAGACAATCAGTGTAAAGAATTTAAAAAATGGTTCTTTTGTATAATAATAAAGCTTACCCGATAAAATTGAATTCTTTATTTTTTACTTTGCTCTTGCGAATTCGACACTTTTCAAAATAAATAGTATTTCCCTGCAACTTTTTTGGGTATATGATACATATGTATATTGTTCTTTCAGTCTCCTTCTCACTGTTTTTGACCAGACTCATACGTTCAGTTCAGGCTTATTGTGTTCATCATGGCCGACCTGTTGCTATAAAAATTAATTTCTTCAGTTAAGTTATTTTCTTTGCTTGAAAGAGGGTCAAACTATAAACAACAAAAAACAAATGGTAAGATGAAAATAAAGAGGAACGATGGAGTATCAATGCACAATGATTTCGAATTTTCGTGGTTTTTGAGTTTTTGAGTGGTAGGAGTTCTGTATTTTACTTGTCAAGTTTTAAAAGGAATTTATGTAGGTTTTATGCAACAAAAAACCTTCTATATATTAGTAGTAATCTACTGCGTCAACTAAAATGTTTGATTGTTAATTTATTTAACCAAGGAGCTCATTTGAAAGAACCCGGCTAAATTGTGTTTAAGGCGAAAAAGGCAAAATCGGCCTTGATGACGCGAAAAATTCGAAGCCGAATAACGATAGTTATTGTAAGTAAAACCCGTTTATTTATCGAAAAATAAACAAAAATATTAAATTATTTCAATTTATATAAACTGTAAAAAGAAACAAGCAGTTTACAATATGCTCTGGTTAGGGCCCTGGACATGATGAATAATAGGCGCTGGTCCATGAGTTGCCAGATGCTTCGATTTCGTTTCGATAGGTAGATGCGGCTGCCAAAAGAGAGAGCTTGATACATGATATCCATTTTCATTTTTTTTCTATTTAATTATGTGTCCTACGTACCGCGGTCCGTACGTATTTCTATTTTATTGGGTATATAACTCGTGCGGTTTGCTAAGAGATGGCGTAACTTGTATTATTCCATTGGAACATGCGTTGAAAAGCTACTGTCATTGTACGTCATTTCACTATATGTCATTCATTTGAAGCGTAAACAATTTTTTTCCACTCAAATATGTCGAACTTTGTGCCTGAAAAAGTGTTTTTGCGGGGAGTTCTTTTTCATTACTTTAATATGAAGAAAACTGCTGCCGAAAGTCATCGTATTTTGGTGGAAGTTTATGGTGAACATGCGCTAGCTGAGAGAACGTGCCAAAAGTGGTTTGCACGATTTAAAAGTGGTGATTTTGGCTTGGAAGACGATGAACGTCCTGGGCAGCCAAAAAAGTTTGAAGATGAAGAACTGGAAACATTACTCTATGAAAATCGTTGCCAAATACAAGAACTCCCAGAATCTTTGGGTGTCACTCAAGCAGCCATTTCAAAACGTTTAAAAGCAGCTGGATATATTCAAAAGCAAGGAAATTGGGTTCCACATGAACTCAAGCCGAGAGACGTCGAAAGGCGGTTTTGCATGTCTGAAATGCTACTGGAACGCCACAAAAGGAAGTCATTTTTGCATCGGATTGTTACTGGTGATGAAAAATGCATCCATTACGACAACCCGGCCAACCAGCCAAATCAACGGCAAAGCCGAATATCCATGGCGCGAAGGTAATGCTCTGCATTTGGTGGGATCAGATGGGTTTGCTGTATTATGAGCTGCTAAAACCGGGTGAAACCATCAATGGCCAACGCTACCTAACACAATTAATCCGTTTGAAGAGAGCAGTAGCCGAAAAACGCCCGGAATATGCGACCAGACACGAGGCAATAATTTTCTATCATGGCAACGCTCGGCCCCACGTTGCTATTTCGGTTAAGAACTATTTGGAAAAAGTCTTACCCCACCCGCCTTATAGCCCAGACCTTGCCCCTTCTGACTTTCATTTGATCCGGTCGATGCAGAACGCCCTCACTGAAATACGGTTCACATCAGAGCAGAATATCAAAAATTGGCTTGATTCATTCTTGGCTGCCAAGCCGGCGCAGTTATTTTATGGGATCCACAAATTGCCAGAAAGATGGGAAAAAGTCATAGCTTCAGATGGGCAATACTTTGAATAATACTTTGTACATGTGTTTCTTAAATAAACGTTCAAATTTTGGAAAAAAAAACCGCACAATTTAAAATATATACCCAATATGTATATTACTATTTTACATTTATATTATCTGTACAAACTAACGGTTGTCTTAGAGTCGGTTGCAATTGAAAAGAGTAGACAACAACAGTGTTGAGTAGTCTCAAGTAGAGCAGTTCTAAAGCGATTTTTTTTCAATTTGGTTACGAAATTGATAAAAATCAAAATTAGATAAAAAACTTTGATCTAAATTTTTTATTTCTTACATAGTGTCATATTCTGTTGTAGTTATTTACCCTAAAAATGTCAAAGCGTTTCAAAATTACAAAGTACTTAAGAAAAATAACGGACATATAGGAAGAGTGTTCAGTATGTGATGAAAAAGAAATTTCTGGAACTGAAAAAAACATGGAAACAAATAAAGAGCTACTTACAAAAAGTGAATTAGTGTCAGACAGCGAACGTGAAGAGGATAATATTATAATAAGCGTCCAGGGCAGAAAACAAAATGAGTTTTATTTACATCCGAAAGTAAGACAAATATAGTGGAGCAACGCATCGAAACAGTTTGGGAAGAAATAGACGGAAGTCCCAAACCTGGCAGGATACCAGCGCATAATATTTTTAGGGATATGTCAGAGCCAACAGGATAAGCTAAACGACATGCTCGTATAATGAAAAGACATATGAAGACGACATTTTCTCTTACCATTGAGCAGCGTATAATGCATCATATTATAAAATGTAAAGAGGAAGAAGCATTTAGAGTGTTGGTGACTAAGTGGGAGTTAATTGCTACAAAACTAGGTGCTTTTATTGCTTTGCTATATGCCCGCGGCGCATATGAGGCAAAAAATGTAGATGTCTCATATTTGTGAAATAAAAATTGGGAATACGTTTTTTTTTTTTTTTTTTTTTTTTTTTTTTTTTTTTTTTTTTTTTTTTTTTTATCGAAATAATGAAGTTTATATATATTTAATAAGAAGAGCAAAGGAAGCCAGCGTTTACAAACCAATAAATTTACTCTGATATCTACAACATGAGATCAATTTATTGAGAAATCACAAATTAGTTATAAACCTGATGCGTACATTATCGTTGATGAGCAGTTGTTTTCGCCGAAGACTAGATGTAGATTTACACAGTATATGCCGAACAAACCACTCAAATTTGGAATAAAGTTCTGGTTGGCGTTTGACGTCAATAGCAAATACATAATTAGGGGCTTTCCATATTTGCGGAAGGATGAAAGAAGAGAATGTTCAATTCCACTTGGGGAGTGTTCTAAATCTGGTGTAACCATACAAAAGATGCGGAAGGAACGTAACAAAAGATAATTTTTTATCTGTATCATTAACAAAAACTTGCAAAAAACATACAATTGTTGGAACAATCCGTGGAAACAAAAAAAAGTTGCCAAAATTGGCCAAAGAAAGAAAAGAAAAAATGACCAGATTTTCAAGCAAATTGTATTAATCAAATTACATTACTATTACAGTGTATAAAAGTAAGCCAAAAAGAAAAGTGATTGTCGTAAGTTCCAAACATAAATCAATAGAAATAGAAAAAAGTAACAAACGTATGCCGGAAAAAATTAGATTTTATAGCAACAAAATTTTGGTTTAGTTGTGGCAGACCAGATTCCAAGGATATACAATGTTGAAAAATTGTAAGCGGCAAATAAAACATCACAAGAAAAAAGAAACGTTTACCAACATCGTTCACAAGTTCAGATTTGTTTGTAACAAAAAACTTGTCAAATAAAATTTTGTAAAGATAATAAAACAAAAAAAATTTGTTCGAAGTGCCAAAAATATGTGTGCGACGAATGTACATTTCAGACTAAAATAATTTGTAAACAATGTAAGGAAGCCGAATAAGGTATATATGTATTTGTATGCATAGCACTATATAAAAGTTTAATTTTATTTGTTTTCTTTTTTATAAACAATTTTAGATATATGTATAATATTAAGTTTGGTTTCTCATGTGGGAAAAATTACATTTCAGTTTTTTAAGTTTGTATCTAAAATTATATAAAAATAAATTTTGTCAGAATTTCATGAAAATTCTTCATTTTACTATATATACATTCAGCAATAAATCAACCATTATCTGCATTGAATAACAAAATCGATAACTTTTTTAATTACCGGTCAATTCGACAGGCCGCGGTAGAAAAAGGTATACAAGAACTGTCGGTAGGATTACAGTTAAAGAAAATGAGGATATTACTTAATCTGATTTTTTAGCTCAAAAATTCGATCTGACATCATAAAAAAGGGGAATTCAGACAGAATAAACTTTTACGTGGATACGTCATGGCTGCTTTTACCGGACTCTAAATAATAGTTTATCTACATAGGGGTTATCTCTGACTCGCTTATCTCGATATTCACATCTTGACTACATCATAAAGGCATGTAAGCATCTTCAAATTAAGAAGAATTGTTTTTTGTACACCTCGCACCGAAGTTTCGAAAACTTTGCGCGTCAATTGTTGTTTGCTCAATTCTTCAGCACAATTGACCGACTGACTCATTACATCAAAACGAAATTAAATGGAAAATATTATGTACTTTTCATGGTATTTTCATATTTTATTTTCCTTACTTATGGATACACAGTTGAACTATACGATTGTGAGTAAATAAGTAAATGAAAATTTATATATGGAACACACTTTTCGTTAAAAAAGTTATATTTTTCAACATAATCTCTTTTTATGTTAGCTTGATACACTTTGTCCAACGTTCTCCAATTTTTTGATGTTCTCCAATAATGCATTTCTTGAGGCCCTCAAAATAGGCGTTTGTTTCATCGATGAACTCATCATTTTGCTCAAATCTCTTATCGCTGAGCCATTTTCTCACGTTTGGAGACAGCAAATAGTTGCAAAGCTAAGTCTGAATGATGAGAGAGCGATTCGAAACCTAATTCTTGCAAATTTGCGTTGTCTTGGTGAAAGAGATTTTTTTCATTTTCAGGGTTTGGATCACTTTATAATAAGAATAAAAGAAAAAAGAAATTATGCAAGTTTCTAACAGCTATTTTGTAGATCAACTTATTGAAGTAGAAAATGAACTTAAATATTCTTTGACGAATATATGCATTGAGATACATATATTCAAGGTAATATTTTAGAACCCGAACGAACAAAGGATATATCAAAATGATACTTGATTTTTTGATTCCATTCTGAGTACAGAAAAACAACTATCTTTGTTAACTAACTCTGTTAGTCTCTAAATCATACTTCTCCTTTTCTCGAATTTTTATCCATGGATTGCATTAAGATTCTTATATATCATGCTTACGAGTATAGATTTTTTTTACTAATATTAACATACTACTAGTACACTTCTGAGTATGTATTTCAATTGAATTAAAGTGACAATATGTTAATCGCTTTTGTGTCCTCTTTAACTGCAGTTGTTTAAACTATTATACAATATAATAAAGAACATAACATATTGGGTCATATAAAAAGTCTTGTCATACCCAAGGTCTTACTATTCAGGTGTTTCTTTTTAAACATATTCCAAATGGTGCCGAAAGCTGGGAGAAAAGCGATGAAGATACGGAAATACGAGTACGACGGCAATTTGATAAATAGCCGGATTAGAAATGACAACGCAACTTTTTTAGGTTTTGACAATTTATTTTTCAATATAATCCCCTTTCGAGTATCGAGTCACTTTTCCCAGCGGTACTGCAACTTTTTTTAACCCCTTCGTATAGTACAACTTTTGTTGGGCTGCAAAATACTCCTCCGCGGCGGCGATGACTTCCTCTTTTGACCCGTACTTCTTCCCGGTGTAAGCCGGTGCGTTATCGTAGTGGAATAGCACTTTTTTCTTCGCCAAATATGGCCGTTTTTTCTTCAAATCGGCGTTGAATTGGCTCAATAAATCGACGTAGTATGCTCCTGTGATTGTTTGTTTCCCTTTTCCAAATAGCCAACGTGGATCACATCACGCGCGTCCCAAAAAATGGTGGACATCAACTTTTCGGCCGAAAGCACGGTTTCCGCCTTCTTTGGGGCACGTTCACCAGGTAAAACCTACTGTTTCGATTGTTTTTTGGTCCCTGGTGTGATCCAATGGATCCATGTCTCATCGACGGTCATGAAACGATGCAGAAACTTCTCCAGATTTCGATTAAAACAGGTCTTTGAAGTGGTCTCACGATTGCGCTTGTTCTCCGGTGTGTCATCGTGCGGTCAGCTTTCTCATGCCCAAAATCTCATGCAGGACATGGATTACGCGTTCAAATGAGATGCCTGCTATCTAAGCTAACTCGCGAATTTTCTCGGGTTTCCTCTGTGGTCCACGGGTGTCCTCGTGGTAACCGTTTTTGGGCCACTGGCGCGGTTCGACGTGCGGCCATGGCGAAACTCTGCGAACCAATGGTAAACGGTTGTACGGAAAGGTGAATGTGTCCCATGTATACCTTAATACATTTCCTCGCAGGTTTTGCCACTCAAAAACAAAAATCAAAAATCACGCAGCGATACTGCTCTTTTTCCATGATCGCAAAAAACACTAACACGATGTTTGGAGAAATGGAAACGATGGAAATTTTGGGAACAGTTCCTGACAAAAATACAAATTTGGTGCCAACAAACAAATTTAGTTGTCTTACATAGAATAATTGTTGGTTGGGAACTCAAAAGAAATTATTGCAAAATTTACTGCTTCTGAAATTTATCACGATGGAGCTATTTTCCTTCTATTATACAATATGATGATACTGAGCGGCTTATCGACAAGCAAATGCAACAGCTTATCTATCTTCGCCCTATACATTCAAAAACAGTTTGCGGAATCTGTATGCACTAGCACTCTTACATCGTTGCACATACGGCCCAACCAATAATGTTCATTATGTTCGTAACGTCTACCGATCTTTGTGTGAATTATTATTGCACAATGGAAGAAAAGTTTTTATAAAACGTTTTTGTAAAACGTGTTTGAAACGTCAAAAATAACAAGTAAAAACAAAACAATTTTGTCCATATCCAAGTCTTCTTCTGAATTATTTTTCATAAAATTGTCGCAATTCACACAAATTTAAACTTTTAAAAATTTAATTGATTTGACGTTTTTAAAAATTCCTGCCCAAAGAAAAATCTCTTGTAGAAATTTGTAAGCACTGGCAGGATGGGGAAATGAATTACTCTCTCAAATGCGTTCTCTTTAACAATTTTTTTCTCGACGAAACAGGAATTGCAGTTCTGGAAATCACCTCTTGTGTCTCCAACTGGCTGATTCCAAACATGTCGACATTAAATCAGAGGAAGGGCTGCTTTTACTGGAGAGTCGTAACTGGAAAGAAGCGAAGAATTTACTTTGGCTTGAGAGATGGACAAATAATTTTTGGATGGATTTTACAAAGACTGCTCTCAGTTCTTGGTAAAAGTAATGATTTAATCATGTGTTTCTCTCATTCCTAGTACCAATTTGATACTGTCTTCTTTGCACGATGTCGATATAACCTTTTTTTGGTCTTTGGAAGTAATTGGGTTTCAAAATTGAAAATGAATATTTGACTGATGACTTAATTAAAAAATGCGAAAAAAAGGACAGCGAAATGATATTGACGGTGATGTAACTTTAAAATTACCGTCGAAAAAGCATAAATAAAATAATTTTTTTAGGATTGTTCCGGGTGTGGAAAAAGCTTGTCTCCAGATTTCATGAACAGAAAATTACCGTGACAGCCATGGTTTTATTTGGAACTGTTCTTTAAAATCGTCCAGCCAAAACTGGAGTGAGTCAATTTGAAATGAAGTTACCAGTTCACTCATACATGTGAGATGTTTAGGGACAATTTTTATATGGACGACCTGGTAATGAGTGTCTATACGGAAGTGTAATGCAAACGAGTTAGCAAAAAAGCTGTAGATTCAGGTATATTAAAAAAGGCTAAACTTAAGTAAATTCAACACCAACAGTCAGTCATCAGGGTATCTCTTGGTTCTAGTAATACACCAGCAGTGTAAAAAGTGTTGGGCCTTAGATGGTTTGTATTAAGTGATGAATTAGCGGTGCCTTTAGAGTCAGTTGAAAGACTTATGGCTTCTTATGTAAACAAGGCACATCCCCTCTGCGGATGCTGATACCAGCTATTGTCAAGATTAAGTTGCAAATGTTATTTGGAAACGATTTACTTACAGAATGTATACAAAGTCTCAATAAAAAAATCAATTTATTTACTATTATTAAAAATAACGTCTGTTTATTTTGACTGCTGACAATCGACTGACCAAAGTGAATATAATGACTGATACAAATATGTGACAAAATGAAGTAGTTAAGATGACAATAGATTCTTTCAAAGTAGGATAATATTAAAAGTGAATAAAGAACGTTTCGAAATGACGTGGTGACAAAAGTATGCTGCGTCCGCATTCATAGATTTTACCTCTGGATGGGTTCAAAAATCATTGGAAATCTTTTGTGCAGAGTCGATGTAGAAATCTGTTGTCATTCATCAATTATACACTGGGATCATTGCTCAGGGAAAGAGAACTCAGCGGATCTTTTGACAAGGGGTATAGTCGTAACTGCGGAAGCTCTACTCTCTTCTGATTTGTGGCCACATGGACCAGTATGGCTGAAGAATGACACATATATTTATTACAAAAATTTTTTGCAAAAAACCTCTTTTGCCATACGAAAACAGCGGAACATGGAAGCGCTTGCTCGGAGAGACTGGTTTCGTTCTGAGATGTTTGAAGTTATGTAAAAAGAAAAAACGATTGATACTGTGATAGACTCTCTGAAGCCAAAACATAATGGCTCAGGTAGTTATAGTACTTACAACTCGAAAAATATACTAATGCAACTTGTTGCTTGCAGAAAGGTCAACATATGCTTTCAACATCTAATCTTGCTCAGTTCCTTAGAGATGATAGAATAATAAGACAACGTGGTCGATTAGAGTTAGCAGAAAAACTTCGTCTGATCTGATCTTCTTATTGACAAATATCATCAAAATATTCTGCATGGAGGAGTAAATGTTGTGCTTAGACAATTAAAGAAACGGTTTTGGTTACTGAAAGGGCGACAAGTAATCAGGGAGAGGATCAAAATGTGTGTCATCTTCAAAAATTATGGGGAAAGCCTGGCAAGCAATGTTTTGGGCCTCTTCCGATTAAAGGATTAAAGTTGTCACGTCCCTTTGATAAAGTTGTGATAGACTCTGCGGGTCCATTATACTGTTTTGAGGAAAGCAATAGTGGTGGAAACAAAGCATATCTTATTGTCTTAACATCTTGTCTTAACATTACGGGGGTGGCTGTGGTGTAGTGGTATATGAATCCACTCCTAAAGCAGAGGGTCGCGGGTTCGAATCCCGTGCGAGGCAATTCTCTGAAAAAGTCTTTTCATAGAATTTGTACGTAGTTATATGTAAATCCCGTCGGCGTCAACTCTGACATGAAGGCATAACACTAATGTTGGAGTGGTTGCTGGATGGGCTAAATGTAACGAACTAACAACAAGCACGTACTAAGACACACTGATTGAGGATGCACTGGCTGCAGTTTGACAACCACCTCTGGAAAAATTCGAAACCTAACACCTGAGTTTCAAAAGGGTATTCATATCCCCTTGGTGCGCGCGCGGAATTATATATAAAAAAAAAAAAAAAACGAATGCGAAAGTAGATTCTTCCCATTGAAGATTGGAAACAGATTTACCTTGTCCAAAGAACTGACAGCTGGAATGTCATTATAAATGAGCTTTGGAATGAAGATTGAGACAAAATTTCGAATGTTTTTGACGAAAGATCAAAAATGTTTACTACCTTTGGGACATTGTTGTATTTTTTGACTCAGTTTTTGGTCGTTAGAACTTTTTTGGTTTTCTTCCGTTGCGTTGGTCTTGTAGAACTAAGCCTCTTAACACCTTGAGCCGTAATTGAATTATCTCGTCCTTCATTGTAGCGCTGGATTATATATATTCAAAATTGTGATACGGCACGAGCCAAAGTTTAGAGGAGGGGTGCAAGAAAAATGATTGGATCATTTAAATGCAAAAACCTCACCTAATTCTTAACTTCAAAAGCTGTTCAAAACAAAACGACGTATATGATGATATTAAGGACACAAATTAAGGGCTATTCCTTTACTCAATTTTTCTAGGCCCTTTATTTCAAAATTTTACACTTCCCTTATATACCCTAATTGCAAACTTCTGTGAATTAAATACAGTGGAGCGTCAATAATTGTCTGAAAGCTTGGAGTTTGAAAAAGAAAAGATTTTAAAAACTAAAAAGAGAAAACTTGTGAAAACAGGATATAAAGCGTCTGATTATTAATCCAGTGCATTACAACTTGAGCTACGGAATCCCAATTCGTTGGTATTAATCAATTGATTTGAAATGAAGATATGTAAATAAGGGGCGATTCATTGTGAGGTTTGATTTTCAATAGGTTTCTTTTGACAGATCACGTGTGACTCCTATCAAACTGCTTCGTCATTTTTGTTTAGTATCGTTTGGCAAGTAATCATGGAAAGACTCACACCACAACAGCGTCTCCAAATTGTTCAGATGTATTACGAAAATCAGCGTACTGTGATAAAAGCTTTTCGTGCGATTCGAGGAACGACTTACTGAAACCACTATTGTCTATACCATTCGCAAATTTGAGTCCCAGTTTACATACTTGATTAGTTAGGCCACATCCAGCAAGTAGTAAAGAGGCTATAGCAGCTGTAGCTGCTATAAGACCTCGTCGAAGACCTTGACGAATCGATTCGCCGTCGTTCTCAGCAGCTTGGCTTGGCGTATTCGACAACTTGGCGTATTTAACTTGAGGAACTCGGCCTAAAAGTGTACAAAATTCAATTCATCTTTGGACTATTTTCTTTGGGGATATGTAAAATCTCAAGTCGCTATGCTCGAACGAGTCGCCCAAAATTGGACTTCCGAATGGACCACCTCAGACGTAGTCGTGGCAAACATTTACATGATATCATTTTCAAAAAGTAAATGCCATGAATTGTTCTTTTAATAAAAATTTTAAGTTCACTTTCAAATTTATGTGTTTTATTTCACATTATAAATCATACCTCACGATGAATCACTCTTTACATCCATTGAAATGTATAAAATAGATTTTATGCCCAATAGGAAGGCAATGGATCGCCTAAAACACAACGTATACAGTAAGATGATGTATCAGAAAAAGACTAATTTATGATATCTACCCAAATAAAATCAGAACTAATTTTTAACTAACAAATACATATTATAAGAAACGATTTATAGAAAACAGCAACAAAAAGCCATGGTAAAAGATATGCGGACATACATATAGTAAACTATTATATATATATATATATATATAAAAAAAACAACATTAAAAAATATTCAATCGAGGAATTTGGTTTTTATTTTTAAATTAAGGCAGTACTGGCGGTACTATATTGAATTGGGAATGCTTTTCATATTTAAATACTGCGCCTGATCTTCTAGCTGTCTTATAACATGGATTGGGTAAGCAGGGGAACAATCAAGTTCGTAGCGTATTGCTTGCCCAACATCTGAATAGTTGACACAGGTAACAGCATAAAATATCCTTACTCATGTAGGCTAAAACGACAACTGCGTACGGAACCAGATGCATTATACTGGCCTACGTCGTTATAGAGCCCACAACCCTATACGGGAGAGCGATTTTTTTAACGTCCGAGACATTTAATATCAAAAAAGGTTTGGGACAAGGTAACGGATTGTCATGTGACTTATTTAACATCATATGATACTTAAAAGAATTGTGCGGAACTCACAAGGGTTGCACGCTGGACTATCATGTTGCAGGAGTTCAATTGTAGGTGGTGCATCGCGCAGGTACGGCAATGCGCCATGTGGATGCCTTAAGCCGTCATCCTTCAGGCTTGGCAATTGAGGATAGCATCCTACACCGTATAAAGGAAAGCCTGCAGACGGACGATTTTTGCAAGTTGATCATTACAATTCTTAAGAATAGACGGTACGAGGATTATGAGATACGGGGGCGGTGCCCTTTATAAGTTCTGCAATGGAGCTCAACTTCTTGTAGTACCGAAAAGAATGCAACAGCAAATTATCCGCGATGCTCATGAACAGATTATACGTCATGATTACCTTATTCCGCAAGAGGTCGAGTCCTATCCAATTGTATTACCTGTATTTTAAACGCAAAAAAACAAGAATGGCAAGAGGAATTACTATAGAATATATGAAGTTCCGCTCCATATGTATCACATGGATCATTTGGGCCTGCTACGTATAATCGTAGCAGAAAACATACCAGGAAATATTCTGTTGATGAGCTGGTAGCCATCTGACGAACCCAGTTTGGAGTTGGTTTGAAGCTGCGCATCAATTACTTTGGACCTTATTATAAAACCAAAATCAAGCGCAATGATCACTACTATGTTGTTTAAGTTGGTGAACACGAGGGGCCTAACTACACAACTGCTGTCGTAGATTCCATGAAACCATGGCCAGAAGGAGAAGAGGATGACTTCAAAGATGACATCTTTCCAGATGACTGGTGTTATTTTACATAATCAATAAAGTTTACCTGAATTTCAGTTTCTTTGTTTTCCCATAAATTTCACTTTTTTTTATTGAACCCATATATATAAATATTTTTTCACATCTGTGAAAAAAAAAAAAAAAAAAAAATTGAAAAAAAAATCTTTATTCAAAATCAGTTTCAATCAAGTACATATTGGCCATTATTATCCATGACCTTTTGCCATTTTCCGGGTTGCTTCATAATTCCATCGGTGTAGAACTTCTGTGGTTTATCAGCGAAAAACTTGGCCAAGTGATTTTCAGTGGCTCTTCGGTCGGCTAATTTTTTACCATCAAGAGAGTTTTGCAAAGACCGAAATAAATGGTAATCAAAGGGTGCAAGGTCCGCGCTATACGGTGGATGCATAAAAACTTCCAAACCAAGCTCCGTCAACTTGTTCCGGGTCATCAAAGATGTGTGTAGCCTAGCACTGTCATGATGGAAGACAACTCTTTCTTTTGGCCAATTCTGGTCGATCTTTCTTGATAGCTTCATTCAATCGGTCGAGTTGTCCTCAATAGAGTATCGACTTGACTGCTACGCCACGTTCTAGTAGCTCGTAATAGAGATCTCCCCTCCAATCCCACCAAACACTCAACATTGACCTTGTTTGCCGTCAAACCAGGCTTTGAAGTCGTTTGTGGTCGGTCACCGGCCTTTGACCATGATCGCTTGCGTTGGATATTCTCGTATTTAATCCATTTTTCATCGCTGGTAATGAATCGCTTCAAAAATGGTTCCATTTCGTTACGTTTCAGCAGCGTTTCATTGATGTTTATTCGGTCATATAAATTTTTTGCGTTAATTCATGTGGCACCAAAACATCGAGCTTCTTTGAGTATCCTGCTCGTTTTAGATGATTCCAAACTGTCATAAAGTTAATGCTTAGTGCCTCCGGTATCTCTAGACAGCTTGTGTTGTTCCATCAGTTGCAACATTTTATCGACTTTTTCAGTGACAGACTGACCATTGCGAGGTGCGTCTTTTACATGGAAATTTCCGGAACGGAAACAAACACACCATAACTGGGTCCGGCGTTTACTCACAGCATTCTCACCGTAAACTGCACAAATTTTCCGGCATGTTTTTGCAGCGTTTTTCCCTTTTTTATACTAAAAAAGCATCGCATAGCGTATTTCTTTATATATTTCACTCATATTCAAATCAGTAAAGCTTTTAACACGATCAACGAATTACCCAGCTGTCTTTTCAAAAAATGTAGCCTGACATGTCAACTTTCAAACACGTATTCGTTTGACACAATCAGATTAGTGCTTTCAGATAAATTGACACCAACACCATCTAGTGACCAAAAACCGCGGAGACTTTTTATATAACCCTATATCATAGCATTTGGTATAAAATTTATTTGAGATATGTAATAAGTAAATGACCAATATAATTTTTTTAAGAATATATAAAAATGGAATGTTGTCCAGTAGTAGTGACAAAATTCCATTTAACAATCCAAAATGCACTTGTAGGTAGGCAAGCAAGTAGCTTGATGCCAATAGAAGTCAGGTACTAACATCAGTAGTTCTGAACTGTGATCCAAATTGTTTTTATCTTAACATCTTGTTGAACCAAATTTGCTAAGCTAAATGCATAAAACATCAAACTGCTTTTTATAGTGTTTACAATTTATTTTATGTTTATTCATTATTAAATATTGTATTTAAAGTCGACTCTGAGGTCTGAATAAACAGTTATCTCTTTTATGTTCTATTTTTTCCCCTTACTAATTTATTTGTGTTCAGTACTGTATATTTACGAGTATACTTGTATGCTGAGCTGAAATAAACAAACGTCATTAAGCAAAACAGAAAATATTTCATCTATATGGCAAAACTGAGTGGAACTTCTATAACACAAAACTACATCTATGGCGCCTATTTTTAAATATATGTTTGTTTGGACTTATATGCATTACAGTAGCGTGCGAAAATGGATAGAAAAGTAGTTAAGGTACAGTAGTTAATTTGTCGACAAAGTTGAAAGCCTCGCAGTAAAATTTTTTCGTCAAAAAGAAAAAATCTCATATAACGAATATTATTTACAATCAAAGCATTTAAAACAACGGGGAGTTTAATGATTCCAGTTTTGTACGTTAAGTTTTCCCTTGCTATCTGATGTGGAACGTCAAAGAGTTGCTCGAAGAAAAATCTGTTTTAAATTTTGCAGTGATGCAAGGAACGTATTACGGCAAATTTAAGCTACCATATTCTTGTCTAATCAGAGATTAAGTTTGAGAATAACTGCGGAGCGGGTACAGATAAGCCACAGAACAGTTCAGCTCATTCAAAAAAGGGATCAATGCACCCCCACCAAGAGTACTAGTAGGCGACTATGGCTGATCATAGATGGTGAAACCAATCTGGCTTATAAAACATAAGAAAATTATACCTTAAGTGTGTACTGCAATAGCCCTTAATAAAGACGTCAGCAAATGGAGAGTAAGACGACCTCTAAATCAGACTGGCCTTGTTTTGTCATTTTAGCCGGCTTTATAAACAGCGGCTGTCTAAGCACTACCGGACACATGCTGGAGGATGAGCTGATACAATCAACTAGAACCGAAAACCGTTCAAAGGTAGTAAGTGATAGAAAATGCCAGAAAATTGTGAAATACCACGAATTTGAAACCATCAACGATAAGGACAGCTGGGTTCTTGTGTCGCAAGGAACTTATACAAGAATGTGATAAGAATGGCAAAGAATAGAAAAGTCAAAAAATAAATCGCTTGTGCTTGTGATTAAAAGTCTATGTGGAGAATTATTGAAGCACTCTTTTTAAATGAGCAGAAAAAACCGATCAGTGACATACTCTTTACGTATAAGAGATGATAAGAACATTACCGATGAATGTAACAAGTTTTTGGTAAAAAGTATCTCGGAAAACAAAGAATCGATTCCCCATGTACAGTAGTGTACAATCTACCCAAATTAACGCAATATTCCACTTTAAAATGATCAACAAGCTAAATATTAAGGAGTAGCTGAAATCGATAAACCAAAAAAGAGATTTCAACTTTATTTATGCGAAAATTCTCCTGGACGCAATAAGCATAGTTGACCCTATATTTGTATTATGCATTCCCTGAGTTATAGAAGGAATCAGTTATTACCCCATTGAAAAAATAAGTGGAACCGATAAATGTAAAACTTTCGACCCATAATTTCGCTGCCAGTTTACGAGAATTTTTTGAAAAAATAGTTAAAACTCAACTTGAATAATATTTTGAATATTCTGAAAGAGGCACTCATGTGAGTCCGCTCTAAATAGACAGAGACAGAAATATTCTTCTGGTTAAAATCAAAAATTATGGTATTAGAGGCAAAGAGCTGAGTCGGTTTACTTCATTCTTAAGCAGAAGGTTACAGATGACAAAATTTAATGGATCAATGTCTAATAGAGTATCGACAACTCTGGGTGTGCCCCAAGGTTTCATTCTTACAGCTCTGGTTTTTAACATATGTATATATAAGCGATATAAATTCCCAATGCAGACTGTACAGACAGTATATCAGTAAATTAGGTGCTGAAACATCGAGTAAATATAAATATTATCATTGAAAATGAATAGTACTGGAGTAATCATTGACGCGAAGTTAATGTTTAGAATCCATGTAAAATATTTAGTGAGTAAAATAGCACAAAAAAGTATGATTTTTTTATAGGATACGAAGTAGAATCTCTCTATTATTGTAATCATCAGACAACCACATTTCAAATACTGCTCTTCAATTTTTTTATCTGTGTATCGATTCTATGATTACGTAACCACATCGTATGCAGAACAGGCCTATGAGATAAGATTTGAAATGTTATCGATATCCATTAATCAGATTAATGTTAAATGCTCTAAGAATGTTAAGTGTAAAACAAAGTATAACTTTTAATGTTCTAAAGATTATTTTTAAAATAAAGCATGTTTTATTGCCAAATTATTTAAAGAAGTTCCTACGATATATAAAAGATTCACAACCGTATAATTTGGAAGCGGAAAACTCTCTTCCAGTGAATACATCTTCAAACGGTTCAAAAAATGTTACTATAGACTACGTTAAACTAAATTTTGCACATTTTTAGTTGATTTGTATTGATATGTTAAAATGTTGAATACTATAATACTATAATTAACCTAATACATTAGGTTAAATTTAAATATAAATGAATAAATAAAAAAAAACCTCATTTGTCATACAAAAATGTTAAGACTATGTTGAAATTCTATAAAAACACGGTGAAAAATATACCGTTACTAATCTAATAGCAAAAAGTATTTTTTCTGGTCTTATGAGAAAATTCTTAAACATTAAGTAAGAGAGATGGTTAAGAATGGCAGGGGCAGGCTAATGATGTGAGATTGTTTCATTTGGTGGGAAACTGGACCATTAAAAAAAATTGATGGTATTATGAGGAAAGAATACTACCCCGAAATTTTAAAGTTCAGTTTACTGGGTTTCGTTGAAAAATGTGCACACCCGGAAGAAAAGATTGTCTCTTAAGAAGACGATAGCCTCAAGGACGCTGCCAGAATTGTTTCAAAAATTGCACCAATTTTCAACACTTATACGATCAATCGATTGACATCATGCATCATGTACGTGTGGATGACGCTACCCCTTACACAGTTCAATCGTTTGACCTGAAATTTTTAGTTCTTGTAAATTTAAGTGGCGTACGGATGTGCGATGAGTGATACAGACGACGGTATTTCATACATTGCTCTTGTACCATATATGTTTCCTCTTCTGCGACATAAACCATTTTTTTTATTTATTTATTTATTTATTTTTTTTTTTAATTAGGTCAATCCAACCCTTTACACATCAATCAGCATGTCTCTCATCGTCCAAAATCAAACATGCTTCGATTTTTGGGCTCAGTGGTTATTTCGCTCCATGGCTGGCATCCAACATTTAATGTGGAGACTAAATTATTAGTGTAGTGATTTGAAGTTTTATTTAGGCAACCATTTATCTCACGAGATTTTAGTTATCTGAAGAAGTCTTTCGGTCACGGTTGGTATTGAACCCTGAACCGTCCGATTGGGAAGTCAATACACAATGCACTTGAGCCATTTCCACCTACTATATGTGATTTGTAATTTGGTAATTGCTATAGGGAGTGCTTAATCGGATGCGGATTTTCCAGACCAAGACAAGAAGACTTGAGCTTCCGACACGTAAGCGAGCATCTTATGACAATTAAGTCAAGGCTAAATTAGCTTAGATAAGCCTTATATGCGCCCATGCCCCTACCGGAGACAACAAAGAATGTTTCTACGAGCTTCCTGACACGCACGTGAGCAAGTCCGGAGTATGACATTGATAGGAATGAAGGACATCTTTGGGACAGTTGGTAAACTAAGCCTACACGCACCACGTCTGGCAATGGACTTATAGACTTTGCGGCAAAATAGCACTATAGCAAGCACAAGGTTTCCTCATCTCAATATACATAAGGGGACCTGGAGGTTTCCGAATTATCAAACGCTAAATAATATTGATAATTTTGCGATAGACGGAAGGTATGCCTCCAGTATTATGGACGTCCGAACGTTTCGGGCAGCTAACGTTGATTCGGATCTCCACGTTGTTGCAGCCAAGGTGCGAATGCGGATTTCTCAAGCGTCACAAAAAAAAAAAAAGAACTACTGTGAGAAGATATAACGTAGAACAGCTGAGTATATACGTTGACAGTAAACTGAAGTTTAAAGCTCATGTTAATCAACTATGTGTAAAAGTTACAAAAAATATACGTTTCCTTAGAAGAATCCAGAAGCGTATTTCAACGGAATGTGCGCAAACTGTTTATAATACAATTATATTTAACCAGTTTAATTGCTGTTCATTAATTATATATATATATATACCTATATAAGTCCTTAAAAGAATCAGAAAAAATTAAAAGCCCTCAAAACACTGCAATGAGGATTATTTTAAAGTGTAGCAGGTATACGACTGTTACTGATATGCTACGATCGCTCGAATGGTTAAGTGTCGCACAACGGTTAAAATAACGAGTATATAACCAACGAGAAATATGTTTTAAGACATTCTGGTGATTTTCGGTTACCTCTTTACAAAAGAACACATCCTAGAGATGCTAACGAACTTAAATTTGTTTAAATCAAAGATAAAATTCCTATTAAAAAACATTAATTTGTAAAAGATAAAAGTTTAAAATACTATATGGATAAGAGTTATCTTTAAAATTAATAAAAAACTAAAACTAATCCCGCGCGCGCACCAAGGGGAAATGAATACCCATTTACTGGCTTTTCTCCAGGGCCCGGGCGGGTGGTGTAGTAGTTTAAAACTCAGGTGTATTAGGTTTCTATATTTTTTCGCAGAGGTGGTTGTCAAACTGGACGGGACGAGCCAGTGCATCCTCTACCAGTGGGTCTTATAACGTTATAACGTTCGTTACATTTAGTCCAGCCAGCAACCACTCCAATATCAGTGTTATGCCTTTATGTCAGTGTTAACGCCGACGGGATTTTTATATAACTACATACAATTTCTATCGAATATCGAATGGCCTCGCACGGGATTCAAACCCGCGACCCTCAGCTTGAGGAGTCTGTGCATATACCCACTACACCAAACACGCCCCCGTGGTGGCCACCGAACTGTGGCCACACCTAAGTAAATAAGTAAAACTTCATCAAATGTGTGTTATGGACAATGGTGCGTTTTCACAAATACATGTAATTGATTGACATCAATCGATTAATCGTGTAAGGGCTAGCACAAATTCGATCGAAATTCGATAACAAACTAGTGGTCTTTCGTAAAATGGCAATTGCAGCTGCACGAAACATATCCGACCAGCATTCAGGATCCATAGAATGGAGAAAAAATCGCGAAAACCCTATTCAAGACCAGACCAAAGCGTGTAAGATGCAAAGGCCTCTGAACTACCTATTAAAAGACGATTGAAGAGTGCAAAACTGGAAACTATGGGCTGAATTATAATTTGAGTTTTATTCTTTTTTATTAAACTCAAAAATTATTAAATAATGAATTTGAAAATTAGGTCTAATTGATTTAATTTGCAACATTTATCTGATTTGATCTGTTTTGTATCCAGTGCTTACCACTGTAAATATGCAAAAACGTTAATAAAACAATTGACTACAGACACTTAATGACACACAGACGAACATTTTATGGTTCATAACGTATTTATTTTGCAGAGCACTTTTATGTTCCATGTGATATGTAGGCACACGCCTAGAAATAGGTACACTGGCCATATGGTCGTTTGGTTGCACGAATTTAGCAAATTAGAAAACAAAAATTATGACGCTTGGCCATTTTAAATTAACAATTGTTATATGCTGCTTAGTGACGGTTCACCAAACGTTTTTAATTAGTATGGTGGGAGAACAATAGTTTTAGTTTATATGTACATACATACAGTACTGTTTTGTTTGCTTTTGGTCTCTGAAATTATTTCACAAAACAGTAGTTCATTTAAAAAGTGGTGTCGTCGAAAGCAATAATTATATTTCGTGGAAATATAATTAGAAACGATAGATAATATTTAAGAAATTTTATTATTTTACGGTAATTTTTTTGGGTTGCATATTTTTTCTGTACATATTACTTAGCCCTTTCATCTAGTTAGCCAAAATAGGTACGAAAAACCATTGTTAACCGGAAATGAGAGAACTAATTGTTCATAAGTAGTATCAGGGGGATGCTTCTATGAGTACTATTGCCAACGATCAAATGTGTTCTAAAAAGAAGGTGTATGCGGGGGTACAATGCCCACAAATAGAAACAATTTTCGAAAAAAAAAAAATATATTAAAAAATCGGCTAAAATTTGCTAAGGAGCATGCAGAAAAACTCCTTACATTTTGGAAAAGGATATTTTGAAGCGACGAATCCAAATTTAACATGTTTGGACTTATGTAAGACGGACTGTGAACAAAGAACTGGATCCTAGGATCCTAAATAGACCATCAAAACGATCAAACATGGTGGAGGAAAAGTGATGGTTTGGGGAGCCTTCTCCTACGGCGTTGTACGGTGTTGGCCTTTTTTTTTTCATATCACCAAGGGTGATATCCCTTTTACTGGATTTTTCTCCAGTGTGCGGGCGGGTGGTGTATTAGGTTTCGATGTGATTATCAAACTGGACAGGAGGAGCTAGTACATCCTCAACCAGTGGGTCTTAAGTACGTGCTAGTTGTTAGTTCCTTATATTTAGCCCAGCCAGCAACCACTCCAACATCAGTGTTATGCCTTCATGTCAGAGTTGACGCCGACGGGATTTTCATATAACTACATACAAATTCTATGAAAAGACTTTTTCACAGAATTGCCTCGCACGGGATTCGAACCCACGACCCTCTGCTTGAGGAGTCTATGCATATACCACTACACCACGGCCACTCCGTGGTGCACGTCGATGGCCGAATAGACCATTTTATGTACAGAGACATACTAGTCAATACTATATAGTCGTATGCATTCGATAATTTGCCAGTTTCATATATTTTTCAGCAGGACAAAGATCCTAAACACACTTCACGCATAGTGAAGTGTTGGTTTAAGGGAGAAAAAGTAAACGTTTTGGGCAGATGTTAAGAGAAGTTTGAAATCAAAAATTTACAAAATTCGGCAGAATTGTTTCAAAACATAGTAGAAGTTTGCCAGGACATGGCAGCTAGCTTACCAAAACGTTTCTCAGCTGTGATAGCTAACAAAGGGTACCCGACAGAGTACTAGTCGCTATTTATTTAAAAAAAAAAAAAAAAAAAAAAAAAAAAAAAAAAAAAAAAAAAAAAAACAATATTTTTCCAATTGTTACTTTATGCCTTACTTGCTGTTTTTAATTATATTTCCCAATAAGATTGATAATGTTTTATGTTTTTTTGAATAAGCTTTTATTTTTTGTATAATTTTTAATTGTTATTATCTTTTTCTATTTTTCTATTATTTTGCTTTCATAATAATTTTTTTCTCCTTTCACTTATTTTAAAAATATAAGTAACTTTTTGAGAAGGAAAATAGTGTTTCTAACTATTTTTCCACCACTTTATGTACCTACCCTAGAAGCATTAAAATATTGGGTCATATAAAATTTCTCCGCAGTTTTTTGTCACTAGATGGTGTTAAGTGTCCATTTATCTGAAAACACTAATCTGATTGTGTCAAACTAATACGTGTTTTAAAGGTAAGATGTCAGGCTTCATTTCTTGTGAAGCAAGCTGTATATTTCGTTGCTCGTGTTAAAACTTAAACTGATTTAAATATGAGGGAAATATCTGAAGAAATACGCTATGTGATGCTTTTTTACTATAAAAAAAGGGAAATTTTCGATGTATTTCGATGGATTTCTTTTGCAAAATTCTTTTGATGACAAAAAATTGGCCGACCGAAAAGCCGCTGAAAATCACTTGGCCAAGTTTTTCGCTGATAAACCACAGAAGTTACACACCGATGTAATTATGAAGCTACCCGTCATAGATTAATGGCCAATACGTACTTGATTGAAAATGATTTTTAATAAAGGATTTTTTTTTTTTTTTGTTAAATATACTAAAAAACCGCGAAGACTTTTTATATGACCCAATAATATAAAATTTAGTAAAATACGTTGTAATGTTTGGCCAAGAAAATTTGCCGTGAATAATACATGTGAGACACTATTTTACTGGCCATATTTGTGACAGTGCACACGGGGTCAACAAATAGTGGATAGCTAAGAACCAAACCCCAACAGAAAGACAGGCATTATTATGGTTACTCATTTAGGGGGAAAATAGGGTTAGGACAGAGTTTTCTCAATGATTTTCATGAATTTTTTATAGGAAAAAACAAAAATAAGTATAGGTTATTGAAACTTTGAGAATATTTTATACATATATTTAAGTATATACTAAAATTTTGAAGAATTTCCTTGAAAAACACCGAAGATATTAGCGACCCCATACTTCAGATTACAATCAGACTCAGCATGTGTACATTTTGGAAGCCACAAACAGTCAGTTCATCATTATAAGTATTTTATTTAAGAATTCCCGCGAACGTTTTGGAATCGCCATCACCGATGTAATTAACATATTTCACTTCATATAATTCTTCAGATCTTGAAAACATAGTTTTAACTGATTCCACTTCTATACTTCCTGCAGAACCTTCATGCGTTTTTGTGCACGTTTCTTCATCATGTTCTTCTTCCCGAGCTAAAAATTCTGGTGAATTTTTTTGGCTTCTTTTGCCACACTGCACATGCATGACAGTAACTAATCCGTACGTCAATATCGATTGCTTTTCCACTGTAATATGCTATGAGAGTTGTTACACCGTATAATGATTTAAACCCTAATTTTTCCAAAGGGTATTTTAAAATTCTGAGCAGATCTTTCATGCTTTTCATTTTCAACTTTTTCTTCTGCCACAGCTTTCCGACAGCAATATTCAAACATTTTTTCGCAGCGGCGTCTATGTGTTTGTATATTGAGTTGTAATTATCTTCAGATATACCTAAACCAATGTCCATTATGCTACCCAAGAGTAGCATGATACACACGATTTTACGGTTTATCTCGAATCCAGTGTTTATGTAAGGACCTGATTGAATTTGTCTGTAACCACATTCACAATTGACTACAAGCCTGAAACCGAGGCCACGTATTCCAGTTTCTGTAAATCTTACGTCCTGACGACAATTTTGACAAATTAATTTATTTAATAAGGCTGTAAATACGGTGAAAAATTCAATAATTCGATAATAATGCAAAGGATTAAAAATTACATCTTCACTTAGCACTTGAAAGTTTTTTTGCACTAATGCTTTCGTCATTTTCATCACATTTACTTGATTCACTGTTAAAAAATTGATTCAAGTGAAAATATCTTTTACGTGGTCTACTAGTACGAGAAGCTGTACTATAATCTTTTTTCGAATACGTAGACATTTTGCTTGTAAACTTGGCGTTCACTGCTCAAAAGTCTGTACAAAACTGTTGAAAACCAACTCTTCGTTTTCAACAGATGCCAAGTTCTATTGTGAAAACACATAAAAGGACATTTGCTGGAATTTTACGTAGTATCTCTCTTCTAACAATACAATGAGTCGGAATTTTCATTTAAAATTTCGGGAATATATTTTTCAATAGTTTTACAATTTATGAAAAAAAAAAATCGATTTTGAACCGTCTAATCTTATTTCCCCCCTTAATCAACTGTCCTTCCGTTGCACACACAATCTCTACTCATTATTTGAATTAAAAAAAAATAAAATAAAATAAATACCTACCTAGTAATAATAATAACAATAATAATGGCAATACCTATACCTATTTGGTTGTGAGATGTCATTTTTCAACCATTTGTTAAATTTAGTAAGTTTTCAAAAATGTACAAGGGCCTGCTATGATTTTCAGAGTTTCTATTTTGTTGTCTATATTTGCATAGAAAATTCCAATATAATGGGATTACTCCGCATATGTTTTATATAGGGGAAATAAAAATTAATAATCAACTTTTGAATGTCTCGTATTTCATAAATAAACAAATTGAAACTTGTGAGTTTGTCTATTGTACTGTAGTATGTATTGTGTCTTGGTCACCGTGTGAATATACAATATTGCTTTAAAGTTACATCAAATTAAGAATAACAATTCAGAGTTAATGAAATATAACAGCGAACCATCTTGTGCAGCTGTCTCTAAGCTGAGAAAATTGGCCTCTGCCGATAGAACGAAAGTTAGACTGAAGCAAAATATGGAAATACATACGACATATATATATATAAAAGAAGATATAAACTGTTTTACAATAGTGAATGAAGCAAATAAACTACCTTTTACGAACGATGCAAGGTTCACAGCCCACAATACAGCTTGGATCTGTTTTTGGCGGTTATTTTTTTAACAAAATTTGTCGAACCGAAAATCAAGTCTAATATATTCTATATGAACATACAAATTCTATATAAGCCGATGCCTTTATATCCAAACCTCTATAAAAACATACATAAAATATGCACATTTTAGACCCATATGCATATGTAAACACACGTATTCATACGTAAATTCATACTTATATGTATGTTCATATGCGGTTAATTACAGCTATTCAAGATAGTTTTAGAAATTATTTGTACATGTAATACCTATCTTTTGACACATTCACGATGTATGTACATACATCTGTAGATACATAGCCTATTTATTGCATTTATTTGTTTTTTTTTAATAAAGAGAATACAAAAAGTGTGTTTACATGCGCATGCTTTTTTTTTTAATTTGGAACAGCTTAATTTTTTTCTTGGATAATATTTTCATCCATCCATATACATGGACATGTGTATGTATATATGCATGTAGGAATTTGATATATTTTCAAAAGCAAAATATAATTGAAAAAAAAAAAAAAAAAACGACAGAACATTAATATTTATATATATATGTAAATATAAAGAATTCGTTTGCCTATCAACTGCAACACTATATTTAAGAGTATTGTAAATACGCATATGTTTGTATGAACCTATGAACAATTATACACATGTAGTCACATTAATAAAATAAAACCGTAGTTTACCGCTAACATAGTGACTGACAGTAATAACTCATAACAAATATTTATGTACCCACACCCAGACGCACACACATGCATACATATATATATATATATATATATATATATATATATAACCGAAATCGTCGCGGGTGTGCAAATAAGATCATAAATATTCAAATAAGCAAAAAATTCATGTGTGGATGGCTGCTAAAGGAGGTTAACCAAACCTGTTTACATGGTGTTTATCGATGTACACGCATTTATGTACAAACAATTGAACACGCATATCCAGAAGTTACACATTTTCCATCGAAACGAATAAAATGACGTGCACATAAAAAAGATAAACATGAAGAAAACAGAAAACTTCATGAATAATGCATGCATACATTTGTGCATACATATAATTGTCAGAATATCAATTTATCAATCATTCTATTCATTCTATGACGGTACAATAAATAAAAAGTTAATTACAAATAAACCCATGTATTCATGTAGCCACATTCGTGCATGCATATAAATATGAAAGGATTTGAACCTTACTACATCAGGTAATGATTTCATTACTCCATCTTGCATGCACGCACATTCTTATAGATGTATATATACGCTTTCTTTGCTCAAATCATCTACATTTTTCGTAACAGTTTGAGGAACTGTGGCTTTTTCTCTCCTTAGTAACCATACACACACACATGATATGAGAGAGCAAAAAAAAAATGTATATGCATGTGTACATAGCCAGCAATGGATTTTATATGCATATACAAAGCTTAAGAAAAAAAATGGTAAATTTAAAGTGTTAAAAAAAAATAAAAACCATATAAAAAATTTACTACTTATGTTTATTTACTTTTGTTTTCTCTCAATCATTCCTTCTGGTAGCTTTTCCTTTTTTTTTATTGGTGTTTTTCTCCGTTATTTTTATCTTGCTCACGGTTTTTTTTTTCTAACACATGCTTACACACTTATTGGGCACTTTTTTCCCAAATTTTTCTACGATCTCTTTGCACTTATGTATACTCGCATACATACGTTACGAAACGTGAGGCAAAAAAAAACTGACAATATAATAAAAAAAAAAAATAAAATGTTTACCAAGTGTAAAGTTTCAATTTCTCTGTCAGTCACATGAGATTAAAATAAAAACAAAAATAGACAAAAAAGAAAAATATATTGAAGAAAACAGAAAATGAAAACAGTATAATAATAGATACACTATTTCCTTTCTTTTTTTGCTTTTTTAAATCCGAGTGTCATTTCGTTCGAGAATTTCGCTTTATGTATAAAGAGAAAAGAAAAAGAAAAGAAAAATTTAGGCAGAAAGCAAGAAAGGGAAAACTAGAGAGTCAAAAAACAAATTTGTTAATTCCTTTCTTGAGCGAATGAAAAGAAATAATTTAATATAAAATGTTGTCCATTTCCTTATCCTTGCTTGCGATATGGTATATCGACCAACACCTAAAAAAAGTCTTATTGAGATTTTTTTTTCTTTTCGTTCTTTATGTACACGGTTTCTCTGGAGCACATACGAGTGCCACTAACGATTAGAGCACAATATATTTTTTTAACTTAAAATTCAGGGGAATACACATATTATTCACAAACAAACTCATATGGATGAATGGCAGATAATAGAATGTAGTTGAAATGTTATATTTGTGTGTGGCCGGCTAAGCGGAGGAGGAGCATAGTCTCTTAATTCTTTTTAATGCCGCTTTTCGAGTTACGTTTGCGTACTCGTTCTGCTCATGCTTATCCAATTTTTTTTCTCTCTTTAGAAAGAGACTAAACACAAAACATATAAGGAATAAAGCAAACTATTTATTTAAAAAATATTAAAAAAAAAAAAATAATAATAACCTAAAGAAAGGGCCTCACGTATATCCCAATTTTCGTTTCATTGCTTTATTCCCTACGTATGCCATCATTTTAATACCACCGGTTCTAATTTATTTTTAAAGAAAAACAAAACCGTATTCATCACCGCAAGAAAAAGAAGCCACAATGATGAGAAATGTAAAATGCATCCAAAAATGAGAAAATCGAACACTTTTTGTTAAAATTTTTCTTGTTTCATTTTCGTCCAACATTTTTATATTCGTTTTCGTTTACATTATATTCAAAACATTTAATATTTTCCTTCTGCTTTCTGGACGAAAAAAAAAAAGCTTAAAATTTAATTGTAGGCAATCGGGGATAAAGATTTCACGCGCGAGAATCAAGCAATCAAGTAGAACACACTCAAAACACTTCAATACAACACTTTTTATATTCAATATGAATAACTTAGTTAAAAAAACAAACTTAGAAAACTAGCAGTTTGTCATGAGTTTTAAGTTTTTTCCCTTACCGAGCGCGACGAAAGTTGTTCCCGTTAGATTTGTTTATCAGATTTGATGTACAAATCTATGGACATAAAATAGAAGAAAAAAATACAAAAAGAGAAAGAGTTTACAAAAAATTAATAATCTTAACGACGGCAGCAATTAGAACCGCGGCAAAGGCGAGATAAAAAAAAAAAAACTTGTCAACGTCCTAGAGCACTTGTACTCGTACTCACTCAAAGCCCGTCCGTCGGTGGAGATCGGTTAAAACCGAGCAACTGAATTAGTGAGGTTCGGCTTCACATGATATTATTACTTGTGTGTGTGTAGTATGGTCTTTGCTCATCGTACCAATTGTTAGTGTTGGCATCTCTTTTAGTTGAGATTATCTATTCCCCTTCACTTGTTTCGCTGCGGTGGCTGTTGGTTAGTTTTTACCGTTCCATTCCCTTTTTTCCAGCCACTATCGGGTTCTACCTTTATCGAATTCTTTTATACACACTCAACAACAAACATTGTCTAACCTCAATCCCTGATTCTTTAGGGTGGAATAAGGTTTTTTTTCCTTACTTTTTTTTTCTGTCGTAGTCTCACTCAAACCCCACGTAGCACAAATATCTATCTCTGTTTTGCGAATGACACCAGGGATATATATTTTTTTTTCTATATTTTCACTGCTTATTTCTAAGGTGTACTTTTCATGTCTATTTTGCTGCGAACAAGTATTTACCGGTAAAATGAAAGCAATCGTAGATTGACTTGCATATAGCGTATGCGCTTTTATATGGAATGCGGCTGTTGTACGAAAATATTGACTTTTAATGTAAAACAATACAAAATTAAAACTATTTTATGAAATCACAATGTACGAATAAAACCCAATTGTTACCCGTGCTTATTAGCACTGTGTTTCTGATGTAATTTTCTTACTAATATTTTCGTAAAATAACAAATTTAAAGTGTGAAGATTTATACATATACGTATAGATTATACGTGGATGTACACATATGTACATAACTTCCTATTTATTTACTTACAATTGGAAAAGGTAGCATTACCTCCACGTCTATTTTTATAATGTATACACACGTGTATTTACATGTGTTCCTACAAGGAAACTTGTGGAATTGGCTACAATTCCGGACCTTGTACAGATTGTTTTGGATCACTTTGTCAGTAAACACAAACACTGACATTATCCCATTTGATTGATCCAATTATTTTTCCTTCGGTCGCTTCTTCGCATCTCGGCTGGAGCTATAGCTTTCATTGCCTCTTAAACTATATTTTCCGACGACCGTTGAACATGGTAAAACCAGCTCTTGTGTTAGGGCTTTGGTCACGTTACGCTGTATTCCATTTGTGTGTGCTTTGAAATGACATTTCTGATATTGTCTTGAATTGTTGTACGATCAAAGAGAACATTTGTTTTTTATTGCGAGTTGAAAATTTGTTTGTGTTTAATTTGTTTCAATTAAACCATGTCTTGATTCAAATAAATCAGTTAAAATTTTCAAAACTGTTTCGCCAACTATTGCATGACACGTTTTTGTTTGCTTAAATTTTTTTCTTTTGTTTCTTCAGCTGTTGACTGGCAAAAGCAAGTAAAAGTTCAGCCTGTCCCGACTTTTACTTCGATTTGAAGTCACGTTACGTTGTATAAAATTATTAAGTAAACTGTCTCACTACCTATAAACGCAGCTGTCAAATTTTCTTTGGTGGGCATTTCATAGCATACATTTCGAGTAAAAATAACTATTACAAATGGCCGAAAAATGCAGTTCTGCTTGCTATTAACACATACAATAAAAAGTAAGCGATAAAAGCATTCATTTATCACAGGCTATAGATTTATATTTGGTATACCGGTCTCTATTAGCGATAAATATTGCATGTTGTTGTCACGATTAATTTTTTTCATAGATTTTCAACACTGCAGTGTATATATTAAACGCGGACACCCGATTGTATAGCAACGGTTTCAAGGATATGAAACATGAAACATACACATGCGTGCAATAACGTAAATGAGACACACGTGCAGAAAAATGTGACATTTCATCGCATTGAATTTTGAATTTGATAATATTTTTATGAGAATACTATATAAACAATTATTATTTCGCACAAATTCCATTAGTTGTTCCTTTATTTTCCATGATACATTTTTCGAAAATATTTAAATATCAAAAAACGTCGATGACTTGAAAAGTACGTACTAATTTTCAATTCTTTTACATCGGGTTTGCAGTAAGTTTACAATTTTGAATGCAGTAAACATATGTGCATGGATGAACTAATATATATGGAAAACTTTCCAGATTTTGGTTGTTCTGAAAACCGCTTGCCAATGATTGCCCCTATCCATGTGACCCTTTCTATTACATTACTGTGATTACTGTTGGATATTACACATGCATAGTGAACTTTATGCCGTATTTTTTTTTCTGCCTTGACTGGGCAAGTTAAAACAGTTTATGTTGCGAGCAGACGTTTATGCGAAAACATGCGACAACAGAAACAATTTTTTTGTTATAATCAGTTCGTCCACAGTACGGGCGAAGGAAATTTAGGGAGGAAGAAAAGACAGGTACCGATGTACATTGTTCTTTAATGTTTGTAAATTATATCGAATAGGAAACACGGAGGTCGACAGGGCATTTCATAAGCGAGTTGTACGGTTTAGAAAATAGTGTTACTGGCAATTTCAATTTAGGACTGGTGGTGGAAATAGCGATAAAACAAAGTGAGACAGGAGACATTACGTCGGTGTTCAAGGATTTCAATTGATTGACTGATATTAGTATCACCAATGAGTTTTATCGCACGGTTTTGAATCCTATTTAGCAGGTGCACAGATGTTTTAGTAACACCTAATCAGATGTGGGCATTGTACTAAAATTTTGGGCGGATAAATGCCTTATATCATGTGGCCAGATCAGAGGAGGTAAAATATTTCTTACATCGCTTGAGGAAACATCGAATATGTGATCATTTCAACGTAAGTTGTCACTGACACACATACCGACATTCTGAAAAAAAAAATTTATCCCAAAATTCAACAGAAAACAATTCAAATGCGAATAAACACAAAATGTCAAATTCATGCTCTGATTTTCATCCGCTCTCATCTCTTGATATAAAAGCGGACATCCACTCAACCTAAAATCAGATTTTTGTGCCTCCAAAATGTTGTTCATAAAATGGTTATACTCCGGACATGGTTTATGGCTTGTTGCGTGTAAATTGCTGTCAATCTATCAATTTCTAGCAGTTTGTAGGTTTGCACAAGTGTTGCTACACTTACAGTGCATTTCTGAGAAATTTAAGAGATGGCAAATGAGTAGAGTTTGCCATCTATCTGGCTTTTCAGGAGGGAAAGGAAAGCTTTTTATTTAATTTGGAAGAGAAAGAGTTACTTGTACCGATAATCTATTTTTTAAGTGTATTTTGGGGTGAGGCATAACGTTTTTTCGCATATCGTTCCATTTATGACGTTTTTTTCATTTTAGTTTTGGTCATTGATGAGTAAAGGAAGTGAACAAGCACTATAATACATAGTTCATCTATGCACATGTGTTTGCTTGTTTTTTTTTTTTTTTTTTTTGTTTTTTTGTTTTTGTGAATCAAAATTAATAAAAAATAATGACATACAAATAACATTTCTTCTCAAATTAAAATAAGGAAAGCAAAAAGCTTAGTTTTCTGCCACTGCGTTGTCCATCTCTGTTGCACTTCCACTTTCAAGTCAATTTTCTGTGTTAACGGTATCGTCTGAGTTGAATTCCTCTTATATAAAGTCTACGCTGTTTTCATCTCCAAATATGTAAATCTGGTTGTGTAATAATACGCATGTCACTAAATTTTTTTTTTGCCATATCAGATGTTGCTGCGTCGATATATCGCTATTGCGCCTGAAAAAGTGGTTAACTCGACATGTCCATCTTTTAAGGTACACTTTTTCATTAAAAAGAAAATTTAAAGAATGGTAAGGGAGGTATTTAAGGCGCCGAAATCTTTCTTTTAGTAATGTGAATTTTGCAAGATTGGAGAATCGTTTGCAATAAAAAGCATAACTTTCATATAAATAATTTTACTTTAGTAGCACAAGTGTTTACATAATTTTACTTACATAATATTTTATCAGCTACGTCACCCATCTTATCTTCTTTTATCTTTTTTAGTATTTATAAAAGCAATTCATCAGCAAGTTTAAAGTAAAAATTGAAAGTAAATATCCAATTATGATGCAGGCAAATTTGCCATTCAGTATGTTCAGAATAAAATCTCGATTTCGGTTTCGATCTTTCTGGAATCTGATTTCTACAGTTCGCTTATATATATGTAAATTGTTTTCGTTTTTTAACAGTGTTATATGTTGTAAAGAAAGTTAACTTTTATTTAAAATTAATAAAACTATACATATATGGTATATGCAGTTTAAAGAAATATTTTGTAATTAATTACTGGAAATCGGGACGGTGTGGATATGTCAAATCAGTTTGAAATTATGTGGTTTTCTTAAGTTTGTAGTCCAAGGCGTTAGAATGTTAAAATATTAAAATATCTGTTGGTTCCTTTTTTTCACAGAATTGGGGAACCCCGACGAAGTCAGCTTCTTAAATGATGCAAAAATCGAAAAAGATGTATGGTTAGAAGCTCCAACAAAACTGTTGTTGTCATTATTGAAGCAGATGATGCCACAGTTGGGAAAAAAATTCCAACTGATGGATCAGGGGTATTAATTTAATGACACACAAGTGCAGGAGAAGTTAGCAGTTAAGAGAGGAGATACAAACAAACAATCATCCATAAAAAGATTACAGGGAGACAAAGTGCCTGTTTACATTGGCGACGGGATGAAAGTCCTCACCGTGAACGTCGTGTTCACATTATCATGGGGTTGAAAGACTTTTTGAGAATCGGAAAATTTGAATCGGACCGTTTTTAGTTTTTAGATGTGAGCAGTTGACCTGAAATATACCTCTTTTGCTCTTCTTCATATTTCAAAGATCAAAATCAAAATTAAAAAATATATAATAAATGGAATGATATGAAAAAAAAAACGATGTGCTGGACCCGAGAATCCACTTTAGAAATGGTTTTTCGGTGGAAGTAACCCTTCTTTCAATAAAAAGCGTTCCCTCTCTTTTGGACAATCTTCCTGCACGCGCCAATGTGAACAGGCACAAAGGCTTACCTGCCCCTATCAGACATAGTTTTCACTTATTCTCTGTAAAGTTGAGTCAATAAATCTTTATAATTAAATGGTGTTTTTTTTTCTTAAAGCGCGTTAGATCGAGTCCTAAAAACAAATTCTATATCTTATTTCTAAATTATTTTGAACAGAGGAATTACCTGGAAACAGAAAAGAAACTATCTTTTAAGGGATTAATTAAAAAAATAAAAGAAAAAAGACAACTTTTATTTGAAAGTTTTATCTGTAAGTTATTTAATTCTTTTAATTTTATTCACTTTATTTCATTAATAAGTAATTTTAATTTACCTATTTCATTAATACGTAATTCTTTGCATATTTATTTAATAAATTGTCATTTACAACAAGGATTTTATTTATTTGTTCTTACATATATTAAACTTACAATTGGAGACCTCCCCAAAAAATAAGATTGTCGTTTTCTAAAATAAAAAAAAATTAATTGTTCATAATGTATTCAAAAATACAAGCAGCACTCAAGTAGCTATAATTAGTATATACTTTACGTAGTTCTTTCGACCTGCTCAGAGCACCATGCTGAGCTTTTCTCTAAACCATTAGCTGACATATCATATCTCTCTTGAAAGAACTTCCAGTCGGAACTAGATTTTCCGGATTTTCATCATGTGGATGGATCACTTGTTTCCTCAATGGACTCCAAGTAAAACGCACTAATAAAACTGGCATGTTTTCGGGTTTCCAATCAACTTGCAATAATATAATTGCCGGAACCTTTGCTTCAGAATGATTGTTCTATTAAAACACGGCAACAGCTGAGCTCAACGTTGAATTCCTTTTGTGACCGTGTTAGATGTCCATTGTCCCAACAAGGAGTAAGTAAATATTTGCTGTATGGGTAGGCAGAATCTCCTAATAAATAGTAGTCTGTAATACAAAAATTATTAAAAAATCAAAATATTTTCAGATAAGGAAAATGTAATTGGTTTCATTTACGTACCTCCGCAGGCGGCTGCTAATTTTTCGGAAATCGGAAGAGAAAGTATCTAAAAACATACATTGACAAAATACAAAATATAAAATCCTACATTTTATCAGGTCACGCATCCAGAAAAAAATGTTCAGTGTAGTTCAGTGTATTTAAAAAAAAAAAGTACAAGCACAGTGCGGGTATCTCAACTCTCCCGCCCCCGGTCTTAGTACCGACTGTTGCTTGCACTTGGTCACTGCTGTTGCTGTATTTATCATACGGTACGGCAAAGGGTGCATGTAACAACCGATGGATAATAATGGGTCAAATAATTTCTCGTTCATCAACCAAAGAGTTAGAGAAAAGAGCAATACGAGAAAGCCAATTGGAGCGGACTTAAAAGGAATCGTAACTGGTCGTTGTGTTTCCTCGATAACGACGTGGATGCCGCTGCTGATATGATCATAGACACCATTCTCTTTGGAATGAGATCCTTTATACCTCATCGGATCAAGAGTGTCAAACCAAATGAAAAGGCGTGTAACGAATTGCGCTGTAGAGAGGCTTCAGGGTTAGGGAAACCTTTTTTTTCGGTCCTACCACTGAGAAAAAACAAATAAAGTTCAAACGAACCAGGAATTACCGCAACGCCATTCTCAAGCATGTGAAATTCCAAAACGACCAAAAACTGAGGCAAAAAATACTACAATGTCCGAATGTTAGAAACAATTTTTGGTCGTTTGTCAAAAACATTAGGAATTCTGCCTCATCCTCCATCCCAATGCTCATTTGCAATGACATTCCAGCTGTCAGCTTTATTATAATATAAAACTAAAAACTACCTAAAATAAATCTTAATCTAATAAGCCTACTTAAACTATCTTATTGTATTGGTATTATTCCTTTTTTTTTGTGTGTTACGACCTTTTTTTAGAGAAGAGAAAGTTACTCACCTGTGTTTTTTTATTATTTTTTTATTTATTTTTTTATATTTTTATTTTGTTTTATAATTTTTTGTTTATAACAGCTACCTTTAACCTACCTAAAGCTATGTAAGCCGGCCATGGCTAGAAAAATTAGGCTGACCAACTCTGCTCCTTAAATTCTAGAGGAATTTGACGACGTAGATTCCTTTCCTTCAAAAAGCCACCAAAATTGTTGGTGCTGCTGAGCAACATCCCTCTTGTCGCGACTCCCTACTGCCCTATTTAACCGGGCAGTACATCGTACATCGGCAATGCCATGTACGACGTCTCTGTGGTAGTCTAGTCTGCTCATCTATCCTGGATCAGACCTTTTTTTTATCTAAGTAGAGGAACGCATCTGGAGGATTTAAGCCGTCAAAGCGTACCCCGCAGATCAGGTTATTCGACGAGGTCATTGCTCTTGACTTGTGCTTTCGAATCTACTTTACAACAAAATTGTCCACTCTTGTTAGGTCGCCCTATTGTACAAGACCTCGTTAGGATAGAATTTTATGTACTCAGACTCTGGTGTTCTGTATAGGCGAAGACAAGCCCTAAGACATGCCCTTAACATCCGAATATTTTCCAAGTGACTTGCACTCACGTTAAGCCACACGGGACAACCAATTACAAGCATGGGCCATTTAGCAGATCACCTTTACCCTCGCATCGAGTTGTTTGCTATAAAACAGTCTCTTTGTGAGGGAAAAAGCACCTTCGGCTCTGTCCAGAGCAACACTATATGATTGTTAAAATACATATATGGATCTCGCCAGATCCCAAGGTATCTGACTACATTTTTACAAGCAAGTGGCTGTCCGTGTTGTCCCTAGATTTGAAACTTTCGACAATTCTTTCTGGTTTCCGACTTTTGAAAGTTGATCTTCAACTTTCAATCGTCGCAATATCGTTTAATTTTATTGAAGTCAGGTTGTCAGATCGTTGAACCCGATCTGTACGCGATTAAGTCGTCTGCGTATGCTATGGCATGGTGAAGTGAACCTATCAGATCACTTGTGTAAATATTGAAAAGGATCGGCGAATTGACCGCACCTTGTTGCAGACCGTTTTTAATATGAAATGTACCAGTAGAAGTCACATCGCCATTCTTCACGATGAACTGTCTATTTGTGAGCATATTGAAAAGAATATAGAGCAGTGCTTTATTAATGCCCAGTCTGTTCAGCTTGAAGCAGAGTCCCTCTAACCATACGGTATCGAACGCTTTTTCCAAGTCAATCAGGCAGGCACCCGTGCACTGTTTCTTAGCTTTATTTCATTGGATATCAGAAACCAGTTTCAGTTTAGACGTGGCATAAATAGTATCATATCTCGACTTGAAACCGAATTGATTATTCAGAATCATATTTCTGTTCTCAACCCACTTAGTCAAGACTTTATTGATTACCTTTTCGAAAACCCTACTGATGTTAGTAGACTGATCGACCGGAGATTCGCCGGATTGGAGGTATCTTTTGGGGATGGGATGTACTACCGCAGTTTTCCAATGCGTGGATAATGCATTGTTAAACAGGGTGGTATAAATTTCCACTACTTCTAGCGGGAGATGTCGAGGCAAAATATCTAGTATTCCATCGGTTCCCACTGATTTCTTACTTCTAATTGGGGCGATGATCGTTTGAAGCTCTTCCTTCGAAATAAACGGGGGTTGTTTTCTTTCACTGGCGTTGACATTATTTGTCAAATTCTCGTCACTGAACTGGGTGGAATCCGAGTTCTCGATTCGCCAGTTTACTATTTCATTTCGAATGTAGAAATTATGCACCAGGACTCGATTATCTAGGTCGTGGTTCGGACCAATGGTGTCATTCGCCTTGTACACTTCCTGGAAATTCGCTCCTATAGCCTCTACCTTCTCATGTAGATCCTCGATTACAAAGAAGTTGTCATCATCAACAGCATCATTTGGATCTTTGCCTGCTGTTGAAATACCGTTCATTGTCTGTTGTTCGGGCGATTTTAAGATATGAAAAGTCGTTTTGATCTTTTCTCCGAAATATTTTATTTATTTGCGTTAACATATTCGGGCTGTTGGTGTTTACAGCCCGAATTTTATTGTTCTAATACAAACTTACAGAAGCTCTGTAATTTTATTTTATTAAAATTTGGAGGTTTTTAATCGACGATTTTAATGTCATGATCTCCGAATTATGTCTGTCAGTAAACTGTCTGTACAAGGTTTTTATTCTTGACAGCAGTCTACTTTCATGTTGATGCAGTTCGTTTATAGTTGAATTGCGGGACAAGTCTTCGTTGTCAATGTATTGATACCGAGGTATCGTTTTGTCCATTGTTCGTTTAATTGCCTCGTCCATTAGTTTTAGATATCTGTCAATTTCCTCGTTTGACAGATTTTTGTTGGATGGTAGAGAAATGTGTCCAACGCACCTTACTATAGTTGTAGGAATACTTTGAACAAACTCATCCAATTCCGCATTTTCGGAACGATTATTTTGGTACTAAGACTGCAATGGTCACTGTCATACGCAAAAGTGCGAAGACAGTTCACAGTTTGTTGGTTCGTAGCTGTCAGCTGTATCCGTGTGTCAAACAACAGGAGATCCAAATAGTAGCCGTGTCTAGGAAACGACGGACTATCCGTCGCCTTAAGGAACACTTTGCTGAACCCACCAATTGAATAGTAGGTTCCCTCTAGTATCTGGTGTGTTATTTCCCCAATCTCTATGTTTGGCGTTGAAATCTCCGCCGATAATAAAAAAGTTTTTCTACAATTCCAGTCGCAGAAATCAAAGAAGTGTCTCGAGCTCAGAGATGAATAGCCCCAGGTGCATAAACAGATACCATGTATAACCGCTTTCCACTACGGAGAGGGATATACACGATGCATGTTTCAAGCACCTTCGCACTACACCACTGTGTATTCTTTTAAAACGTATACCTTGTATGGAGTTGGGTCAGTTTCTTCGTATTATTTTATACCTTCTGTGTCTCATTTTGTGTCTTTTGGTAAGCTTAGTTTCGCTAACCAAAAGCAAATCATGGGCTTGGTCTTCAAGCAAATTGAATAGTGCAGCTCTTCGCTCGATCCTAATCAGTGAATTAACATTCACTGCGAGGACCTTCAGGGTTTGCTCCGCCATGTACTTACCCATTACGACTGGAGGTGCGTTAGGCCCGGCAGCAGCGCGTAGATTTGATCCACGCGCGTAGCATGTTCTGTTATCTGACGTTGCAACTGAGCCATCTGCCCCTGAACCGAGAGCAAGAAAGCTAGCATGTCAGGTACAGGTTCCGGTGCTCTAGGCGCTGGGGCTTGAGAAGCAACCTTCGCTTGCTGTACCGTATTTCCCCTAACTGCCGCCATTTGGGCATAGGTTACTTGGAGAGAAACGGCTGGAGTTTGTGTATGCATGGGTGGACGTTTAACTTCCACTTTCTGCTGCCGAGCCAGGTTTATTCTTTTTACGTATTGGAATTTTGAAAACCCCGATAGTTTGCGGTGTGCCCCGTATTTTGACATAAGGCACAAGTGAGCTGGCTTTTTTCTGACGCTCCGTCCTTACCTAGAGCGCATTGCTCGGACTTGTGGTTCTTTCCGCACTTTACACAACGAGGCTGCATTTTGCAGTTCGACGCGGCGTGCCCAAACCTTTGGCAACGAACACATTGTAAAATGTTGTCGCTACGCTTTACTCTTTCACATGATACAATCTGGTAGTCTAGGACTTTTATACTCCTTAAAACATCCAGTTTGGTATTGGGATTTAGCTAAACCAGGAAGAACGGCAGTTTGCGCTTCTCCCTTTTGGTTCAAACCGTGACAAATGGCTTTACCCCCACGAATTCGAGCTCTTCGCACTTCTTCTCATTCAACAGTGCAAGGAGCTCCTCCGGAGCAGCTTCTCCCCCTTCGGGGTGTAGGAGAAGAATTCCGTCGTCGTATCCCTCAGTAAATTTTTAATTTTTTGGTAGCACTCCACTGTATTGCAGTGGATCGCGTGCCTATCTACACTTAATCACTTTATAAAAAAATTACAGCCTATGGCCGACTTACATAGCTTTATTGTGTCCTTCAATTCGATTTTATACGTGTTATTTGGAGGTCTTCTGTCTGTTGTTTTTCTGCTATTGCGTCTGCTGCTGCTGCTGCTGTTGTTGTTGTTGCTCTTGCTTTTGCTTTTGCTATTGATGTTGTTGTTGCTGCTGCTCATGCTGCTGTGAGTTTTGTTGCTGTTTATTCTAAGGCTGTGACTGTGCCTCTTTCTTTCTAAGTTTCTGAGCTAGTTTTTGTATTTTTTGTTGTTTTAGTGGCTGGCTCTGTTTTTCTGGTTGAGGTGCTCCACGTTTCTATTTGGATGCTTTTGTGGCATCTGGAGTTTTGTAACTTCTTCTCCTTTCTTGTCACTTGCTTCGTTCTTATAGCAGGTACTTTTTGCTGTAGCTGCCTGATGCTACTATTTAAGGCTTTGACCTCGTCCTCTTCGTCATCTGACTCAGAGGTAGCTAGCGATGCAATGCTATTATTATTACTATTATTATTATCATCAAGGGAAAGATACAAATTAATTTGTAGGGTCCGGGATTTAACGCTGGGCTACTATGCCCATGCTATTATTTCCACCCATGTAATGGCCTTCCCCACCGTCAGACACTATGGCTATTCGTCATGCCTCTTTCGTTATTGTGTTGCTGCTCTAGATGAAGTTGTTGACACCTCTTCCCTTGCTCCACCAGGCAGCTTCTCAGTAGGTGCTGATAGGGAAGGGCGCGTCACGAGGTTTGGAGTCATTTCCGAATAAGTCGAAATTACGGTCCGATCAACAGACGATATCGTGCCATCTCCCGGACCCGCTATTTGGATAGCGGACCGTTCACCAGCGCTCATCCTCCGGTTTCGATGTATTTATTTTAATTATAATACAATATTTTATTAGGTTTTTGCAAATAAAATTGTGGGGATCGTACCTACGCCCCTTGGTTTCTCGGCCGACACCACTACTACCACGCCGCCAAAACACTTGACCAACACTATTCTAATTGTTCTTTTATTTGAGTTCACTTTAAACTTTTTCACTTTAATTGAAGCCGAAACACGTTTGCTCTCCACGGAGATCTATGTACGACTGAGGAGTCTATGCATATATATGGCCGTGGTGTCCACATCGTGTGTAGGGTTAATCTTTCTGTAAACTGTGTTAGGTAAAATATGGGTCGAAAAATGCGGTCTCAATAAAACACGTCTTTTCTTCTTGATATTGCAGCAAAGAGCTCTGTTAATTTATGGTATCGGTAATTACATCCATTTTTAGCTTTAAATTGTTATACAATACATTTGTATTATAATCATAGGTATACATTCAAGTTGAAATGTTACATTTGTACATTTAGCTTAGTTTTAAGCTAGGTTTGAATAAATTCATAATTATTCAAATAAAATGCTATTCAATATCCGAACAGTGCGCTTTATGGCATGACGGTATCATCGGACCTTATTTCTTTTGAAATCATTTGACTCCACTCAATTATTTTTTCTGGGGCTACGTCAAGTCCTTAGTTTACGCCTACAAGCCAACGACTTTGGACGAACTCGAGACCAAGACTCGACACGCTATTGCCTGAATAACGCCACACATGTTAGACCGAGTCATCAAAAATTAGACCGACCGCTTGAAAGTCATGAACGTCAAGGAATTCAGTCTGGCTCTCAATAAGGCTATGGCTGTTTGCTGCCATCTTATTCAACCTACAGGTAAAAAGAACTCGCATTGGTGGACATCAGCACTAGGACCGCTTAAAAACACCTGCAGAAAACTTTTCGACCTAGCAAAAAGCGCAAGAAAAGTGACTGACATACTGACAAAATATCCCTCAAAATATATAAGAAAGAACTGAGGAAAGCAAAACGACAGTTCTGGAGATCATTCTGTGACAAAATAACAGAAATCTCTGAGGCATCGCGGCTATGAAAAATCCTCTCTACAAATCCTATTATGCCTATTTTTTTGAAAAAAAAAAACGATGGCTCTTGTGTTGAGTCACTCAACCTGCTACTGAACACCCACTTCCCAGGTAGCTCCTTTTTCGCGGCCAGTAACCATAAACAGGACTACTACAACCTTGACCAGAATTCATGGTCTGATAACAAGAGAACAACTGCTCTGGGCGCTGTATAGCTTTAAACTGTACAAGTCTTTGGGTCCGGACGGTATAATACCGACCGGAATACAAAGGTCCTCAGATATTATTTTGCCCACGATAGAGAATATCATGAGGAGCTGTGTACAATTGACCCACATTCCACTGTCATCGAGAGAAGTTAATGTAGTTTTCATTTTCAAGGTCGGTAACCTCAAGACCTCACATAAAAGAATTTGTTTTTTAAAATTTTGACTTTGAAATTTTGTTTTTCAAAAACCGTTCATGAAATTAAACCAAAATGGAAGAATGAAGTGTCAGCTTTAAAAAATGGTATAGCACGTTATTCAATGTGCCTTAGTTAATTTCTTATATAGGGTTTTCTAATAACGACTTGACAGTTTTTTTTTTAAATAAAAGGCAAACCATTTGAGATATTTCAAGAACTTTATTATAGGCTTGAAATTTCATCAAAACACTTATGAATGGAACTCGACTTCGTTCATGTGGCCACCATGGGCACGTTTGCAGCGGTCGATTCGTTGGACCCAATTTTCAACTACTCGGCCACACATTTCGGCCGCAAAGGCCGCTATTTTGCATTAAATGTTGGCTCTGAGCTCTGCCAACGTCCTCGGTGTGTTGGCATAAACCAATAACTTAACGTAGCCCCACATAAAATAGTCAAGAGACGTTAAATTGCACGAACGAGGCGGCCAATCGATTGGCCCATGTCATGAGATAACACGCTCACCATACTTACTCTTCAATAAATCGATTGTAGCGTATGCTGTGTGGCTTGTGGCACCATCCACATGTCGTCCAAGTCCATATCTTCGAATTCGGGCCAAAAATAATCGGTGATCTTGGCGCGATAACGCTGACTATTCACAGTAACGTGACGATCGTTATTGTCGACGAAAAAATATGGCTCAATAGCGCCGCCGGCATGCAAACCGCAGCAAAGTTATTTTTTGTGGATGAAGTGGTGATTCATGAAGCACATGTGGGTTTTCACCCGACCAATAACGCATATTTTGCTTATTGACGAACCCATTGAGCCAAAAATGAGCTTCGTCACTGAAGATGATTTTGCGATGAAATTCATCATCTTGGCGCATCTTCTCCAGAAACCAACCGAAGAACGTACGTCGCTTCAAATGGTCCATCGGCTTCAATTCTTGAGTCAGCTTGATCTTGTATGGGTGTAAACCAAGATCCATACGCAAAATACGCCATAATGTGGTCTGAGCGATGCATAATTTTTGAGAACGCCGTGGAATTGACGTTTGCTACGGACGTCTGAACGGCAGCGATATTTTCAACACTTCGACCAACACGTTGTCTCACTGACACGGCAACATCACACAACGAATATGTAGACTCCGAAAATTGGAGTTAACGCACTTAAAGCTGCAGTTACCGACTCCGAATATCTGCAGAAAATTTTTATAATTTGCAGACGTTGCTCGTTAGTTTGATTATTAGTGAAAGCGTTCACAAATTAAATTCAAAGTTGTCAAGTCCCTATTGGAAAACCCTATATATTTTTCTCCATTTGGTGGTGAAGATAGACCCCCTTTAATTTTTTCTTCTTTCAACTCAACCTAGGCTTTAGTCGCATCATATGAGGAATTTATTGGAAAAAAATCGACCAAACTGAATTTTCCATTGAAATATCTTAGATATTGATTAAACAATGTAAATAATTAAGTCCAAGCTCCAAAATGTTTCTAAATTTAGAAAAAAAAAAAAAAAAACAGATAAATAATCGTATTGATTAAAATAAAAGGAAACATTATTTGCTCAGGAAATGTTTTTGTTCTTTTATTTTCCATTTCGTCACCTGTTTGCATGAAGCAATCCAGTAAGAAAAAAAAAAAAAAATTGTTGCGCACTTTAAATTTAGCGTACAAGAATGGAACATTTTATGTGTGCTTAGAAAGCAAACGAAATAGAATTATGCGATCATCAAAAAATAAGTGAGAATGTAAATAGGATATTGTCAAGGAATATGTGCAATGCGTCGAGAATCAAGATGAGAGAGGGAAAACTTTTTTCTTAAATATTTTTTGTTTAGGTTTTTTTAAAAATCATTAAATTAAAATAAATTGGAAAAATTAAAGTTTTAAATTGGAATTACAATATTAAAAAAAAAAGACTAAAAACGTAAGATAATGTAAATAAAACACTGTAAGCAACTAAAACTAAAAAAAAATTTAATCTTACCTTTGTCTTTTGTATAAAGTGGAGCATATTAAGGTGTCCCAAGTCCACGAACCACGCCTTCCACGATCCATGGTCACTGAATAGAATGATATCTTCTGGGTATCTGGAGAGACGCAGAATAAGTGCGGCTAAAGCTTTTTTTGAGTGGAGATTAATCTGGAGAAACCGTATCATTGCTACAATTTCCCAGAGTGGCTTTCACCACGTAAGTGAAGATTACAAATAAATAATTTTTTTCTGGAATTATTTACATTAATACCACAGTTTTCTCTCCAAATTTGTGCCATAGGCCTATCTACAAGTGGAAATTGGAACATCTTCGCTTCTGGATTTAACCTTTTCGAGACATTGCAGATAGAATTTTATTCCGGATCTTAAATTATTTTTAGAATTCATATCAAACTATGAATCTTACAAAAAACGCAAGCAACGCTAAACACCTTGAAACTAGATCCAACATTCACTTGTATCTACGAAGCGAATGAGACACGAAGTTTGTCTGCCTGTGTGTGCCTGCGAGAATAAATAAAACTTCTCTCGAAAACCCAAAAGCTCTGAGAGCAGGTCGTGATATTATTACCCGCCATACAAAAATTTTCAGTGGAAATATTTGTATGAGAGGCATCATCTTGGTAATTATATATTCTTTGATATAATACATATCGAGGAAAGTAAAGTGCTTACCGATTTTTGTTTTTAACTCAAAAAATTCTCATGCCAACGTGATAATAAATGAGGATGTTTAAAAGTTGGTTTTCGATACAGAAGTCGAGGTCTCTATGATTTCTGCGAGGGACATCTTCCATCGCGAAGTGAATACAAAGGGTCAGGTGTAAAACCTCAGGAAAATTGATGAAGGCTGTTATACCCTAACAACAAGAGAAAAGTAAAGTGAAATTTTAGATTATAAAAAAGTATCACGTCGGTAATTATGACGGAATATTAAGCAGTCGATTTTTAAAAGAAGGAAGAGGTGATGCAAAATAAAGATGAGGAAATTTCATTATAGTATTTAAGTCACGAGTAAGTATTAAGAGGTAGAACCGAAATATTTCCACTGCTCTCTGTAGAAAATTGGAGTAGCCTAGTCGAAGACATCGTCATTTGAGTCATTTTTTGAGTGAACTTAAGAGAATTCGAGATAAACGATTGAAGAGAAAGAAGTTTTTTAATAAATTTTATTTCTAGGTTAACCCCGTTTTAACCCACTAAACTAAGATTTGCATATGTTTCTCACAGCTTGCAAGCGAAGAGCTTTATTTTAAGTTTTACTTAATTTGTATTGCTTTTTGACATTTTGTGTGTAAATAGCTTAAAGCTTTAAAAAAAAACTTTTCAAATCTATTGTAGGAGAAGAACAACAATGAAACCTAAGATGTCCTTACAGATTCTATAAACTGGGATAGATTTTTGACAGCTGAATCGAGAAATTATGGCGAAAGAGCAGTGATACCAAGGTAAAACCCAACGCACGAAGGTAGAATTAAATCCTGTACTGAAAACTGCTTCTTGAGTTTACTTTAGATTAAATTTAATCTAGAGTTTGTTAACTCTGGTTTAACTCAGAGTTAGTTGCGCACAGAAAATCTAGGCCTAAGATTAGGGTGATTCATCGTGAGGTTTGATCTATAATGTAAAATAAAACACATAAATTTGAAATTTTATTATCGGTTAAAAGAACAATTCATGGCATATACTTTATGTAAATGTTGGCCACGACTGGTCCATTCAGAAGTTCCAATTTTGGGCTAATCGTTCGAGCATAGCGACTGGTATCTCGTGGATAACAGGAGTAATGTTTGCTTCAAAAGCGTCAATCGTAGCTGGCTTATTCCTTAAGACCTGAGACTTTACATATCCCCAGAGAAAATAGTCCAAAGGTGTAATATCGCACGATCAAGGCGGCCAATTTACCGTAGCAACACGTCAAATTAAGTGCTCACCAAAATGATTTCTTAACAAGTCCATTGTTTCACGTGCTGTACTGCTCGTAACGCCGTCTTGTTGAAACCAGAGCTCACCGAGACCATGTGCTTGAATTTCAAGTAGCACATGGTCCATTTGCATGGCGCGGTAACGGTTGCCATTGACGGTAACATTTTGATTTGCCTCATTATTGAAGAAATATGGACCAATGATTCCACCAGCTCATAAACCACACCATACCGTTGTTTTTAATGGATGTTATGGTAACTTTTGCTACTCAATTTTGTTTATTAACGTATCCATTAAGCTAGAAATGGGCTTCACCACTGAACAAAATTTCACGATAAAACATCGGATTTTCATTGAGTTTTTGCAGAGCCCATTCACTGAAAATATGATGCAAATTCAAGTCGCCTGGCTTCAATTCTTGCACAAGAAGAGCGCTAATATTTTTATACTCGAGTTCTTTATCACTTTTGTTAAATACTTTTGGTTAGAGAGAGGTTAAATTCAAATGCGCACATCTTCTCGTTGACAGTCAAGGTGGCATTCAGAACCTTAGAAAAAGGAAAGTCTTCAGATACCGATTGCTTAAGATCCACCTCAAGGTTTTCCAGAAAATGAATACCGATAGATACAACTTTGTTGGCACTACGAGGACCATCTGTCACAAGCCATATTGTATAAGTCAACGGACAGGTTTGGAAGCGGTTGATTCTGCTGCAAGTCAAAAATGATATCCAATGTGCCTTCTGCTGGTTTGTACATTATGGAATTGCCTTTTCTGGCCTGGAGTATATGCAGCTTCTGTTTTATCCGCTCATCTTCAAGCCGAATTAAACCATTTGAATCTATGGTACATTGAAAACTTTGCGCGTGAAGCATGTGTCTGTATGCGGTTTTTCAAATCCCAGATTGAATTCCGAGTAAAATATTTTTTTTTTGTATTTCGAAAGCGAGAGTTCTTGTCTTTCATAGTTTTTTGTTGGCATTCAATGAACATTACAAATATCTTCTGTAAATTTAACACCAGTGGAAAACAACTACGTCTCAGGAACATGGTAATGATTTCACGGCAGGTGAATAAAGAAATATGTCTACAAATTGCTTCGGAAATCTCTCCATCGATGCTTATAAATCTATTTATCTCCACCTCGTCTTTCCTTGGGGGCATCCGTTGAATGCAAATGATACCTTAAACATAGAAGTTATACAAATTTTATTTTTATTGTGTAAAATAGTTTTTAATCTTGTAAGTAGGGCCAGCCTGTTCTGTGAAGCTCCAGTAACGCTTTTAAATAGTTGAACATAAACGTGAATATGCTTGTTAACCCTGTTTCTTATGTAATGTCTTATTTTCGTTCGTATGAGTATGAGAGGGGGGTTTGAATGTTATGAGTGTTTTGAAGCAACAAGTGGTCATAATAGTAAAATGTTGTTGGCCGAGCGCGACGTTATCTCGTTAAGCGTATTGTATAAGAAAATAATTGAACATGTGAGAAATAGTAGCGTGGTGAGCTCGTGTTACTTATCTGACGCTTTAGTGAATTAGAAAACAAGTGGTGATAAAAATGTTCTTGGTCGACGTTATCTCCTTGAGCGTATTGTATAAGAAAGTAATTGAACATGCGAGTTACTTTTCTGGAGCTAAGAGAATTAGGAATAATGCGAATCATTTTGCGTAGTTCGTAGGTATTTAGTGATGAAGAGGGGGCTTGTGAGGTGGGTTTCGAGAGAGGGGTTTCGAGAGGGGGATTTATATCGTGCGCTGGTTGTGGGGGTTTGAGAGGGCGGTCTGAGAGGGAGGCCTGAGAGGGTGGTCTGATAGAGGTGTCTGAGAGGGGGGTCGTAGAGGAGGGTTTGAATGTTATTACAGTATTTTCTAGCAACAAGTGCGAGCGATAGTGTTGAATAAAAAGTGAAAGCATTGAACAAGAATTGTTAGTTTTAATAGATTTGTAAAGTTGAGGAAGATATATATCAACAAACATTCACACACATATATTTACGTATATATACGTTTAAGCATATGCTACAATTTGAAAAATGTTCTGGTGTGAATCATTGCGCGAAGGTGAAAACTTTTGCATTTGTGAAATTCGTTGGGTGGAAATAATGTTTTCTGGCATAACATTTAATAGATCATCGTTTTATTTGTGTGCGATACTTGATAATGGGAATTCTTGCTTATTGTTTCGCATAAGTATTCGAGAATCTTCGGTTAGTATGTAGTTATAAATTTAGCTTTCAGGCATTTCAACATGCTAAACTAACAATGTATGGGGGAGAGATAACTTTAATTGTTACAATATTACCAAACAGTAATAAAAGAAAAAAGAAATAATAGTTTTCCAAGTATTTGTCCTTTTTGTGATATAGAAGTGTTATGAAGAGAGAAGATTAATAATTCCGAAGCGAAAAGGCCTAAGATGTGAACAACACGAACAACAACAACAACAGAAACAAACAAGCAATTGAAAATAATGCACAACATGTTGACAATAACGAAAATGCTAATGCATCGTACAGAAATTGTAATTATATAAAAATAGATTTAATTATAAAAGATGAAGCATACATTACGAGAGCAGATTGAGAGAGGTAGATTTACAGGTGTTTGAAATAAAAGAATATTCGAGGTGTGAGGTAAGGCATTTAAGAGAGTGTTTTGTAAAATTCAATTTGAACCCTTGAAAACTTTATTTAAATTTATTTAAAGGGTTAAAAAACTTTTGTAGCTGTGTCGTTGATGCAAAATAACATGATTTGGTGCGAGATTTAAGAGGTGAGAGCGTGTAATGATTAATCATGAGAAAGATCAAAACATATTATTTCACAGAAAAACTTTAAAGTAAAGTAATGTAATCAATAAATTTATAATTATTCGTGAAATTGGTTTTTCATTTATTTCATTTAGGTGGAAGCATTCAGTCTAACCAGATCTATAAGGGAAGAAAAAAGTGGTACCTACATATTTAATTTTGTTAATTCTTATCGCGACAACTTTTTTCGCGCCAGCACCATTAGTTAATCTTAATGACGATTCTAAATAAAACCTCAAGTTTGAGATTATTTTACCAAATCATGATCGGGTACAAATTGATTTTACATTCGTACTTTTAAAGCATCAGATCTATTCAAGTTTGAATTTATCAAGTAATACTACCATACCAACAACTTTGTTACCCAACACCAACAAAGATGATGTACTTACCAACCCTGAATGTTCAGAATACGTGAGTGTGGAGGAAGCTATTGAAACGTTCAGGCAAGATCTAATACGAAAGGAAATAAATATTGCAGGGTATATTGAGAGTCAATATATCTTTTATAGACATTTCAAACTGGCATTTGGGTAAACTAAAGAACTTAAAATTCGCTGTTTTTATGACAGCAATTTCAAGAAAAAGTCTCTGGTCATTAGATGTTTCGAGTATCGAGAATACGAGTCTGATAGAATTTTAGGTAGTGGTGAAATAGAATACGTTACAAAGTTTGACACAGATTATAACCAATTTATGAACTACTGCATTTTAGGAGAGCAAAACAAACATACCATATGCAGATATCTTAAGAAATTGTTATTTATTTATTATAGATACTGGGAAAATCTATTAATTTAAGAAATTTGTTTTTAATAGTGATTAATATTGTGTTTCTTCATCAACTCTTGAAAATTTTTGTTGAAAAACTCCCTTCCATCGTCTGTCTGTAAATTTTTCGGTTTACAAACAGAACTATTAAAAATTGTCTCCATGCCCTCTGCCACTAGCGATGACGTTTTGTTTTATATTGGGACAGCCCAAGCATATTTTGAAAAAGTATCAATAACTGTCATTAAATACTTGTGTCCCTCGTTCTCCTAACTGTACGATATCATTTCAACCAAGTCTGCTGGCATAAATCATCTAATCCTATTATTTAAACTCGTCGCCTATTGAAATGCCTTCGCGCAGGTTTGTGCAATTCCTCCACAACGTTTCGATTACTCATCATATGAAAAACTGAATATTTCTCTTATTTTAAGTAATTTGTTTTCAGTTATATAACACGCACACGTATCTGGTCCATCCTTGCATAAATTTGGAGACAGTGGACAGTTAACAAAATGACAACCATGGATTGATGAGATGTCGGAAACATTTTCGATTTGCTTTAGATAAGGAATACATTCAATAATCTCGTTTAAATGCTCCTCTAATAATATATGTTGTTTTACTTTAAAAAAAATTAATATCTCATCAAATATTAAAGAGGTTTTTAGGCCAGACATCATATCTTACTTTCTAACTTACTGCAGATGCTTACTATCGGATTTTAAATTATTTAAACAATTTAAAACTAGGAGTAAGAGTAGCAAGTTCTAAACCACCGGATAAGAAGTATTTATCTATGAGTTCTGTTCGCTTGGAAAACCAACATTTCAGATTTTATTTCTTCGATTTTCTTTTCTGTTTTATTTTTAAATTTCTCGAGGTCATCATAGAAAATCGTTCTAAGCTCGTTAAATAAATTAACCATATTCACGTTTTGCATTTTGGAATATTCGCGGAGGTATTTCTCATTTTTTTTCAAGTTTTTCATACAATGCTAGGAGGTATTTTTTAAATTCATTTTCTATCCGAATATCGACATACTTTTTTCTCGCAACATTATTCAAATCATAGGGTTCGTTAATGTTTTTAACGCACCACAAATATACATTAAGAAACTTGCTTTCCCTTGCCTAAATTGCTTTTAATAAATTTTAATAAACTAACGCATTCTAAATTCAAGTGATAGCGTTTCCTATTATAAGGTTTTGATTTTCCCTTACATTCGTTTTCGTAATTTTTGTGAGTTTTCAATTTTGTTGTTGCGCGTGAAGAAAAAAATTTTATTTCACCGTCGCCACTATTCAACGCGCTGTCAACAACTAAGGCCATAGGAGCAGCGGCTAATCAGAATCGTCCTTCTATAGTTTAAAGTTTGAAAACAATCCAAGTTAAAATGGTTAATTGATGACAGAAGACAGTGGATACAATTTAAGGAGCACAACAAGATTTGAATGGGATTCGCCTTCGGAAAGTGAATCACTTGTGGGAAAAACCTTTATAGAAGTGAATCAAGCAATCATGAATCTAGAATAAGTTGCCTCAATTGTAAGTAGCATAAATGCTCTAAAATCATCGGTAGAATTGCTTAGAACCAGCACTGTAGAGAGCCAAAGGGACATCGAAAGACTTACCAGCCAAATCCAGATGAATCAAAATGCCGACGCCGGATTGCACCAGTTTTGCAAACAAATGATTCGCCAGCTTTAAGTGGAATGAGTGAATCTTAAATGCCTGTTGTGAGTGATTTCACAAATAAACTTTATGATTTGCCAAAATTTTCAGGCAATTCAGATTGGCCTTTATTTGTAGCCAACTATAAAGATAAAAACGACAAAACCGTATGCGACTACAAATGTGCCTAACTGGACCAGCCAAGGAAGCAGTTGCATCTATGCTTATCTACCCACAAAACATTTCAAGTGCTATAGAAGTACTTGAGTTTCGTTTTGGGAGATCAGATTAACTTGTTCGCTAGCAGCTCAATAAAATTCAACAGTTTCCAGTTATCACCGAAAACAAGATGGAGCACGTTCTCTCATAGAGAGAGAACGCAAAAGTGCGCAATGTCGTCGCGTTTTTGGTATCAGTCAACTGACAGAAACATATATCAAACACAGCACTTTTGGAGCAGTTGGCGAGCAAGTAACCTCCAAACAAACAGTACGAGTGGGTGAGACATGCAATAAATATAAAGCCGTTTCGTAGGATTGGAGATTTTTGCTCTCCTGACACCTGAAACATTTTACTAGAAACTTTATCACCCACATCCAATTTGGCTCAGGTTTCTTTTCCTCTCATACGTTTGTGCATATTGATTTCAGTTAACGTAGTAAGAGTGCTTTTTTCCGGTTTGTACCGCAAATACTTTATTGAGCTCATTCTTAAGCTACTGGGCGAGTTGTGTTATTTTTGTTTATTTCACTTGGTGCAGATTCTCACTTTGTTTATCCCTGAATAATGCTAAAATTATACAATATTTCATAGCATATAAATGCTGCCATATGCGTCCAGGTTTTAAGGTCCTAAGTACGTAGTAGTTCATTATCTGTCGTAAAGATAACATTAGGTAGCTGAACGAGTTAAACAAATTGTTGGCGTGATACTCTGAGGTGGACCGAGACTTTGTCACTCGCGGCCTCACCAGCCTAAAATGCAGTGACTGTGGGTTATTAGATAGTATGATAGATATTGTAGAAACTTGTACTCGATTTAATGGAGTCTGATCCTTCTGTAACCGTAATTGGCGAAGTTTTGAGGATTGTAATGAACTTATGAATGATTTTGTATATGATCCCCTAACTTTTAATTGGAGAGTATATCTGCTCCAACTGTCCTATTAATATGGCAGACGTAAATGCCTTGACTCCTTAGTTAAAGGTCAATAGTATGTGGTTATCTTGCCCAGAATTTCTGCAGTTATGCGAAGATCGTTGGCTTATCGTGGTAATTAAGCCACCGCCAGTTTTTTTAGAAGAAGAAATTAAGCCCTGTCTAATCCTGAAGTCGCAGGCATGTAATACTTTTATTAAGTTTAACCGATTTTCTTCTTATTTAAGGCTTAAGCGAACCATAGCATAGATGCTACGTGCAGTCACCAAGTTTTTACACTTAAGCAGAGTGAACACGCAGTCTACAAGAAAATGTCAACTCACAGTATGCGAACTTGATGTTGCTGAGAAAATTTAAGGCCAGATGGTTCAATACAAGCACTTCTCTAAAGAAGTAGCCGCTCTGAAGTCTTCTAATTGTATTTCGAAAACGAGCCCAATTTTTAAGCTGAGACCCTGCCTAGATGACAAGGGACTTCTGAGAATTGAAGGCCGTATAAACGAAGCAGTTGATGTCAGACGTCTGATCCTGATCCCTCAAAAACGTTTTGTCTCCGAACTTATCATGCGATATTTCCATGAAAAACTTCATCACCAAAATACAAAAGTTACTCTAAATGAAGTTCGCCAGAAATTCTGGCTTCCACATGCACGAACTGTTTTAAAAGCCGTACAACGTAATTGCATGAAATGCAAAATAGAGAGAGCCAAGACAGTATCGCCGCTTATGGGTCAAATGAAACATGATCGCCTAACTCCTTATTTACGTCCATTTACCTACACTGGCGTGGATCTCTTTGGCCCTTTTAATGTTGCCATAGTTCGACGACGAGAAAAGAGATGGACAGTCATTTTCACTTGTCTCACGGTGACAGCAGCCCATCTGGAGTTAGCTGAAAACTTATCGACAGACGCATTCATTTTATGTCCACGCAACTTTATTAACCGTCGCGGTACTCCAGTCAGAGTCCGAAACGACAATGGTACCAATTTTATTGGTGCAAAACGGAAAAGGGGCCGCATATGCAAATTTTTTCCTGCCAAAGATGACAAATACGTTTTGCCGAAGTTAAGACATCCAGCAGATTCAATCGCCGCCCGGCTACAAAGCTCGCTGTCTTGACCATTGATGGTAAATCCGTTAGTGATCCACCGGGGAAGGAGTTTTAAAGTTAGATGAACATATACATCACTAATATATACACCACTTAACAACTGAAACGAATTGTCATTGATCGAGAACGCATCACAAATATACGTTAAGAAACTTGCCTTGCCTAAATTTTTACCTCTATTACCCCTCACTTGTGAGATACTGTCAAAGTTTATCATGTTAGTATTCGTCTTTTGTAAAATTTGTTGATGTTTTTGTAAATCCTCATCAGTATATTGATTTTTTTTTTTTTAATTAACTCATTTGTTCTGTTGAAAATTTCATCATCGATAACAAAGTTATCGTTAATATGAAAATTTGATCTACCCAATTTTACAGAAATTAATTTCCTATCAAAATACGGACCACATACTTTGTCATGATTCTCATTTAATGCATTCACACCAATGATTGTGCTATCATTATCTGGATTAGTAGGTGTTCTAAAAGAACTTTCTTCTGCCAAGGAATTTACCATAGGGGATGAGGTCTTAAAACTCTGTTCAATTTGAGTTTTTTCTTAAGGAGTAATTTAATTTTTAATCGTCGTCTAGGTTGTTCAACATTTATTTTTATATTGTTATTTGAACCACTCTGGGGCTTTTAATAGTTTTTACAATTTCTTTTATCGGTTGAATCATTGGTTGGAAAATATTTTCAAATTCTATTTCCTTTATCATTTTATCACTTTCTTTGTAAGTCTTTCCTATCTTTAATGATTTTATTAAGTATACGAATATTAATATTTGCTTTCAAAATAAATCTTCATATGAGGAGGATATTAACTGACATATTTCTAACAGGGTTGTTCCTATGAGGGCTACTTCTATCAAGGCTGTTTTTAACAGGTTCTGTTACTATCAGACCGGTTTCAAACTAATGTATTCACTTAAACAGCTATTCAATAAGTGAACACTCTCACAAAATGACCATCTCTTTAAATGATCTGTTAAATCGAACTTTATTTATAGCGAAATCTTTTTTAATGATCAAGAACCCATATAAATTTTTTTCAGCAGCTTGAGCACAATTCTTGAAACTGATTGAATGACATATCGGAACTTATATGGTCATATGTTTCAAATTAAGATCATCCTGTTTATGTAATAAGCATTATCACGAATCAGATGCTTAGGTATGTGAGTATATGATTGACATACCATATATGATTGAGTTAGAATGAAAGCATTCTGTATAAATCGTCGTTTTATAGATTGGATTTTCATAATAATCAACGTAGTTTTAACACTTTGATTTTATGTTAAACCTATCAGTACGAAATATACATTCTCAGGATATGGATTAGTCAATTCGTTAATCAATAAATTACAGCTTGAATTGCATCTTCTTTCATATAATTTCTGTGGGCCAGATACTTAATTAGAAAAACGTTATCTAGAGGAGATCGCGAGATTAGTCAGTTGGATAAAGCTTGTCGCGAACATGACATCGCATACGCTAATAATGAAAGCTTAAACAGCAGACATATTGCAGACAAAATTCTAGCTGAAAAAGCCTGGCAGTTGGTACAAGCAAAAGATCCTTCAATATCAGAAAAATTTAATATTATATTAATAACAAATATGATGAAGGCAAAAACGAAGCTTGGAATGGGCTGTCAAGTTAAATGGACCAAATTCAAGATAAGAAGTGACTTATTTAGAAAAAGCTGTCAAAGAATCTAGAAATACTATTAAGGATCCTATAAGTGTAGATTCAAGTGCACTTATGTCCAATGCCTTGCAAGCAGCTGAAAAAGTTATGAAAAATAAATAAAAAAATGTAAGTACCCTTCGCGTTATACCACTACCGAAGATTGGAGGTATTTTACCTCTTTTACCTATCTTAGCTGGACTATCAGCAATGGGATCAGTCACAATCGTCACAATCTGTGGAAGGAATTCAAATAAAGCTGGGTAAATGACTATATCTACAGCCCCATAAAAAGCGATATGGGCTTTTTTTTAAAGATCAAGACTAAAAAAACTTTTAGATTTGCTACTCAATCGTACTTTCACCAATATTGACATTAAGGAATTTGGAAAAACCCATATTCCTTATTTTCGAGGTGTTTAGGTGAGAGATCAATTACCAAAAAGACCGAATGTTAAGGAGTGTGGTGTTATAAATTTAGATGAGAAGAGCGGAAAGGGATCACATTGGGTAGCCTATGTTAAGAATCAACATACAATAAAATACATTACATTTATTACATTTATATGTGGTCATTTATGTCTGCGATTTCTATTTGAATGTCAAATATAAATAAATGAGGTATTAAAAAATGTTTCATTTCTATTTCATCACTAACATGTCACTAACACCCACATTAAGTGGGAACAAGTCCATTCTAATTACAGGGTATTTTCCACCGATTATTTTGAAGTCTGGTTACATGAATGATTTCTTTGATTTTCAGACCTTTAATTACGTACCGATAAGAGATTCATTTAATAATTGTTTTCATTTCGGTGGTAGTAAAGAAATAACTTTTCCTATTGGCTCATAAGAAATCGAAGATATAAATAAATGTATTCAGGAGGCTATCAAACTACATAATAATTAAAATTGCAACAAAATATCAATTCGAATAAGGGCAAACAATAATACTCTTAAGTGTGAAATTTATAGTACTATAGAAATCGATTTCTTTCATTCTAATTCCATAGGGTCGCTTTTAGGATTCAGTAGGAAAAAACTAAGTCCTAACAAATTACACGAATCAGATCTTTATGTAAACATGAATAGAGTGAATATTGTATATATTTAACTTGATTGACGAAACATATTGATGCCAGTCCATATACTATACTGCATAAATTTTCTATTAATGTTAGCTCCGGATATATGTAAAATAGTTGAGGTTCCACGAAATGTTATCTATTTACCTGTGAACTCTTATAAAAAAAAGTTCAATAACTTTGAATCTCTTGGACCGTGATGTAGTGGTATATGCATAGACTCCTCAAGCAGAGGGTCGCGGGTTCGAATCCCGTGCAAGTATATTCTCTGAAAAAGTCTTTTCATAGCATTTGTATGTAGTTATATGAAAATTCTGTCGGTATCAACTCTGACGTAAAGGCATAACACTGATGTTTGAGTGGTTACTGGCTGGACTTAATGTAACGAACTAACAACTAGCACGTGCTAAGACCCACTGGTTAAGGATGCACTTGTCTTGTCCAGTTTGACAACCACCTCTTGGAAAAATATCGAAACTAAGCACACCTGAGTTTCAAGCTACTACACCACCCGCCCGCGCCCTGGAGAAAAGCGAGTAAAAAAAAAAAAACACAAGAGAGAAATCCAATTAACTTTCGAGGAGAAAGTTAAATTACATCTTAAACCACAACAATGATAGTATACGAATATTTTTAACCCACAATAGATTATAAACGAATAGATAGTACATCCACTACTGTTAATAAAAAAATAACACATGCCAGAAGAGTATCAAGTCTTACAGAACAAAATAAACAGTTTTTGTTACATCTAGGATATATGTAAATTAAAAAATTAAAATTAATTCCTTTAAGTATGTTAAATATTTTCGAAGAACCAAGACTTGACGTGAGTATCTTAAAACTGGAATATAACACATACTTTCCATACCCGAACAGTTTCGAGAAAAACAATATTATTCAAATTTGTGTCCATCATCAAGACCTTAATAGTTTACCTTCAGAAAACTACATCTATATTGAGGGTACTGCATATAAATTTAATGAATGGCAGTTGCAAAAACCAAACTTATAAATAACGATGAAATTCGTTATGAGTAAAATGGTGTCGAAATTGACAGCAATATTAATGTGGGTATTACATCAAATATTAAAAACTATATTTCTTTAAATAAAAGTGAAACGTCAGTTCTATCTTTTTTAATTTTGTGTACTAAATAAAATACTGGATTTTGCCAGTATAAATGAATAATTAGAAAATTTCCACATAATTTAATTCTAACACGTTCTAAAATAAACGCAACTTGTTAAAAGGAAATCCAATTATTTTCGATCATTGCAATGTTACAAATTTTAAAGCTTATTTGAATTCGGAGGCTTACTCTTGCGAGGACTTAAATTTTTTTTTGATAAAAATAAGTACAGCTTGTCGTACAATTTGTATCGAGCAATTGCCTAACCGTTATTACCGAGAGATTTATTTAAAACTCAGGTAATATTTTTCCTATTAGATTGTAGACATCAAAATGAATTAATAAAAACTAGCCCTGTAGCCCATATTGAAATTAAAACTTCAAAACCAATTCCACCTAATACATCCGCATATTGCTTAATAGTACATGATCGTATAATTACAATAATTACAATCTTTTGAGTCAAATAGTTTCGCGAGAAATATAATCAATTTATTCATTCATTAATTGAAAATGTATTTTATTGATGGTTATGTTTCAAAGGGAAAAATAAAAGCTTTATTTTAAAAGAATTGGCTCTACTGCACAATTGAAACCACCATAATTTTATTCTTAAATCTCCATTTAACTTGAATCATCTGTCAGCATCTTTAAAGAGACAGGCTCACTGCGTTTATATGAATCACCATGGACTACATTGGAATGGGGGATTCACTGGATTTTGAGAAGTTAAAAAATTTCTTCGAGAACAAATTCAAAATACCATAGCATATGTTACACGGGCTGAAAAAACTCAATGGTTAAAGACCAAAATATTTCCATCATATCTTGAAGAAACTGGTTGCCCTAACATTAAAGAATTAAAGCACTTTTTTCCCAATGATATAAGATGTTTATCTCATAGCATATGCATCTAATGCATAAATTCTTAAACTCAATAGCTAAATGAATTATTGTAGAAAATACTAGAGTACCAAGTATTGAACCTAGCGACAAGCGCTTTATGCTGAAAGATGTTTATCTATTCAAAATTCAAGAGCCAAAATAAAACTATTTCTTTTAAAACAAAAAATTCATTTTTTCATTCTTTTAAAACCATATGGTAAAGAACTATGATCTTCAAGAAATCTACGTTTTTCATTAGGTTTTTATTTCTGGAATGGTGATTACTTTATGCTCTCCTGTTCGACAAATACTATTCGATACAATTTTTATATCCTCCGAATTTTCTGCATTAATTACAGTTTCCTTTATTGTGTCAAAATTTAATAATTTGATGCAGAAAAATTTGGATTGACTCCTTTGAACTTGAAAACGAACATTTTTCAAGTTCAATGTTTCAATGTTAATTTTTTTCACATTCATCTTTTTTACTACAGATTATGTAAGCATAATTTTTCGGGTCACCACTTACAAATATAACAATGTGCCTTCTATGTCCATAGCACTCTAATTCCTCAGTCATATCACCAATGAATTCACCGGTCTGTGGTTCGGGTTCCCCGGCTTACATAGATAACAGGATCGGTATCATAGTATAAAACTCTATCTCCTAACATTTCCAGGTAATTGTACAATTTCAGGCGAGCTTGTAAGCTGCAACACACACATTTACAATTGACATTGCTTCATGTTCTTTGTACAAACAACTTACTACAATATTTTCCTCATTTATAGGAAGGATATGGCGCACTTCAACAATTAGATTTGCAACCATTTCGTATAGTTCTGATGGATTATCAATTATACTTGTTTTCTGTTGGTTTTCCGGATGGCCGAATTTACCCCAAAATGAATTTAATATGAGTTTAGCCAAAGATCTTTTTTCGGGGTTGTTGAAAATTTCTGTATGATCTAATTTAACATCTTCATTAAAAAAGAAATTTTCTATATACAATATTTGTTATTCTTTTCCTCTGTAGTACATTTATTAGGTCATCCTGATGCTTTCTGTTTTTTTTTTTTTAATAAATTTATTCATCATTTGAGTGAAAAGCCCATCTGATTTTATAGCTCTGTGATATTGGACGGTTGAATATTACCAAACTTCGTAAATATCTAATAACTTATATCCTTTCTCTATAGCTTTCGACACAGTAGTGGACATGGCTCAAGTGGTAGTGAAGTGGCTCTCAAAATGAATTAAAAATCATGTAAGAGTAGTTTACTTGAAATCAACGACAAGCCAAATTCCACTAAGTATGTAGTTTTCATATTTAATGGTGGATACCACTCATGGAGCGAAATAAACGCTGAGCCCAAACATCTTTCTTTTTCCCTCTATCCCATTTTCCAAAAAAATTGACACATGCTGAGACATTTAAGTCACTTAAGTGTTAAGTTTAGGAAAAAAAAATTTAACTGATTGAATTTTACAGAGTAAAATTGAATACTTCCAAATCATAGTGCTGTTTGCTGTCGTTCAATTCGTATCGTCGAATCCGAAAAACTTTTCACTCACGGTATGTGTGTCAATGACAAATTTCGTTGGAATGATCATATATATAAGAAATACTTCAGCCCCTCTGATCGGGACTCGGGCATTTATCCAACAAAAATTTAAGTACAATGCCCATATCTGATCAGGTGCGCCTAAAGCATCTCTTCACCTCGTCTCATCGCTGCACCTATTAGATAGGAGACGTCGTGTCTCAATTTTTTCTATCGCTATTTTCACCACCAGTGCTCTATAGAAATCGCCACTAGCATACCACCTCTTCAAACTTTTAACCATAATTTCCATCTCGCTATGAATGCTGATCAGTATATCATCAAGTCCACTTTCGGTAGCACCCCAAAATATCGTGATTCGTTCCTATGGTAAGCCGTACAACTTGCTTATGGAATGGCCTGCCGAGGTCTCTATTGCCTAGTCATTTTAACTTGTAAGCATTTAAAATCAATGCACATCGGTATCTTTTTATTCTTTTTTTCCTGATTTTCTTTTGACCACACTATGTATAAACATTTTAACGGTACTCAAATTCCTTGAGCGTTTGCTATTTGCTAGGAAAAATCGTTCTACGAGGGATGCGTTTCGTGTGGTTAGAGCAACTTATGGGCCACATAATTGCCTTACCGAAATCAGAATTTGCTATGCCAAACCCAGTTTTCGTTATTGGGTAATTCGTGACCAAATAGACCACACCATAGGGAAGAAAATATAGTGGCGCTATATGCAACAACTTGGCATATTTTACGTGTGGACGTTGGCTTAAAAGCTTACAACAACGGATCCAAGAACTGAATCCGGCCGATCTTCCCAATCGTCACTGTTTCGGTTGATGAGTTCTTGCAAAACTTCAGGAAATACAGTGTTTTCGACCAAAATTTTCGAGGTCCATTTCTGATTTTTGATTCTATTTGGGGTGCGGAGCGAAGCTGCCATTACATACAGACAAAATAACAGTTTAGTGTGTTTTTTGGGCTGGTGGAATCATCGGTTCACATTTCCTCAAAACTGAAGGCGGCCGGAACGTAAGTGCGTCATGATAACACACTAATTGCTGCTTGAAATTGAAGCCCTTGGTCTTTTCGATATTTGGGTCCAACGAGACTGCGCCACTTGCCATAAACCATGACTTTATTGCGGGAACTATTCGGTGAACAGTTAGTTTCACGTTGTGGACCGGTGATTGGTAAAATAACAGTTTGATGTGGTTTATGGGCTGGTGGAATCATCGGTTCATATTTCCTCAAAACTGAAGGCGGCCGGAAGTGCGTCATGATAACACAGTAATTGCTGCTTGAAATTGAAGCCCTTGGTCTTTTCGATATTTGGGTCCAACAAGACTGCGCCACTTGCCATAAACCATGACTTTATTGCGGGAACTATTCGGTGAACAGTTAGTTTCACGTTGTGGACCGGTGATTGACAAAATAACAGTTTGGTGTGGTTTATGGGCAGGTGGAATCATCGGTTCATATTTCCTCAAAACTGAAGGCGGCCGGAACGTAAGTGCGTCATGATAACACACCAATTGCTGCTTGAAATTGAAGCCCTTGGTCTTTTCGATATTTGGGTCCAACAAGACTGCGCCACTTGCCATAAACCATGACTTTATTGCGGGAAATATTCGGTGAACAGTTAGTTTCACGTTGTGGACCGGTGATTTAGCCGCCTACATCATGTGACATAACACCTACACTTTTTCCTTTGGGATTATGTAAAGTCCGGCCACGATTGATTAATAAGAGACCAGCATTACTTTAGTCATTGGTCAAACACCACCCATTACGCTCGAACGCGTTATAGAAGATTGGAACTTTAGAATGCCCCATGTTAACCACAGTTCTGGACAATTTTTAAAAGAAATAATCTTATGTAAATGTAAATGTAAAAAATATGATAATAAAGAACACCCGATAAAATTGAATTGTTTGATGGTTTTTCATTTTTGAAAAAAGTGCCTTTAAGAGAATCAACCTTTAAGTATTTGTGTTACTTTTACAAGTATTTATTTTATTTGATGTTTGCTATCTGTTATATATTATCAATTATTATTGATTTATTATTTAATATGTATTATTTTTTTCAATTATTTAGTATCTATTATTTATTTTAAATTATTCATTATTATTATTATTATTACTCTTTTCAATTATTTATTATTTATTACTTATTGTCTATATTTTGTTATTTATTACTACGTGTTGTTTGTTATACATACATAACTGCTGGTATACATTCTGTCAAAATATTGTATAACCGGGACTGAGTCAAAATATATCAATAATCAATCAATCATCAAAATTTATTCTGCCTACTTTAAATTATGATTCATTTGAAGCGGTACATTCCACAATCCACTCATCCATTATGCAATTTTGTTGTTTTAAAGTAAATGGTGTAATAAAATTAATATGTCAAAAGTAACTGCATTTCAAAACTGATTTTGTTTATGACTATAAAGCGATTTCTCTTTTCTTGATGTTGTAGGAGTTTTATGCAATCGAAACATATAGAAAATAAAAAAATGTTTTCGAAGGTATCGCCCTTTACCCACCACGTACGCACACATACTCATTTTCTTATTTCTTATGTACTTTTGTACTTTACTCTATCGAATGATGTCAAGTTTAGTTAAGTTGACACAACTCTCAGCTCATGCTAAATACAATCGTGGTGAATAAAAGACCAGTGAGCCAGTTGCAATAAAGCGGTCATAGAATAAACTTGTGTTTTTTTTTTGTGGTATACCTTATAATGTTTAAAAAGATTATTTTGTTGATTTTGAATTGGAAGACCAATGTTTTTTTTAAACTGTTGCAACTAATGGTAACATTATTTAGTTGAGAATTACCATTTTTAAGGTATTCTGTATCTTATTAACCCCCAACTTCTGCACATATGGAAAATTGTATTTACAAACAAAAAAAAGGTCAGAACATTTCATTTCAAGTCTGTAGTTTTCAAAATACAATCCGGCTTATTCAAACTATAAAACTCAATGGGGTATTCTTTTAAAACAGCCATATGAAATTTACTAGTTGTTCGAGAAGCATATATATTGAACTTTATTAATTATTATAAGTTCATGTAAATGATGAGTAATGCACTGCATTACCATACATATTAATAGTGAGAAAAATCCCTTTGTATATGCGGATAAGCCAATATTGTATAGCATACCCTTTGGAAAACACAATTAATCATTTTCGCTCGGAAAAGTATATGCATATTTTAATTTGGAAAAGTTGGAACCCGTATCCCTTTTTTTAATCAGTCCCAAAGATAACAAAGATTAATGTGTGTGTGCGCTAATATTAAACATTTAAATATGTATATAAAAAACATTTAGACTGGCATTTACCTTGAACAGAGCAGTGAGTTTTATTTTGTAAGTGCAAAACGGTTTCCCGCGCCGTGCAATTTTTTCTAATTTATTGTACAAAGTGCAAAACTTTTGCAATTGCAACTTTTGCATTCTTTAATAGCTGGACAGCATATACGTTATACATATATATATATATATATATATATGAGTTAAATTCCACCGTTGAATCAATTAAAGCAACAGTTCCGCGGTCCATTGGATCTCTTAACAGTTAAAGGACTCCGTTAGGATATCTGCTAACTGTGCAACATATTGTTGAGTCCGTTGAATACCGGAACATTAACATTCCGTTTGGGATTATTTTAATTTGCATTTTGCTGGATTTATTCCAAATTTAGGATTCTAAGATATACGAGAACATAAGTTTAAATACACATCCACTTTTTTTTCTTTTATGCGTAATTTTTTATTTTCTCTCACCATGAGCTCCGTTCTAAAGCTTTAAAGAATTTTGTTGAAACAAATAACCAATAAATAAAGAATAATATCTCCAATAGGATTTCCGTTCTAGAGGATAACTTCAAAGCAAGCACCCAACACAATGCCGATAGAACCTCATTGATCGAAGCTGGAAAGGAAAAAGAATTAGAAATAATTTTCGAAAAGATCAAGGAAACTTACGTTGATTATCAAACAGCTTTATTGGACAATCTAGATAAATTTCAAGTAACAGTTGAAGCTCTGGTAAGTGCTACGATAAGTTCCTGTAGCAATAAAAACATTATTCGCCTCCCAAAAACAGATTTACCAGTTTTTTACGGAGATTACCAGAAAAATTGCATTATTTAAAATCAAATTAAGGAGGTGAAGCTTAGCGGAAATTGTAGGCCAGCGTGGGAAATTCTCACATCATGTTACGACCACAAACGTGTCCTTGTTGTCTTTGAACAGGAAACTATTCGTCACGAGACAGCTGCATGTTTGAAGATGCTGCTGGATACATCAGTGGAATGTCTACACGCTCTGAAAAATCTGAGCTTACCGGTAGAGCACTGGGATACCATACTCATTTTCTGCTTATTAAAGAAACTTCCCAAAATAACTCAGCAACTGTGGGAAGAAAAGTTAGGTTCAGTTAAGGAGCTACCCTAGGGCTCCTGTGGCTAAAACAAAAACGTTTCATTTGAAACAAAGACGAAAGAGCTAGTTCAGTTGCAAAGTATGCAACAAAGGAGCTCATTCGCTTCAAACCTGCAACCGATTTTTAAAATACATCCTTAACACACACACCCTAGTACACATACACAAAATACATAACACTACACCACACATACAGCGCCTAATGCGTTCATCACAACTCAACAAACACATAACTCCGCACCATCCCACTTGTCTACACGTATAAATGCTACATCTTTTCAACTTACCCAGCAGGTTAACAGTCTCTACATAACACAAGGTTCAAACATGCAGATTTTATTGGCAACAGCCATAGTTAGGGTCAGAGCGTCACCTTTATTTCAAGCAAAACAGCCAAGCTTTTGAATCTAAAATGCAAACGTACTTTCATCGAGGTGTTAGGTCTGGGGAAGGTTAGCAGCGGGACATGTCACAGCTACGCTGACCTTACCCTTGGGTCTCTACATTCAGCCAATGAGACCAAAATCCGAGCTCTAATTTTTTACTTGCTGGCACCAAAGCGTTAATATCATATCAGTGGTTTATCTCTACTGGAAAATGACGTCTATTCTGAAATAGTGCTCCCGGAAGTCATTCATGGGGATGAACGGATGACACCCATTACACAGAATACATTGCTTGGCTTGATTTTGATGTGTAAAGTACATCACCCTAACTGAAGTCTAAGGATTTTTTATCAAGCGCTAGACAAGCTAGACAACTAAAAAAATTCTGAGAGGTGGAGGAAGTACCCTTTAAGGCTCACCAAACTTGCGAAGACAAAGCCTGTGAGGAGTATTGCAAGGCAACAACGAAGAGGTTGGGGAATGGGCGATATGAGGTGTCATTGCCATTTAAAGAAGGGAGCAAACCTGGGCTTGTATCCTCGAAGGCAAGCAACTCAGACTCAGGTACTCGTAGATTTGATTTCACTCCACCCATTCATATTTCCGAACTTGAATACTCAAGTGGATGCTGCTGAACCAACAAAAAGGATCATTTTTTTCAACATCGCTAAACTCTTCGACCCTCTCGGTTGGATTTCACTCTGTATAATCAAGGGCAAAATCTTGGTGCAGCAACTGTGGTGTAACGAGCTGAAGTGGGACGATCCTTGCTGAGTTGTGGGAAGTTTTAATAAGCAGAAAATGAGTATGGTATCCCAGTGCTCTACCGGTAAGCTCAGATTTTTCAGAGCGTGTAGACATTCCACTGATGTATCCAGCAGCATCTTCAAACATGCAGCTGTCTCGTGACGAATGGTTTCCTGTTCAAAGACAACAAGGACACGTTTGTGGTCGTAACATGATGTGAGAATTTCCCACGCTGGCCTACAATTTCCGCTAAGCTTCACCCCCTTAATTTGATTTTAAATAATGCAATTTTTCTGGTAATCTCCGTAAAAAACTGGTAAATCTATTTTTGGGAGGCGAATAATGTTTTTATTGCTACAGGAACTTATCATAGCACTTACCAGAGCTTCAACTGTTACTTGAAATTTATCTAGATTGTCCAATAAAGCTGTTTGATAATCAACGTAAGTTTCCTTGATCTTTTCGAAATTTTTTTCTAATTCTTTTTCCTTTCCAGCTTCGATCAATGAGGTTCTATCGGCATTGTGTTGGGTGCTTGCTTTGAAGTTATCCTCTAGAACGGAAATCCTATTATTATTATTCTTTATTTATTGGTTATTTGTTTCAACAAAATTCTTTAAAGCTTTAGAACGGAGCTCATGGTGAGAGAAAATAAAAAATTACGCATAAGAGAGAAAAAAAAAGGTGGATGTGTATTTAAACTTATGTTCTCGTATATCTTAGAATCCTAAATTTGGAATAAATCCAGCAAAATGCAAATTAAAATAATCCCAAACGGAATGTTAATGTTCCGGTATTCAACGGACTCAACAATATGTTGCACAGTTAGCAGATATCCTAACGGAGTCCTTTTACTGTTAAAAGATCCAATGGACTGCGGAACTGTTGCTTTAATTGATCCAACGGTGGAATTTAACTCATATATATATACATATATATATATATATACATATATATATATATATATGTATAACGTATATGCTGTCCAGCTATTAAAGAATGCAAAAGTTGCAATTGCAAAAGTTTTGCACTTTGTACAATAAATTAAAAAAAATTGCACGGCGCGGGAAACCGTTTTGCACTTACAAAATAAAACTTACTGCTCTGTTCAAGGTAAATACCAGACTAAATGTTTTTTAATATACATATTTAAATGTTTAATATTAGTGCACACACAGATTAATCTTTGTGATATTTGGGACTGATTAAAAAAAGGGATACGGGTTCAAACTTTTCCAAATTAAAATATGTATATACTTTTCCGAGCGAGAATGAAAAGAAAGAAAAAGACGTGTTGTTGGGTTGATTTGCTTTTTAATTGTGTTTTCCAAAGGGTATGCTATACAATATTGGCTTATTAACCGCATATACAAAGGGATTTTTCTCACTATTAATATGTATGGTAATGCAGTGCATTACTCATCATTTACATGAACTTTATTATAATAATTAATAAAGTTCAATATATATGCTTCTCGAACAACTAGTAAATTTCATATGGCTGTTTTAAAAGAATACCCCTTTGAGTTTTATAGTTTAAATAAGCCGGATTGTATTTTGAAAACTACAGACTTGAAATGAAATGTTCTGACCTTTTTTTTGTTTGTAAATACAATTTTCCATATGTGCAGAAGTTGGGGGTTAATAAGATACGGAATACCTTAAAAAAGGTAATTTTCAACTAAATAATGTTACCATTATTTGCAACAGTTTAAAAAAAACATTGGTCTTCCAAGTCAAAATCAACAAAATAATCTTTTTAAACATTGTAAGGTATACCACAAAAAAAAAAAAAACATAAGTTTATTTTATGACCGCTTTATTGCAACTGGCTCACTGATCTTTTATTCACCACGATTGTATTTAGCATACAACAAAGCGTACATAGAATGAGCAGAAAGTTGGGTTAACTTAACTAAACTTGACATCATTCGATAGAGTAATGTACAAAAGTACATAAGAAATAAGAAAAGGGTGGGTAAAGGGCGATACCTTCGAAAATATTTTTTTTATTTTCTATATGTTTCGATTGCATAAAACTCCTACAACATCAAGAAAAGAGAAATCGCTTTATAGACAAATTTAAAATTTTAAGTTTTAAGAAAACAAAATCAGTGTTGAAATGCAGTTACTTTTGACATATTAATTTTATTACAACATTTGCTTCGTCGGAAAAAATGTACCGCTTCAAATGAATCCTATTTTAAAGTAGGCAGAATAAATTTTGATGATTGATTGATTATTGATATATTTTGACTCAGTTCCGGTTATACAATATTTTGACAGAATGTATACCAGCAGTTATGTATGTACAACAAACAACACGTAGTAATAAATAACAAAATATAAACAATAAGTAATAAATAATAAATAATTGAAAAGAGTAATAATAATAACAATAAATAATAGATACTAAATAATTGAAAAAAATAATACATATTAAATAATAAATCAATAATAATTGATAATATATAACAGATAGCAAACATCAAATAAAATAAATACTCGTAAAAGTATCACAAATACTTAAAGGTTGATTCTCTTAAAGGCACTTTTTTCAAAAATGAAAAACCATCAAACAATTCAATTTTATCGGGTGTTATTTATTATCATATTTTTTACATTTTTTTTTTTTAAGATAATTTTTTTTAAATGTTGTCCAGAACTGTGGTTAACATGGGGCATTCTAAAGTTCCAATCTTCTTTAACGCGTTCGAGCGTAATGGGTGGTGTTTGACCAATGACTAAAGTAATGCTGGTCTCTTATTATTCAATCGTGGCCGGACTTTACATAATCCCAAAGGAAAACGTGTAGGTGTTATGTCACATGATGTAGGCGGCTAAATCACCGGTCCACAACGTGAAACTAACTGTTCACCGAATAGTTCCCGCAATAAAGTCATGGTTTATGGCAAGTGGCGCAGTCTTGTTGGACCCAAATATCGAAAAGACCAAGGGCTTCAATTTCAAGCAGCAATTGGTGTGTTATCATGACGCACTTACGTTCCGGCCGGCTTCAGTTTTGAGGAAATATGAACCGATGATTCCACCAGCCCATAAACCACACCAAACTGTTTAAATGTTTTAATTGTACTTCAAGCCAATAATACAATTTTTGAAATATCTCAAATGGTTTGACTTTTATTTAAAAAAAAGTTGTCAAGTCGTTATTAGAAAACCCTATAAAAGCGGTTAATAAACACATATTGTATTGCATACCTTTTGGAAAACACAATTAAAAGGCAAATCAACCGAACAACACGTCTTTTTTTTTTCTTTTCATTTTCGCTCGGAAAAGTATATATTTTAATTTGAAAAAGTTGGTGAACCCGTATCATTTCTTTTAAACAATCCCAAAAATAACATTTTCACTAGTAATCAGCTGCTTTGGATTTCTTTTTCTTTAAAATAAGTTCATTATTGTGCAATCTTATTCACTACTGACATAAACGCACTCTTTATTTTTAAAGATTATTTTATATATTTTCGCTAGTTTTTATATGAATTCCGCTAAAAAATACTGCCGAATTGACATCTTAGATAATAATTTGACTTAATCAGTAAGCCTTTATTTAAACTAAAAAAAACTGCATGCGCTAATAGTCTATATGTTTTTGGAGAATTTCAGATATTTACAAGATAAGAATGCTAAATAAATGTTTAAAATTATTCTACTAGACATTAGTATTTTTATGTGGATTTCGGGCGCTGTTATTGGACTGTGTTTTTTTTAGAACCGGTGAATTTTATTGAATGGGGTACTCCAATGGTTTCTATTCTGAAAAAGTCTGGTGAAGTGCGGACTTTTGAAGATTTTAGGATCAACCTCAATCCACAATTACAATATTAGTGTATAAACACGGTCCCCCTCGAATCAAGGAATTATTCGCGCAACTGCATGGTGGCGAATAATTAATAAAATTAGATCTATCGATGGCGTATCAGCAGTTGGTTCTGGACAATGAATCTAGAAAATTAACAACTAAGGGGTTGTTGTAAGGTTGTGAGGTTTGATTTTCAATAGGCTTTTTTTTTAACAGATTTTTAGGCGTGACTCCTATCAAACTGCTTTGTTATTTTTGATCATTACGGAAAGACTCACACCACAGCAGCGTCTCCAAATTGTTCAGCTGTATTACGAAAATCAGCGTTCTGTGAGAAATGTTTTTCGTGCGATTCGAGGAACTTACGGTGCGTATAATCGGCCTACTGAAACCACTATTGTCAATACCATTCGCAAATTTGAGTGCCAGTTTACATTAGTGGACACTAATTAGTCCACTAATTAGTGGACATTAGTGGACACTCGACCTGTTAGATCACACCCAGCACGTAGTGAAGAGACTATAGCAGCTGTAGCTGAGTGCTTACGTGAAGACCATGATGAATCGATTCATCGTCGTTCTCAGCAGCTTGGATTGGCGTATTTTACGTAAGGATCTCGGCCTAAAATCAACAAAATTCAACTTGTGCAAGAATTGAAGCCAGAAGACTTGAATTTGCGTCATATTTTTAGTGAATGGACTCTGAAAAAACTCAATGAAAATCCGGTGTCTTATCGTGAAATTTTATATAGTGATGAAGCTAATATCTGGCTCAATGAATACGTTAATAAACAAAATTGCCGTATTTGGGTTGATGAGCAACCCGAAGAGTAGCAAGAGCTACCATAACATCAATTAAAAACAACGGTATGGTGTAGTTTATGGGCTGGTGGAATCATTGGTCTATATTTCTTCAAAAATGAGGCAATTCAGAATGTTACCGGCAATGGTAACCGTTATCGCGCCATGTTAACGGACTATGTGCTTCCTCAAATTCAAGCACATGGTTTCACAGCGCGTGAAGCAATGGACTTGTGAAAAATCATTTTGGCGAGCACTTAATTTCACGTTTTGCTATGGCAAATTGACCGCCTAGATCGTGCGATATCATACCTTTAGACTATTTTCTTTGAGGATATGTAAAGTCTCTGGTCTTCAGGAATAAACCATCTACTATTGACACTTTGGAAGCCAACATTATTCGTGTTATCCGCGAGATAACTCGAATGCTCGAACGAGGCGTCTAAAATTGGACCTCCTGAATGGACCACCTCAGACGTAGTCGTGGCCAACTTTAACATGATATTATCAGCACAGCGCGGGAGAAGAAAATTTAGTTAGGAAGAAATGATAGGTATAGAAGTACTTTAATCTGAAATTTATGTTAGATATAATAACTAGGAAATAAAGCGTTCAGCAGGGTTTTCCATAGGCGAGTTGTACAGCTAAGGAACGAATCGAGATATTTTAGAGTACTATACGTCCAAAAGTGGGCTTGAGGGTGTACTGATGAGCATTCGTAGCAAGACGGGGCTGAATGCTACTGGGGATTTTTATAGTGCACTGTTGTTGGAAATAGCCAAAGAACAAAGTGAGACACGAGACATTACGTTCGTGTTTAAAGGTGTCTATTGTCTGAGTGATATTAGCATTATCTATGTGATTTATGGCGAGGTTGTAAATTTTATCTTGTAGGTGGAAAGAAGTGTTAGATGCACCTGACCAGATGTGGGCATTGTACTCAAATTTTGGACGGATAAATGCCTTATATATTGAGGCCCGATCAGAAGTGGTGAAATATTTCTTACATCGCTTAAGGGAGTCTAGACATTTCGTGCACTTTTGACGACGCCGAAAGTTTTTCGGTTTCGACGGTGGGTAACGTCAGGGCTCAAATTTCGCTTTAAAGACAATAGACAGCACAGCGGGTTTGTGTATGTTGAGATCTTTAAGTACTCTTGCTACTGGATTCATCCCATTGAAGATTCGAAGCAGTTAAGTGTGGGCGGTGAAAAAGCACAGTATGGACGTGTTGAAATGGTTGCAAAGCCTCGGTGATTATAAGTTCCATTGGGCTAGGCATAGTGTTATTACATGCTTATGAAAATGGTGTAGAAAAATTAATAGAGTTTACATCGCGAAATTCGTCTGATACAGAAATAAAGTATTCCCAACTAAACAGGAAAGCTATTGCGATCCTCTTCGAACACAATTTCACTTCTAGTTGTATGGTTGACAATTCATATTACTGAGTGATAACAATCCAATTATGCACAAATTAGGCTCAAAAAATGGGATACCTCAGACGGCAGCTAATCGTATCTAATAAATTGTGTTTTTACTGGTTATACATGTAAAATTGAATGTATCCGGTCAAAGGCAAATGTTGCCTATAATTTTTCAAGGTTTCCAAACGAAGATAAAATATGAGATTGTGGTTCTTGTCACATATACTATGTGACTATGTTGTGTAGTTGCAAATTTTATGGAATACATTCATTTTGGATGGAAACAAGATAAAATAGGGCTTGCATTTTAAACATATTTTTGGGGTATTTTGAATATATAGTTGAGTCTGGGTGTCTGTTTTGGAACTATCTCATTTTAATTTCTATACCTTTGCAACTCAAACGTTATTTGGATGCACTAGCAAATTAAACAGGGGCTCTCTTTATGCAAACCAAAGATGTAGGAAAACAGAAAAATTATAAATTTTCATGGTTTGAAAACAATCAAATACTTGTTAGAAATGTGGAGGGTGGAAAATTGTTTTCTATTAGATCATTCAACGATCTTGAACTGATATAGTGCCTGAATTTTATTTTGTTGCAAATAATAATAAAGTAAAAAGTGTCGACTTCCTCAGTGCCGATATTCTTAAAGTTTCTATTAAAATTAATCGTGGTGAATACATTTTTTTTGTGTTTATAGATTACATATATGAAATGTCTTAACCGACATAGAAAAATATTCATGCCTATTAGAAAACTTAAAATCAAGAAACCTCATTATATCAGGTAATTTCAACTTCAAAAAAAAACTAAGTATGCTATACTTGTATACCTGAAACTCTAATGTGTTTGGGACATGTGTACTAACAGAGCAAAAAAAAAAAAAAATAATAATCGAATGCACGTTCCCCGCAAAATTTCTAAAGTCACTTTACTTTTGGAACACACCTCGTATGTTTTTTTTTCTAATTTACAGTTTTCAAACTCATCTAGATATTTTTTTTCACTAATAATAGTCATTGATGCTCCCGTGTCAACCTCCATAGAAAGTAGCTGTCCATTTGTTCCTACTACCATTTGTTCTTACTAGCGGATTTATTGAAAATATTCACGCTATTCATGCCCTTTGCATTACCCTTAAATCGACACTTGGTAGCTATATGTCTCTTCTTGTTACACACAAAAAACTGTCATTCTTTTGCTGCACACTTGAACTCTTTATGCAAACTTTATGCCACAACGAAAACAAATTTGGTTGCTGTTATCGCTCGTACAAAAACTGCTGAAACTTTTTTCTTCGTGAAATTATAGCCGTTATGTTATGACGAATATTTGAACTATTTTTTGTGGAAATAGTTTTCTTTGTTATACAAGTATATTATATTGTGTGACATCAATAGGATGGCAGTGATGCCTTACGTGAAGCATTTAATGCTATTATAGTTGACACACCCTTTTAAAGGTTAACGAGTCATTCCGAAGAAGTATTTCTGAAACCATTCAGAATAAGAATGTTGTTCTTTGCTAACCTGCCATCTTTGACATCTTCTAAAAAAAATTTCACAACGGCGTATTTGAGCTGAAGTTTTAAGGTGCTCAATAAATTCATTTAACAATTCACCGTCTTGATAAATTTTATTGAATTTATAACGTATTGCCTTTTTACTTTCCTTTGGAGCAAAATGATCTCGCAGTAATTTTAAGAATTCTTCACACAATTTTTCACTTGATATATGTTATTAGGAATAGTTTACGACATCAGTATTTCATATATTTCGGCTCCCACGATGGTGATAAAAAGCAGAGTTTTTGCCTCTTCTTGGATGTGATTTAATATACTATGAAAATTTGTTTTATGCGATCTTCATATTCCTTGAAAATACTGCCAGGTACAAAATGGTCATTATTTCCGACTAATCGGGAAATTTCAAATTTATTTTAATAAGTTATTAAAAAATAATTATGCACATATTAGAAAAACAAAGTTACCTTGGATCAATTTTCTATATTGCGATGTTACACCTCGGAGGTCAAGACAAGAGAGAGATAAAAGTAGCTTACGTATAACTAATCTAAGTTCAATATAGTATGCAATAAGCATGAATTATTTTATGCTATATCAACTAGCACATTTCATGTTTATTATATGTTACACAAATCAATTCACACTAATGGTTTAGTCTCCCCATTCAATGTTGGATGCCACCTATGGAGCGAAATAACCACTAGACCCAAAAATCTTTCTTAATCGCTCTGTCCCATTTTCCAAAAAAAACTTAGCACGTGCTCAGGCATTTTAAGTGTGGTCATACTCACTTGAATGTTTGGTTTGGTTATAAAAAAAACAAAAAACAAAAACAAAGAAAATCTTCTGACACCAATTACAAAATCATTCTAGAACTTCCTGCAGTGGTTGGCTGTCTGACGGAGATGAAAAGTATCTAAAGATTTTCATATCATCTGGATGGCGAACGCTTGGCTTAAAAAAATACATTGCGAAGAGATTAGCAATAATTTGGGGATCGGCCGAGGACTTATCAAGAAAATTCAGAGATAATGCATAGTAATCCGATTAACTTTTAGTTTTGATGAACTGAAAGAATCGTTTGGGGTCGAAAATGAGTATGTGGTCAATTCGGTATAAAAAGTTGTCATAGAGAGTTTGGCAAAGTACAGTGAAATTTATTTGGGCAGACTGGTGGCAGAAGAAATCGGCATCGGAAGGAAATTTTAAGTAAGTTACAAAGAGATCGCAGCTCTTTATTATACTAGGGTGGTTAAGATGAGGCATTTTTTTTGGGTAAAAACGGTAGACTGGGAGGTATTTAAAAATTTCGGTATAAAAGGATGTGAGGGCATTATTAACCGTAAGGTTAGTATTATCATAGAGAAAATTAAAAAATTTTTTTTTATTTCCTTCTTACTACTTACATTGTTATACGATAACATAAGTAAAAGGGAGGGTGATAGCTTTTCAACTTAGAAAGATGTCTATTTTCTAAAACGTTGCAGTTATCTGTTGTCTGATAATGTTATTGGTGACACCACTTAATTGATAAAGACCAGAGCCAGTAAAGCACACGTGACATCAACGTTTTCTTACAAGTATCTTGTTCACACAATTTTGTGCAAAAAAAAGTACATTGCAACTGATAGATAGATAGATAGACAGATAATTTTGTTTACTTCTTAAAATCCAGTTACAATTTACCAGTTACATTAACATTAAAAGAGATAATGACATTTCAAGGCTATGTAGTTAAAGCTTTAATAAAGAAAAAAAAAAAAGAATGGATGGGGTGGTCCCATAAATTAAATCATACATATTATGACAACAAAAATTAACAGTTTATACAATTTTTTATGAAAACCAAACCGAAAACTAAACATTACACCAAAATATCAGAGAAGAATATTAAACAAAGATTCAACACTCTAAATATCAAGGGAAAAGAGCCAATTTTTTACAAGTTTTACAAAGACAAGATGAGAACGCTCGGATAAAAAGTGGAAGTTTGTTAAATAACCTACAGATGAAACACTGTAAAAGTTTCGAAACGCGGTTGTACGAAAAACGGGTACAGTGACTTGATTTAATAAATTGCCACGTAAACTGTAATTGGCGATTTGTCGGAAGTTTAGATTTCCTGATCTTAAATAAAATATCTTTAGAACTTTATAGCAGTACAAGTGACGGACTGGAAGAACCCTAAGATCTCTGAAGAGTGGAAAACTGGGATAAAAGCGGGGCTTATAGTTAAGTTCCTTCAAGATGTGTGTTTGGAGTATCAAAAGAGGCTTAATTTTGCTGAAGTATATACCTCCCTAGCAGGCAATCCCGTATTGTAGTCTCGAATGAAATATACCATAATATATCTTTTTCAACAGTTTAAAAGAGCAAACATTGCCCAGAAAATAAAAATTCCTTAGTGTGTCACGAAAATATTGTCTCAAATACTCTGTGTGGTTAAAAAAACTCATCCTAGAATCAATGATAAGTCCCAAGTATTTAAAATTATTCACAATTTCAACTTAAAAACATTTATCGCTGCAACCGAAACAATTGTTAAAAGTCTGAGGGGAGGAATTGGTTTTATCTCCGTGCGAGTTAAGGAACGTATTTAGGAAAACAAAATCAAAACAACATCGCCAAACATAAACAAAACATGTGTATCAACTGGTAAACAAAACTAGCCAAAATATTTTTATATCAAACAAAACTTTATCAACTAACAAACAAAAGCAGAGAAAAACCGATTAGTCAGCCAACAGACGAAGAGAAAAACAATCTTATCAGCCAACAATCAAACAACTCGATCGGACGGCGATTAGTATAAATAATTAGAACTATGCATAGTAATGAAAGTCAATCCTGGAAAGACTAATTTGTGTCCATAAATAATTTAAGGATATTCACATATAACGTTAATGCGATTCTTTCAGTCCTTGAATTTTTTCATCAAGTCGAAGAAGCCCGATATAATTTTATTACAGGAAACCAATCTATCGGATCGAAACCCGTTGACAGTTGTCGGATAACTTCGACGGAAGGAACTGCGGTGGTCATAAAAGTCAGGAATGAATCTCAAGTGAGCGCACATACTGCATTATCGGAGAAGATCTTAATGCCAGACACATCCTCTGGCAAGATGTGTTCATCCATGGCTTGGCGTTGGTAAATTGGCTTAACGCAAACAGCCACCAACACTCTTTTGAAGTCGTGTCCCATTTCCAAGGACTCCATCAACAATCGAATTCTTCCTGGCAACGTCCAGTATTATTAACTTCTATCCGGAATTTAAAAATTTTTCATGTCTGACTCATCCAAGCGATGGAGTTGAAAACTGTTAGTTGGTACTACTCTCAAAATTTCAAGTATCTTAGAGCACTTGGTTTCATTTTTTACACAAAATTCACCGAGCACGCCAAAAAATGTTTAACCTTTCTATCTGTTAAGAACAAACTATGTATCCTATATACTTGAAACTTATGTTCGGGATATATGTACTAATACAGAAAAAAAAAAAAAAAAAAAAAAAAAAAAAAAAAAAAAAAAAAAAAAAAAAAACAATAGAAACTCCAAAAGTAGTACTTTTCAACACACCTTTTACTTCTGGATGACCAAAGTGGCATTTGGGAATGCTCACTAGCCAAATTGTTGAAGTTTGTCGAGGACAATGCGGAGATGTTGTCGACGATCAACTTCATTTACAGAAGTTATTAGGAAGTCGTCAATATAACAATGGCAGAAATCGAGATATCGTAGCACTGAGTCCATAAACCGCTGCATTGTTTGCGCAGCATTATACAAACCGAACGTCATTACATTAAACTCAAAGAGGCCGAAAGGTGTTATAGCGGCCGTCTTTGGAATATCGTCGGGAGCCAGAGGAATTTGATTGTAGGCTCGTCTTAAGTCCAAGGTAGTGAAAATTGAGCATCCAGTAAGCTGATTACTAAAATCCCGTAGATATGGTATGGGATATCAATCTGGAACCGTGATGTTAATTAAGCGGCGATAATCCTCACAAGCTCTTAAGCCTCCGGATTTCTTTTGTACTAGGTGGAGGGGGGGCATTCACTTTTAGATTCCTCTTTGCATCATGTATTGGAACTCCTCTCTTGCTGCTTTGAGTTATTCACCAGTTAGGCGACGAGCTCGTTCCGCGACAGGGTGTCCATTGAAGACAATATGATGCTGAACAGATTGCTCGGGAACCCTGACATTATTTTTATGTGTGATATCTACGAACTCTTTGAGGATGTCAGAGTAACGATTCGTTTCGTCAATGGTTCGAACTGTAGGCTGTGCACTGTTAATCACGTGTCCCTTCATACTCAATTGTGTTTTGTTGTCGATGAGAATCCTCTTGCTCAGCCGAATGGTAAGGTCGTGATTGTGAATGAAATCGGCTCCGAGGATTGCTTGTTTTACATCCGCAACTGTGAAAAGCCAACGAAATTCACGACGAAGTCCGAGGTTTAAAGCCATGGTCTTTGTTCCGAAGGTTGGAATGGCTGCACCGTTAGCAGCGAAAAGTTTTAATGTGGCGGGTGTTTTATTAATGGGGTATCCTATAGGTAAAACTGAAATATCGGTCACAGTGTCGATGAAGTACGATATGCCACTTATTTTGTCGATGATTTGCAGACGGTGACGATCATTGTTGCCGTGGGCGACCGTCTGTACCCTCAACGGCAGTTTTAGTTTTCCGTCCATTTTGGACAGCCGGGTTTGCACCGGCGTGCATCGTCGCCAAAATTTTTGGTGGTAAAAACACATCTTGTTATCACTGCTTTCGGAGAGCTTATGTCTGCTCGATACTCTATTTTGCGAATTTGATCGGTTGCGCGGTTGCCTCGTTGTCTTCAAAGCCAGAACTTCTTTACGTAAGACTTCAATTGCCATTTTGATCTCATCGAAAATGTTTATTTCGGGTTGTGAGATTGCTTCTACCAATGCTGGAGACGTGACAGTTCAAAGATGTGCATTTGACATGTCGTAAATTTTATTTCCAACTACGGCAAGTTTATCCAAATTTTCTTGGCCGGTTGCTATTAATAATTCGATCGTGCACACTTTATAACCTTTAAAAGAAGAATGCCGTTGAGCTTTTTTATTGAAAACAATTATTCCCTAATCCAAGTAGGTGGCGTTGTAGCAGTTTGGAGGATCTTCTTATTTTATCCATCTTGTTTTTCCTCTCAGTTAATTTTGACAGCACCGAATGAAATCGCCAAAACTTTTGATAGCTGATTTATTTGCACAGTCTTTCCATTACATACTTTTGTGCTGAGCAGACGTGTGTTGCGATTTATCAGCATTTTTTTAAGCTTTATCAAATTTTCGTCAACTTTCGACAGTTATTCGAATTCAATTTGATTTAATACATTTTGAAACGATTTTTTGTGAAAATTACCACCGAAAAGTGATTTCATAGAGATGAATGGTTATGTTCTTTGTGTTTGCGTGCGCATCGACAATCAATTCAAACGTTAATTTCGGATTGTACAATTAGTTTTTAGGTGAATTACTTCGAAAATCAATTCGTTTCATTCTGATTGATCATTTTGGTGTGGAATTTTATTTTCAAACGGTAAGTTGCCAACGAATATGTTTATTTTGTGATGTTATGACATTTTTGCACATGTTTGTATCGATAATTCCTTAATTTCTTTTGTGACATTCATTTCTCAGTGTTATTCACAATGTCGCGAGCCATAAGATTTAATCTTTCGCATCGAACCAGTAATGCAAGTAGAGTTCGGAATATAGCCAATCAATTAAATACGGATGAACAAGAAATCGCACGAGAACAGCGCCGTGCTGTTCAATCAAGTGTTGATTTGAATCGAGTAGCGTTTTATTACGATTGACTACAGCTCGCATCCTTCCGTTCAAATATGCCCAATGGAGGTTGTATGTAACCATTGCGGTGCATTGAAGTTCGCTGGAAAAACGCCTGGATTGTGCTGTCTTAGTGGCAAGGTTAAATTACCACCATTGACTTACCACCAGAGACATTGCATTCTTTGCTTCGTGGTGAAACACCCGAATCAAGTCATTTTCTATCTTACACTCAGAGATATAGCGGATGCTTTCAAATGACTTCATCCGACATTCGAGGTAATAAAAGATTAAAGAAATTATATGTAATTAAAGAAATTAAGATTAGATAAATTAAAGAAATTCATTGATTCTAATTTCGTCATCGACTCTACAGATCCAAGGCCAAATTCACCATCGAATTGGATCATTGCTACCGCTTGAAGACACACAACAATAATTTCTCCAAATCTACTTCATGGGCAATGTGGAAAAAATCAACTTGATCAGCGCCAAACAATCAATACGGCAATAAAAGAAGAGGAATTCTTCGAGATCTGCAGCAGCTACATCATGAACATCATGCATTGGTTCGGTTATTCAAAACTGCGTTGGATCGCATGCCAAATAATGACTATAAAGTCGTGATCAGAGCAGATAAACGACCTGCTGTCACAAACGCCAATTAAACGCTCAAACAACAGATGAGGTTGCAGTTGTGGTTGTTGGCGAAAATCTGGAATCACTCGATATTGTGCTCACACGTCGTCACACAACGAATATCCGAAACACATCGTTCATACGATGCATTGCAATACCCATTGATGTTTTGGCAAGGAGACGATGGATATCAACATCAAGATGATAAATCCATTGACCGGTCATAATAATTTTAATTTCAATATAACACTAATGTCACTGATATCATTTTAGATGAGGAAACCACCAAGAAAATCATCGCAATGAATTTTAACGCATATCGTTTGATGATTCGCCAAATTGTTTAAGCAGTTTTGCTTCGATATGTATGCCAAAATAGAAGCGGAGCGCCTCCTTTTTATCAGTTTAAATCAAACCAAACTACGTACGGAGGAGTACATACATTTACGCGATGCAATTTGCACCGAAGGAAATGCAGCTGATATTGGTCGATTGACCATTTTGGTCCATCGTGTATTCAAGCAAAAAATCCGGTCGCTGATGGAGTATATTGTTAAGCATTGTGTCTTTGGGGATACTTGATGGCAAAAAAAGGGCTTGCTGCATGCGCACATTATCATTTGGTTATTCGAAAGAATGCAACTAGACCAAATTGATAACATCATATGTGCCGAGATTCCTCACCCCGAAACCGATCCAGACCTCATGATGTCGTAATTACAAACATGATTCATGGACCGTGTGGCGCCATTAACCTACAATCACCGTGCATGGTTAACGGCAAGTGTTTCAAGCGTTATTCACGATATATGACTGATGAGACCATCAACCACAATCAAAGTGAAAGGAACTGATTTCGTGGTCGACAACTCTTGGGTTGTTCCGTATTCGTCGCAACTTCTTTCCAAAACCTTAAAGGCGCATTGTAACGTGAAGTATTGCAACTCAGTGAAGTCCATTAAATGCATCTGCAAATATGTCACGATAGGCAGTGATATGGTGGCTTTTGGTCTTCGAGCTCCTGAGCCCGATGATGAAATTACGCGCTATCAGGTTGGTTAATACGTAAGTTCCAATGAGTCGATTTGGCGTATATTCTCATCCATTCACGAACGCTATCCAACTATTACACATTGGGCAGTGCATCTGGAGAACGATCAACGAGCACTGCAACAAATGCCGCTCAACGTGCTCAAAAGCCACCAGCGACAACATTGACCAGTTTCTTCTCGATGTGCCAAAGTGATCCGTTTCCACGTACGTTACTTAACTCAGAGATGCCTCGTTATTACACTTGGAGTGCTTCATCGCATAAATTTCAAAGTCGAAAGCAAAGCGATGTAGTTTCTGATCATCCGGATGTGTGTTCTACTGAAGCTCTTGGCCGTATTTATACAGTTCATCTGAACAGTTCATCAAGTAAAATCGTTCAACTTGCGACTATTGCTGGTGAATGTTCGTGGGCCGACTGAATCACTTCGAACTGTCAATGGTGTAGTTGCCAACATTTCGTGCTGTGAAAATGTCAGGAGCTCAATTTGCTTGAAAACGATACGCATTGGGACACGACAATTGCTGAAGCAACTGTTTCCGTATCTCCAAGTCAGATACGCACATTATTTGCATCATTATTTTTACATGTTTTCCATCGAATCCACGCGAATCCCCATCTTGAGATAAATGAAGAGATGCACAACCATCATTTGGTTTTGATAGAAGACATGTGGAATAAACAACGCTTTCGAAAGCGAATTTCAGCGTGAACGTGAATACGACACAAATGCATTAAGCCAATTGGTTCATACGAATGTACCTTTGTTGAATCCCCAACAAAAAGAAGTGTACGATACGGTGGTGAAGGCAATTGATGATGGAAATGGCACTGGTGGCACTGGCAATACATTCCTCATATCATTGATTTTGGCTACAGTTCGTGCAAGATCAGAAATTGTTGTAGCAGTTGCTTCTTCTAGAATACAGCTACCCTGCTGGAAGTTTGTCGAACTGCGTCACTGTCTAAACTGCCAAGTAAATACTGGAGTTTATTAGCCAGTTGTATATTAGGCTCGTTATAAACAAACGACGTAAGCATTTTCTAAAAAGTTGGCCACTCGAAAATGTCTCCACCGAATTTAGGGAGTTTTATCACAAGTAATCCGCGATAGGTTTCATGTGGTAAATGCTGTTCAACCGTTCCTGAGATAAATTGATCCTGCCCGGGCAGTACGGTAGCCACATTATCATCAGGTGACAACTCGAATTTTGTTCGAAGCATTGCCTGAGTGTAGAGCCATTCAATTTCAGGAAAATAGTCCTCGACGGCGTACTCGGAGGTCTCCAAATCTGTGTCAGCACACCAAACAATTAAACCACTATTTGTCTTCATAAAACATATCCAATACGAATTCAATATTTCTTTTCGAATCTCCCACACACTTCTTGTTAGCATATTTGGCCCCATCTTTACAGTGTTCGCGATAAAATTGGAAATTAATAGCCTGTCTTGAGCTTGATAGCCTAACATGACAGTTAGGACGACTTTTCGTTGTTGGTTTTAAAACGATCCAAAACAACAAACCGAACACTCCACCGAGTGTTACCACAAGATGTCTTGCAGTGGCGTGTGCAGCAGAACATAACAATACGAGCAGTTTTGAGAAAGGTTTTCCGCGGGGGCTTAGGTGTAAGACCGATGAGGCTTTCTGTTTCCTTGGAAACACTTTTGGATTTCACAGACAATTTTTGGAATTGCAGATAAACTAAAACTTTTCTCAGATGTGATCTCCTTGATTGTTTATTGACAACTACTCATATTGATACGTACATAATATTAACATTACAGTAGGGTACAAGTTTTAATGGTACAATAAGTTACAACATCGCTACGTTAATGGTACATTAGGGTACAAGTTTGCTACAGTTGGGATACATTTGTCAGTCGTTCGCAGAGAACAGACGTGTTTCGGCTTTTATAAAAAAAGGAGAAAAAATAAAATAAAAAAGAAAAAAGAAAGTGATTCAGTTTTCGTCGTAAACATAATTAGTGGCAGTTTAGTTAATTGACTCGGTAACCAAACGGTTATCGTCGTCGGTCACCAAGTCGTAAGACACGGGTTCGATTTCGGGCCAAACTTTGTTTTTGTATAAATATATAGCTCGTATAATATAATATTAGCAAAACAAAAAACACGTGATGGATGGTAGAGAGCATTCCGCTCTTCTCATAACGGGAGTTGCAAAAGGCAAAAATACCGTTGCCGGCGAAAACCATCAAAAGAAGGAGGAGGTTAAAAACCTAATTTAACAAAAATTCAAATAAGTGCTGCTTTAACAGCTGAAACAGCAAAAACAGCACAGCAAACCCAAAAAAATTTGATGATGCGTTAATGTACATCTCTGATGAGGTCCATTATGAGGGGGGCAATAACAACTTTGCCTCTCTAGTGGCATCTGAGTCGGAAGGTGAGGATGACCAAATAAAAGATTTTAACAGCAGCATAGATAAGCAAGAACAAACTGCACGCAGGCAGAGGGAGCAATTAGAAGCAGAGAGCTCCCAGCAACAAGAACAAAAACAACAACTGCAACAGCAGAAACAACATCAGTTGAAAAAATAGCAGCAGCAACAACAACATCAGCAGCAGCAGAAGAAGAAGTAGAAGGTGCCCCCTATCAACACCTATAAACTAGAGGTAAGTGCAACCAAGAACCTGTGTAAGTTAGTCATTGGAAACAAACTTAATATTTAGAGATTGGGGAACGAGAAGTGTGAAAAGCGTAAATCGATGCTGCTGAAGGGTTTGGAATCGTCTTCTGCTCCTGAGGAGATCTTACCACTGCTCTAAGAAAAGGAGTGCGAAGGACCAAAATTTTTGGGTGTAAAGCCATTCACCACAGCTAGAGCCAGGCGGGAGAAACGGAGTCTGCCGTTCTTCTTGGTGCTCAGTCCCGAAAGCCGTCTGGATAGTCTTAGGAGTATCAATGTCCTGGACTACCAGGTGGTTCACTAATAAAAATTAAAAAGGAGCGAAAGCGTTATGCAATGTCTTCGCTGCCAGAGGTTCGGGCGCGCCGCGTCGAACTGCCAAATGTAGCCTCGATGCGTGAAGTGCGCAAAGAATCATAGTTCCGAGGAGTGTGCCCTGGACAGGGACAGAATATCCGATAGGACGCAGCTTTTGTGCGTGTTATGTGGAAACGTTGGAGACGCTGCAAACTATCGAAGTTGTCTTAAGTTCGCTGACATTAAAAAAAGCAAAACTGGCTTGGCAGCAGAAGGTGGAGGTCAAACCTTCACCTGTTAGGTTTCAAACACCAGCCGTCACGTCCCGAATTTCCTATGCACAAATGGCGTCCGGTAAGGGGGCTATGGTACAACAAGCGACTGTTGCTTCTCTGGCACAAATGACGATAACAATGGAAGCTGCACCTAACATGCTGGTCACCTTGCTCGTAATGATTTGGAACAGCAGGTTCAAGAACAGGAAAAGTGGACGAGATCAACTCGCTGCTGCCGGGCCTAACGCAACACATGTCGTAATGGGTACGCACATGGTGGAGCAAACTTTGAAGGTCCTTGCGGTGAATGTTAATTCACTGATTATGATCGAACGAAGAGCCGCGATGTTTAAATTTCGACAAGGCTAATCTCCTGATGTGCTTTTCGCGAAAACAAGCTAACCGATACGCACAAACTGAAGTACAATAATTATATTGTTAAAAGAAACCGGCCCAAATCCAAACGTGGAGGTGGTGTCGCGATGTTCATTAAACAAGATATAAAATTTCACAGAGTGTATAAGAGAGTGTTACGCAGGTTCCGGATGTTGGAGGCAGTCGCCATTTGTATTCCGCATCGCAGTGGAAAGCGGCTCTATTTGGCCTCTGTTTATGCACCTGAGGATTTACAATCCACTTTATTTATTACTGAGCTCGACATGTTTTTTCGATTTCTGAGGCTGAAATCGGGGGAAAATTATTTTATAATCGGCGGGGATTTTGACGCTAAACATAGAGATTGGGGGAATAATTTACAAAATACTAGAGGGAACTTACTATTCGATTGAGAGTACATGATGACGTGTACAGACACGGTCGTAAAGCGTTGGATAACCCGTCGTTTCCCAGAGGCGGGTCTTATTTGGGTCTACGACGAACGTATACGACTGATAGGTATTCGTGTATGACATCGACCATTGCGGTTTTAGAATAGAAATTACTGTTCCCAATGAAATTGCGAAATTGGAGCTGTTTGTCCAAAAATATTCTTACAACTACAGTAAGACTCGATGGACACGCTTCTCCGCAACCTTGACAATAGCACTCTCCTCGAACACGCACCACCCACTATCCAATAGAAATTTGTCAAACGAGGAGATCGACAAGTACCTAAAACGAATGGACGAGACTATTAAGCAAACTATGGTCCACGGTATCAGCGAACGACTAAGATCTGTTCCGCAACCACTGTACCGACAGAAACGTAGATTTCTGTCAAGACTCAAAAACCTGTACAGGCAGTTAGCTGACAGACAAGACCCGGAGATTAGGACACTGAAGTCGTCGATTAAAAATATTCAAACGTTAATAAAAAAGAGTTTCAGAATTTCTGTAAGTTTGTATTGGAACAACAAGGTTCGGGCTGTTAACACCAGCAACCCGAATATGTTCCTGAAAATAAATAAACTATTTTGGAGAAAAAATCAAAATGACCTTCAGTGTCTTAAAATAGCCCGGTCAACAGACAGGTATTGATCCAAGTGAGGCCGCTGATGATGACGACTTCTTTGTAATCGAAGATCCTCAGGAGAAGGTTGAGGCTACAGGGGCGACTTTCCAGGAAGTATACAAGGCCACTGATACCATTGGCCCTAATTATGGCCGGGACAATCGCATCTTGGTGGACGAATTTAACTTTTGAAAAGAAGTAGAGAAGTGGCGATCCGAGGGCTCTGGTTTCACCTGGTTCAGCGACGAAAATATGGCAAGTAATGGCATTGTATTGCATTGCAGAGAGGGTGACCTACCACCGTTCATTTCGAAGGAAGAACTCCATGGGATCTTTGACACAATCAGAGCTAAGAAATTAGTGGGGACCGATGGTATTCCGAATATTGTGCTTGGACATCTTCCTCTAGAAGCGGTCGACATTTACACCACTCTGCTTAATAATGCAATGGATAATGCACAGATACATGTATATGGAAAACTATTAATGTAAGCCTAACATTTGTGAAAATTTAAGATGTTTTTCATCTGTTTGAACATATTTTAGTGTAATTACATTTTGTTGGAAAATTTCTCTTACATAATGCACACGAACATCAATGCGTTTACTACGGCTGTGATAAACAGGGTCCTTAACTAGTTGCTGCGAGCTGAAATTGTCACCATTTAACTCTGTGGGTTCCATCACAAGCTCGGGAAAACCTATCTTTTTGTTAAGGGCCCGCAAGTAAACCGCTTCACTCGCTGCTGCCGATAAGGCCATATATTCGGCCTCGGTTGAACTCAAAGCTACTGATGGTGGCTTTTTATGTCATTTTCGGTCATCACTACCATAAGCCCAATCAGCATCAGCAAAGCATTTTAGCTCCCACCAGTCTTTCTGTAAATAAGTTTAAAATCAATTGCAATATTTAAGTACCCTAAGATTTGTTTGGCCGCTGTCAGATGCTCAACGTGAGGATTCACATTAAACTGTGATAGTTTGTTTACTGGATATACGATGTCCGGCCGAGTTGACACACCAGATACAAAAATGACCCAATTATTGACTGATATGTTGTTCCGTCAATTTTCCACATCCGGAACAACTGTTGCACTTTGAAAATATTTGACCCGGATCCAACGGAGTGCTACATTTGCGAGTCTGACCCATATTGTGTTTTGCCATCCAACTGGGTATGAACTGTTGTTGCGGGAGTAACCTACATTCCCAGTAACTGATCGATTGGTCCCTTGTCAACCACCAAACTCCATGCCAATTTGCGTCTTGATTCGGGTTAAAGTTGTTGACGTCTTTTATAAAAGAACACGCTTATATCTGTTACATTCATTTAAAAAAGTATGAAATAAAATAGCAAAATAAAATAAGATAATTTGTGCAAATAGAAAAAAGAAAAAGGAAAGAGGAAAGAGAGAAAAAAAACAGAAAATGGGCAGACGGAAAGGCAAATCTGTTAGGAATTATTTCCATAATATTGAAACAATTTTTTTTTACTGAAGGTGGTTCTGTTGATCGTGGCCTTTATTTCAATGGGTAAGAGATTCTAATGACGAATCGCATTAACAACAAACTGGCGAGATGAATTGATATATTTGCATCGTGGAACAATTAATTGCGGAGTTCTTTGATTCTGCTAAAATTTAACTTTTTCATACAGATATTCTGGCTCTTTTCTAGTTATAATTTTGTGTAATGACAGCACAGTACGATATTTCATAAAAGTATCTAATGAGCATCCTACATAGGAGGAGATTTGGTTATACCAAAATACCAACACCAAAAATATACCTCGCACAGCTATAAAAACCAACATTCAGCTTTCTTTTTGCCTCGTAGTCAATATTGGAGAATATTTCGCACCCATACAACAAAATGGGACTAAACAAGCTTTAGCATTACGTTGGTTGGAAGGTAGTTGGAAGTTAGCCTAAGCTCTCTCAGAGCTCCGTAAATTTTTGATGCTGTTCTCTTTATGTGAGTATTCCAGCTTAAGTTGTGGCACAGATGAACCTCAAAGTTTTTAAAGTTATCTACATACTCAATTTTAGTTTGAATTATGAGAAGGATGGAACAATATGTCTATCTTGGCCGACATTAACAACCATTTAGTCTTTTTAGGGTTAAAGCTGAGTTTATTATCGATTGCCGATTTACAAATTTCAGTTAGTTGCTCGTTTAAGTTCTGTACAGTCTTCTTTATTTGAGATTTCGGGAAAAACAAATAAATCTGCACATCATCTGCATATATGTGACGTTCGCAGTTTACAAGTCGGTCAACTAAGTCATTTATATAGCAAGTAAAAAGGAGAGGTCCTAGGACGGATCCTTGAGGCAAACCAAATGGAACAAGAAAACAAGACGAACATAATTTATGTCTTCTTGAGACACGTACTGTTAACGATGACTGAATATGACCTTACTGAGTTACGCAAAGACCTATCAAACAGAAACTGCGTTCTTTGTTTTCCAACTAATATTTGATGATCTACACAATCAAACGCCTTTGAAAAATCTAAAAAAAATATAAGAGCCAGCATTTTTTTTTAAAGTTATCTACATACTCAATTTTCGTTTGAATTATGAGAAGGATGGAACAATATGTCTATCTTGGCCGACATTAACAACCATTTAGTCTTTTTAGGGTTAAAGCTGAGTTTATTATCGATTGCCGATTTACAAATTTCAGTTAGTTGCTCGTTTAAGTTCTGTACAGTCTTCTTTATTTGAGATTTCGGGAAAAACAAATAAATCTGCACATCATCTGCATATATGTGACGTTCGCAGTTTACAAGTCGGTCAACTGAGTCATTTATATAGCAAGTAAAAAGGAGAGGTCCTAGGACGGATCCTTGAGGCAAACCAAATGGAACAAGAAAACAAGACGAACATAATTTATGTCTTCTTGAGACACGTACTGTTAACGATGACTGAATATGACCTTACTGAGTTACGCAAAGACCTATCAAACAGAAACTGCGTTCTTAGTTTTCCAACTAATATTTGATGATCTACACAATCAAACGCCTTTGAAAAATCTAAAAAAAATATAAGAGCCAGCATTTTACGGTCACGAAAATCTTTGCAAACTGTGAGCAGAGATGTTGTGCAGTTATGTTTTGCACGGAATCCTGATTGAAATTTAGTGATAAGGTTTTTATCGCTTAAATATTTTTTTATATGATTGCTGGTAATTGTCTCGAAGGCTTTATTCAGAAGCGGGAGATGGCAATGGGACGGTATTCAGTTTTATCTTGAGACGACGAAAGCTTTGGCATCGGTAACACCTTAGCAGTTTTCCAACAGTTGGGGAAATGGAAGTTGTTAAAATTGTCTTAAAAATATAGGTTGTTTGGAAAAGGATGACAGGTAGCAACATGTTTACGAATTTTGGATCAATATTGTCTGAGCCTTCTGCATTTGATTTTATGCTTAAAATTGTTCTATCAACATCAACTTCATCGACGCAAGATAATGAAAACCGCAGACAAACCGAGTGAGCGAACTTTTTTTAAAAATCGGAACTTGGACTAGTTGGGCTAAACTTGTTTAAGTAGAATTCCTTCTTGTTTTTTCTAGTTGGAAAATATTGGTAACGTCTCCATTCCGAATATAAGTCATTCCGTTCTTCAAGCGCATCATTTATCAGTATATAATTAGCAATATCCGGGGACATGTATACACACCCAAGTAAAAAAGTTTCATTTAACTTCTAATTGCAATGAAAACGTACTCTATGAACTCGGATATTGATGATTTTTTAACAATGGGGAACTTTTGCCACTTTTTTATATAAATTCGAAAACCTTATCTACCTTAAGCCTTCATCTCGGGATCAAACCCAGTTTGACCAAGTAATACAAATAACAATAACCATACTATCACTGAAGATATAACGGAACTCATTTATTTTGTTTGCAAAGAATATTAATCCAAACTTTCGCGTCGTCAATGGATCTACCCAGTTTCAGTAAGTTGTTATGCATTTTGGTTAACGCAAAAACAACAACAACGAGTAACACAAACTCGATGTAGATAAGCCAAACAAAAAACTAATTCTTAATAGATTTGATGTCGGAAATAAACCAGGAAAAAAATAAGAAGAAAAGAAGATAGGATAGAAGGGAAAAGGAAAGAATGAAGAAGGAAAAATGCATACTGAGGAAAAGAAAGGACAAAAAAAAAATGAACAGAGAAGAAATTGCATTACATTGTTTTTGTATTAGCTTCATTATTGATGACATCTTCCCTCACTGCTCCTGATGTGCACTTGTTGAACTAGTCGCTGCTTGATGCCGCGCGGTGATGGTAGTGAGAGCGTCTTCGTCGGTGACTTTGATGCTTCTTTCATTCTTCTTTGTTGTTGCTTGTGGTGTTTAAGTCGTGTTGCTTGTTGTAGTAGCGAGCGGTTTCTCTTAGTTAGGCTTTCTTTAACATAGATCAGGGTCGACGGGTCCATACCTACGTCGTTAATGCACAGTTGCCTTCGTTTTTTTTCCGAAACCCAGTATTTGCCCTCAGCAGTAAATTTATCTCATGGATAGAGTTGAATTCAAGTATGATAGGAGGTTCATTCGTATTTTCTATTCGCTGAGGGCGGAAAACAGCGTTTAACGTTGGCACAGATGATGGAAAATAGACTTTTGTTTTTGGTCAGCCAGCTCTGGAATCCCGAAAATTTTAGCGTCAGTAGCTATTTCTCTTCTCCCCAGGGCGTCTCATCTTTTACTTAGATCTTCTAATTCATCGTGAGAATTGGGTGCTTCGGAAGGTTGGGCTTTTAATTTTTCCATACGTTTTTGGAGGTCACTAACTTTGCTCAAAATTCTGGAGTTGTACCGACCAGTTCTTCTCAATACGTAAGATTGTCAGGGAGGTTAGCTATTTCAGCAGAAAAATGACACATGATGGTTTCGGTAAGTTTCTTCATATCTTTTTTCAAAAGCTTCGACGGTGAGCGTTTTTGATAAGATAGAAAAAGATTTTGCTTGACCCGTGGTTGCACTTTTAGACATAGGGGTTGCACTTTTGGTGTGGAAACGGCTCCGTCTACTTCATCCTCTTGTTTTTTTTTTTCGCGCGAGCAATCACAGAAGCCGCGTTTGTTGTTTGATATGAACTCATGATTTAAGAGAAAAAATATCAGTTAAGTTTGAAACAGAAGAATTGCAAATAAAAATTAAAGTGGTTTTTGTAGTTAAACGCGTTAAGACCGAAACTGTTAACTCTTTAACTTTTTTGATAAATCATACAAATCACATTAGGTACTTCCAAAAAACACTTTTATGGTTGAGAAGCGAGAAAAGTTAAAGTTAAAGTTAAAGTCAAAAAGTACGTCTATTTACCTGGACATTACGTCTGTTCCCTATCACTTTCGGTTTTCATGTAAACAGGGTAAATCTACTGATAGCAAAAGGTTCACTGCAGGTTTATTTGTTGATATAACAAAAGCTTTCGACATGGGAAACTACAATATTTTGTTAAAGAAATTTGAAAAGGCTCGATTTCGCGGCTTTATTTTGCGGGTGTTATTAAAGGTCTGGTTCGTCAAACATACCAGTGATAGACTTCAGTTAGATCCGCAGCTTACTTTAGAAAAAGATAAGTGGTCGGTTGATCTTTGACTAAATGGAAAAAGGATGATGTTTAAGGTTGACACAGGGGCTGATGTTACATTGGTGCCCTGGTCAGCTGTAAAAGAAGTGAGGAATATTGAGATTGAGAGGACAGCGACAAGACTATATGGAGTGGGAAAACAAATAAACATATTGGAGAAATCTACGGTGGGTTTGAAATACGGTAATCAAAATATTAAGGAGTTGGTCTATATTACAAAAGATCCTATTGCACACTTGTTGGGGGAAAGAGGTGTAGAGAAATTGGGGCTGATAAAAAAAACTATTTGAAGTAATCTCTAGGAATTGGGTAGAAGAATTCAGGGACGTGTTTGAAGGCTTAGGAAAATTTAAAGAAAAATATACAATCGAGCTAAAACCGAAAGCGGAGCCATACGCAATATCAACACCAAGAATAGTCCCAGTACATTTGAGGATAAAGGTTCAAGAGGAGCTAAACAGAATGGAGAGAGAAGGGGTTATAGCATCTGTCGAGAGGGCTACAGATTGGTGTGCGCCTATGGTCATCGTGCGAAAAAAAGACGGCATTCGGATATGTGTGGACTTGGGACAATTAAATAAGTGGGTCAAAAGGGAGGTTCATCCAATTCCTGGTATAGACTACTCATTATCACAGCTAACAGGGGCAAAGTTTCTTACAAAAATAGATGCGAATAGCGGATTTTGGCAAATGAGTCGCAGGATCTGACAACCTTTTTGACACTATTTGGTAGATACAAGTTTCTACGACTACCCTTCGGAATAACGTCCGCACCAGAGTTCTTTCAAAGAAAGCTACACAACTACTAGCTGGTATGAAAAACTGCATAGTATACATGGACTATATCCTTATATAGGGGGAAATAATAAAGGACCATGATCAATGCGTAGAAGAGGTACTGAAGAAAGTGCAAGCGGCAGGGATGACTCTCAATGTGAGAAAATCAGAGTTTGGGAAAACGAAAATCACATATTTACGACACATTATTGGCGAGGGCGAAATTAGGCTTGATGGGGAAAAAATAAGAGCGGTCTTGGAAATGGAAGCTCCATCAAACCCCACAAAAGTTCAAAGATTCCTGGGTATGGTTAATTTTGTCGGAAAATACATCCCCAACAGATCTGCGATATTGGAGCCTATCACAAGCTTGCTGAATTAAAAAAATGCGTACCATTGGAGTGATGCCCAGGAAAGAGCGTTTAGTAAAATAAAAAAATTGCTTATGTCACCGCCTAATTTAAAAATGTATGAGCCAACAAAGAAAACAATTTTGTCTTGCGATGCTTCCAAGCTGGGTTTAGGGGCCGTTCTTTTGCAAAGGCATGGGGAAAATTCAAACCCGGTTTCATACATCTTAAGGACGTTAACGCAAGCAAAGAAAAACTACGCGAATATCGAACGGGAAGCGAAAAACTAAAAAAACTACCTAATAGGAAGACATTTCCTTATAGAAACAGACCACAAGCCTCTCCTTCAGCTCTTGAAAACCAAGAACCTAGATGACCTCTCGCCCCGACTACAACGTATCCGTTTGAGGATGATGAGATACGATTATTCAACCACATACATACCGGGAAAAAACTTAGTCGTCGCAGATCACTTATCTAGATCAGCCATCAAAAATACTTCGTCTTCGGATGAGCTAGAGGAGAAAATAGACGCGTACGTTCACCAAATCTCGCTTCAAAATATTCCTACCAAAGATGAAAATATTACGGGTATCATAAATGCACAGTCAACAGATTCAATTTGCTTTGAGCTAAGAAAATATATTGGAAATGGATGGCCGCCAAGGAACAAACTAAGCGCGGAAATAAAGGAGTATTACGCAGTTGATGGCCTAATCTTACGAGGAAATAGAATGATCATCCCGAACTGCCTAAGGAGAGCTATGTTAGGAAAGCTTCATGAGGGATATTTGGGAATAACTTAAACGAGAATGCGAGCCCAAAGGACAATGTGGTGGCCTGGGATCTCAAAAGAGATAGAGGAAGCAATAAAAACGTGCCCAGGTTGTATTCAACACGCTAAAAATAGACACGAACCATTAATAGCTTCAGAGTTCTCCGATTATCCTTGGCAAAAGGTTGCTATGGATTTATTCAAATTTGAGAGTAAGTGGTATGTGGTCATTATTGATTGCTTTTTCCGATATTTTGAGGTTGATGAGTTGAAACGGACAGTGGAACACAATTCCAAAACTTAAATTCTTCTGAATTTCGAAGGTTTGCAGCAGATTGGTCGTTCCAAATAATAACAAATAGTCCTCAATATCACCAGGCGAATGGTGTAGCGGAAGCTGGCGTTAAAATAGCAAAAAATTTATTAAAAAAAAAACAAGTGTAAATTCGAATTAGCGTTGCTTATATACAGGAATACTCCACTTTCACATGGGTTCAGTCCAGCAGAACTAAGTTTTGGCAGGAGACTTCGAGATAATATACCCTGTGCAAACCTACGAGAAAAGCCAGATCTCAAACATCTTGGTAGGAGAGAAATCCTGTATAGGCAGCGATACAAAGCGAATTATGATAGAAGGTTTGGCGTAAAAGAGATGAACGAGTTACATTTAGGAGACTTTGTGTTTTTGATTCAGGCGAATATCCTACCATGAAGCATTCAATTCGTTGGCACTGAATTTCGATCTCCCAGGCCGCTTATCCAACATAACTGCCCTGGAGCCAAATATTTTAAAATGCTCTACGGAGGGCTTTCTTCCACACCAAGCTTCGTACGGTGTTGTGCTGACCAAAGATCGGGTATATGATCGATTCCGCAAATATACAGCTGTCTTGACGGTTTCACCCCATAGCGTCTCCGGAAGATTTGAATTCAAAAGTAAGCACCTCGCCATTTCCTGAATTGTCCTGTCAGTGCGTTCCGCAACTCCATATTTCGGGATGTGTACTGTAAGCTGGCGTTGTGTACATTCTGCCTCGAGGAATTGCGAGAATTGTGCACTGAGATACTTGCGACCATTGTGAGTTCGGAGCACCTTTATTTTTATTGACGTTTCGCGCTCGAGCCTAGCTTTAAACAATTTAAAGGAATTAAAAATTTTATTCTTCAACAAATAAAGAAATATCATAATAATATCATATCATAAAGCCGTAATTAACACTGTGCACAATTTGGAATACTTCTGTGCTACGCTTTCTTACACAGGTAAAATACATAACTTCCATTTTTTCCAATTATCACAGTTGAATGAATTATTTTTTTTTTTCAAATTTAATCCGACCATATTATTCGATACAGTTTAGGTTTTTCACATTTATATGACCGAAACGCTGACGGGCCATTTCATAAAATCATTCGGTTTTGTGCTAATATTTGAATGAAACAACTTTTTTTTTCCACCGCTTATAAATACAAATTTTCATTGGCATTACCTCTTTTTAAGATCTAATGTAAACACCATGTAATCCCAAATGTCAAAACATTAAAGCACTCTTGAACTGAACCTTGAACATGGTAGCAGCGGAAACCTAACCTTACACCTCTGAACCTATTTGGAGTGAAAATTAAAGAAAACCTGATCGCTAAAGTAAACCCATTAAACCAGAAAACACTAATATCGTACAAGTACTTAGCAGCCACGGACTCCTGAACTGAAAAAGAAACTAAGGAAGGCACGTGTGGACTGCAATGCCAAGGGAGACAAAGAACGAAGAGAAGAAAAGTAATTCTGCTACAAATATAAATATACCTGCAAACTCAAGCATGCAAAAATATATATATGGCTCTTGGGAAAGGTGGAACAAGCATTTCGAAAGATATCGAATGGGGAATGGATTACACGAGGCTGACAACAAATCACAGGTAAATATCTTTATATACTGCATGGGTGAAAATGCCGAAGAGATATTTGCGTCTTTTATTGCAACACCTAATTCTAATGAGGAATGTATAAGAAAGTTTGAAGATTATTTTATACCAAAACGAAATACCATATTTGAGCGTGCAAAATTTAAAAAAAAAATGACAGAGGGACCAGGAGACAGGGGAAGAATTCATCGCAGCGTTGCATTCACTGGCAAAACACTGTGCATGGGGAAGTTTGTATGATGATATGGTCTTATTGATTCTTATCATAGGTATGAAAGACACAGGTTTAAGCGACAGAATACAGCTGGACTCTAGTCTATCGTTAGAAAAGGCCATATTATTAGTATGACATTAGGCAGAAAAAAGAGCTTTCTGCAACACAACCATCGGATGTATGCAGAATCGAACGATCTAGAGAGAAAAAGAATATAAGGGACAGATAAAAAAAGGAGCTAGAAAAACAAGGCAGGAGAACTGAAAGGGACAAGTGCATTCGATGCGGATACGAGCGACATTACTATGATAATTGCCCAGCCAAAAGTGCTATCTGCAACAAGTGCAGGATGAGTTACTACGCAAGAGTATGTACTATAAGTCTAAAAGAGTCAATGAAGTCCGTGATGGGGACGAGGAGAAGGATGAGGGGAATACTTCGTGGGTGCGGTCTCAAAACACTGGGCTATAGACATGTGACTAAATTAGGTGAAAATGGGATTCAAGGTGGTCACGGGTGCCGATGTGACAACAGTACCATGGGCGGCCATCAAGAATTGCAAATAAATATGCATGGCTGGAATAAAATTAGTACAGTAAGTACAGCAATTAACGTAGTAGGGAAAGTTAGGTGAAGTTAAAATACGAGGGGAAGGAGATTGAAGATCTGACCGAGAATTAAAAGCTAGGATTAATAAAACAATTGTTTAAGGTCTCGTGTAGGAATTGGTTCGAAGATTTTAAGGAAGTATTTGAGGGTCTGGGGCGTTTAAATAGGAGTATAAAATTGAATTGAGAAAAAATGCGAAGCCATTTGCTATTTCTGCAAGTTCCATTGTTGTCAATAGCTAAGAAGAAATTAGAAAAATGGTAATGGCAAAACGGGGTAATTGCACTTATCGAAAATGCGTCGGATTGGTGTGCACCGATGGTTGTTGTACCAAAGAAGAACGGCACTAGGATTTGTGTCAGAGCTAAACAAATGTGTCAGAACAGCGCTTCAACCAATATATAGGGTAGACCACACTCTTGCGCAACCGACCGGGGCAAAATTCTTTACAAAACTCGACGCAAACAGTAGGTTTTGGCATTTACTCCTATCACGAGAATCGCACGAACTTATCGTCCTCTTAACTCCATTCGGTAGATACAAATCTCTAATATTATCTTTTGGCATCATCAATTCCAGAAGCTTTTTAAAAGGAAAATGTCTAAAATTTTAGCAGGAATGAAAAATTGCGTTATTTATATCGACGATATTCTCGTTTGGGCAGAAAATTTGAGGAACATGACGAGTGTGTAGAAGAAGTATTAAGGAAGATCAGCCAAAATGAATTAATGCTTAACAGGGAGAAGTCGGAGTTCCGTTAAATTAAAAATAAATTACTTGGGTCAAACTATTTCAGGGGAGAGATAGCAGAGGAAAGACCAGAGCTATCAGAGAAATCGAAGCTCCAACAAATACCAAAGAGGTTACGGTTAACTTAATCGGAAAATACATACCAAATAAATCCCCCATTCTAGAGCCAATCACAAGCCTGCTAAACAAGAAAAACTCGTTTATCTGGGCCTGTTTTTAAAAAAAGGCTTTTAAGTAGATAAAGGCAAAATTTTCTTCAGCGTCCAACTTAAAATTATATGATCCCTCGAAAGAGACTACAGTTTCATGTGATGCTTCCAGGGAGGAACGAGAAGCATTGGCGATAGCATAGGCCTGTGAAAAACTTAGAATTTATTTAATCGGCCGAACATTTGAAATTCAGACCTTCTGCAAATTTTACAAAGTAAAGACTAGTTCATTTGTCACCATTGTTTCAAAGTATCTGGTTGAGGTTGATGAGATATGATTATCTCATTACATATATATTTGTGGAAAGAACCTTGTTGTAGCCGATTGCCTCTCAAGGTCGCCGGTAAAAGTCGTTTCACAGTCTGAGAAAAAGGAATGGGAGGAAGAAATAAGTGTCAACATACACCAGGGAGTTCGGCCTAAAATAAGAACAACGGATAGAAACATTGTTGAAATCACTGAAGCACAATTTGATGATTCAAGGATATAAGAGATTAAACCGTACATTTCATTTCATTAGAAATGAAGGGCTTCCACTCGATAAGGAATGAGCTGACGGCCATTGATATTCTGCTTTTGAGGAAAAACAGAATAATAATTTCCCAAAATTCGAGAAAGACAATGCTGGCTAACCTACATGAAGGACATCTGGATATAACGAAAACTAGGATGCAAGCACAAAGGACCATGTGGTGGCCAGGTTTTCAAACGATATTGAAGAAAAAGTCAGGGGTTGCCCAACATGTACACAACAGACAACGAATAGACACGAGCCGCTAGTGGTATCCGATTTGCCAGAATACACATTTCAGAAAATTGCGATGGACTTGCTCAAATTGGAAAAAAATAGTTCATAGTTATCACCGACTGCTTTTCAAGGTACTTTGAAATAGGAGAGTTGACACGTATGCGCTTGATTGACATCATCAGCAAATGTAAAGAAACGTTTAGCGGTCATTGTCTACCAGAAAAACTGTATACCGATAGTGGGACACGGTTTCAAAACCTAGAATCGTCTGAGTTTCGGCGATTTGTCAAAAAATTGTCCATCAGTATAATCACTTGTAGCCCGCAGTTCCACTAGTAGCCCGCAGTTCCATCAACCTGAAGCTGCTATAAAAACAGCATAAAATATTTTAAAGAAAAATAGAGAAAACGTTGAGTTAGTATTATTAGCGTATCGAAACACCCCGATTTCAAATGGATACAGCCCAGAAGAACTAAGTTTTGGAAGAAGACTACGAGACACATTGTCTGATGTAAATATAACAGAGAGTCCGGATTTAAGAAGTCTAAGGAAGAAAGAAAGAATGTTTAGAAGCAGGTACAAAAACGATTATGACAGAAGGCACGGGGTAAGAGCATTAAGTGAATTGAAACCAGGGGGATGTCGTGTGGTTGACAGATTTAAAAAGACATAGAAATAACTTGGAAAAAGTGCAGCAAAGGTCATATATGATTGAAACGGATAAGAGAGTTGTTCGGAGAAAGAGAATTCATTTAATACCACTTCTTGAGGGAATGGCTGAAAGTATTCCACAGGAATTTTGTATGGAACGCGGCTCAAAAACAGAAATAGCGGCAAGAGATGAGGGGCCCAGACGAGATTCAGCAGACGCTTTGGTCACCAGACCCGGACGACGAATACATCGGGTTTAATGATTTAAATAAAAAAATAGCAATAATAAAAAAATATCAGAATTTTTTTTAATTTATTGAACTTAAAAAAAATCCCTGAATTAGTTATTTGCCGTAATCGAAAATTTTATTGAGGTGACAATAGACGACTTGTCTGGCATTTTTAGATTCAGGAGATGCTTTAAAAGAGTTACCTTCCTTGCAGGCCCTCGTGGAGAGTGAATCTCTTCCAACTTCCAATCCAAGGGGGTGGCCGTGGTGTAAGTGGTATATGCATAGACTCCTCAAGCAGGGGGTCGCGGGTTCGAATCCCGTGCCAGGCAATTCTGTGAAAAAGTCTTTTCATAGAATTTGTATGTAGTTATATGAAAATCCCGTCGGCGTCAACTCTGACATGAAGGTATAACACTGATGTTGGAGTGGTTGCTGACTGGGCTAAATGTAACGAACTAACAACTAGCACGTACTTAAAAAAAAAACTTCTGCCATGCGGATTTAAATGTGCGACAATTTTTTACATGAAGTAACTGAGATGATTTTACTGAAAGTAACATAGTTGCCAGGGCCTTGCCATCCTTCGAATTCCATGCAACGGCTTTGTTAGCGGTAGAAACAGGTTCAGAAATTTCTCCAGAAACATAATCCCACAATTCGCTGTGAATTAATATTGACCGCATTTGAACCTTTCTGCAGTCATAGTTCTCGGGATCCAATTTTTCAATCTGGTACAGTCCGGCACTCATTGTGATTCCCTGGGCCCAGAATCTTTGTTGCACAAATATAAATTTAATATAGCCAATAACCAATAACGTTATAAACTTTATTTCGGAATAATAGGGATTTCTTCATATTATGCATTTTTTTAAATACTTGTTATGTACATTGTTTTGTATGTATGTTGTATGTACTAGTTAGTGTTGCCGTTTGGGGGTGGAGAGGGAAGGAAAATATGCAGAAAATACCGTCGGTACTTCAGTTTTCCTTTGTTTCGGGACCTGACAATTCTACCAGACTGCCATTTGTACAGTTTTACAATATAGATTTAAAAATATTCTTTGTCAGAACGGGTAATCTCATTTTAAGATTGATCTCTGAGTATAATATTCGTACAATAGAAACTTAACGAATGTTGTGGGTGTTTCCATTTCAGTTTTCAAAATTTTTATACATCCTGTCGATTATTTTATAAACTTCCCCCAAAAATTAGGGCATTAGCGTCTAATGTGTAAATGAAATGAAATTGAAAAATGTGAAAAGCATTGGTTTTTAGAGTTTGAGTATGGAAATTTTGAATCAATTTTTCAGACGTTTTGGTGTAACAAATGTTATTTTCTTTTCCATCTTTTCAATGGTTGTACCGTTGTACATATATAGAAACCTAATAATGTGTATTGCAATTTTATTTTATTTTTTTCTAATTTTAAGTTTTTACTTAAGGTCACTTCACCCATTATTTAAAAAAAGGTTTGTAATAAAGTTCTTTGAAGTGAATTTAAACACTGTCTTAAACTTTATGGTATAGAAAGAATAATGTCACTGATACTATTTCTAAATTTAAATTTTATTATGATTAAAGTTAATTTAATTAAACTAAATAAAACAAATATGGCAAAGGACAGATGAAAGCTTTGGGAAGAAGCTATTACTGGTATCCAAAGTTAGATAGTGGCTTGGAAGCTATTGTTAAAGCGTGTGAGCAGTGCCTACCAACTAGAACTAATCCTCCTAAGGGTAAGCTTACTTGTTGGGAGTGGCCTGAAAAATGAGGGCATCGCATCCACCGCATCCACACAGATTTTTTAGGGCCTATATTTAAGAGATGGTTTTTAGTAATAGTTGACAGCCAAAGTAAGAGGCCAGAGTGTTTGGACATAGTTGGTGCCCCCGAGCTAAACTACTACACATAAGCCATTGTACATAAAAACAATATTCGCGTGTTTTGGCTTAAGGATATTAGTTTCCGATAATGGTAACACTTTTGCTTCAAATGAACTCGAAAATTTTTTGAAATCAATGGCACAAAACATCTAACAATAATTTTAGGAAATCTGACTATGAAGAGGCAAGTCAAAAATTTATTTAAAACGAGCGTTAGACGGGAATAAATAAAATTTTGATTCAAACAGCGTTAATTTATTTCTATTGGATTATAGGAATACAATTCATTCTAGCACAGGTGTAGCTCCAGCTGAATTAATGCTAGGTAGATAACTAAAAACTTGGTTCCACTTATTTAATCCTAAGCAAAACACTTAAACTGATTGAAGTAAGACTCAAATAATAATTTAAAAACAACAAGAAAATCAGAAACAATATTATAAATCTAAAACAAAAAGTTTTTAGAATAAATTAAATAAAACGGTTAAAAATTATTGCATAACGAATAAAATGTTTTGGACTAAAGCTAAAATAAGTTAAACATGATGCTCAACAAAAGCAGAAAGTATTAGTGACATTGTGGAAAAAAACAATGGAAATATATACCATATAATAAAATATACATGAAAATAATGAATCACATGGTGACCAATTATGTGATACATAAACAAGTTAGGCTATCAATAAAGAACAGTTATGCATGTATTTAAAGTTATACACTGGCGTTTTCACAATAACCTACTCTGTGAATATCGTAAGTCCTTAAAAAGCAGAAGCTGGTTTAAGCCATCTCTGTATGTTATAACCAAACGTCTATCCCATGAAATTATTCTTTCTCTGCAACCAACGGATTTAAACAAACGAACCTTTTGAAGAACATTTATTTATTTTAAAAAGAAAGAAAGAACTTCAAAAATAGTTAACTTTTTTCAAAAAACAGAATGAATAAAAATAACGATTAAAATTGACATAAAAAATGTATTCATTGTTGATTTTTCTCAAAAGCTGATATATGCAAATGGTTGGAGGTTTAATTCAACGCTTTTATTTTCAACATTCTCCCCCTCGTGATGCTGTTGTCCTGCTGCAGTTTCACTCTCCTCACTCCTCTTGAAGTCAAGCACTGCCAACTTTGTAGCTGGACGTGTAAGTATTATTATTAGTCTCTCATAGGATCCTCCCATATGGGGTGCTGCTGGTGGGTTAAAGTTCCACTTCCATGTCGTCTCGGGTGAATTTGTCTTCTCCGCTAATGCCATTTTATACAAAAGATTGAATGCTTCCTTCAATTCACTCTCGGTTCCTTTGAAATTTGTACCATTGTCAGAAAAGAACTCTCGTGGTGTACCGCGCCGTGGCAGAAAATTGCGTATACAAACGATACTAAGGACTAAGAATAAGCCATTTCCAAATGTACTGCCCGTATTGTCATAGAGGTAAATAGGGCACCTCAATGTTTCTCGGATCTTTTTCCCACAGTGACTGACATCGGCCCGAAATAATCGACTCCAAAGTATGTCAATGGACGCTCATATGCTGCAAGTCCTGCGGCCGGTTAAGCTGCCATTTCCGGAATATCTGGTTGGGGATTTTTAATATAACATACCTTACAACGTTGTCTTACTGCTTTCAATTCGCTTCGAAGTCTTGGAACCCAATACCGTTGACGTATTTCATTAAGCACTCTACCATGGCAACAGTGGTTGTATCTTTCATACCAGTATGCTAGCAACAAGTTGATAACTCGATGATCTCTCGGCAACAGTAATGGTTTCTTCATGCACTCGTCCACACATGTAGCCGCACGATGCGTCCCTTCATGCGAAGAATCTTCTCATGATCAAACTACGGTGAACAGCCGAATAAAGCGCTTGACTTCTTTAAAGGTTTTTTAGCTCTTCAAAAATCTGTTGCTGTGCCGTCCAAACTAGAAGATACACCGCTTGTTGTAATTCAGTCCCTGAGATCATACCCGTTGATCTTGACACAGCCCCCTGATATCTACAATTCTTAAGAAAAGGAAGCACCCAGGCTGCTGTTCGAAGCAGTCTCATCCAAGATGAAACCTTTTAAAATCCATTACTGGTTCTAAGTATACCCTGTGTACCAGTACACACTTTGATCCAAGCTCAGCTTGCTGCTCTCCTGGATCTCGGTTTATCTTATCAGGCCATTTATCATTCCATTTAGGAATGATGCTCCCTTAAATCATCTTTCGTCTCTTGAAAGTGCTGATGTTTGATTCCACTTGGTAGCAACGTTGTTCTTAGATGAAACCCATCTCGCTTCGTTTAGCTCCGATTTCTCCAAAATTTCTTTACATGACATTTTCTGTACATGACGAATTGATTATATCGTCTGGCATCTGATCCTAACCAACTAAGAATGGCTCGAGAGTTTGACCAAATCACTCTCCTGTCGATTTTGATCTTGTGAGATTTTGTTATGAAATCTGCAAGTCTTACACCTCAAATGTGTCTGTGTCTATCATATCATCCACATAATGATGTTCCTTTATCGATGTTACAACTCTGGGATACTTTTCCACAAACTCTTCAGCATTCAGATTTTTGACAAACTGTGCCATACTTGGCGAACACGAGGCTCTGAACTTCAAAACTTCCATTTCGTATATATCTGATACTGACCTTGAGTCTCTATTGCGCCATAAAAACCTCCTTGCATGACGATCTTCTTCTCTAACCCGGACCATGTACGTAAATGAATTTTTCTCTGCTCCTCCAATGTAAGTTTTCTGGCGTTATCCTTAACTACTAGATTCTCAATTTGATTATTCAGGATTGATAAAAGTTCCTTTTCTAGCTTTATCTTCCGCTCGAGACATTACAAACGACTTAAGGACATGTAATAGCTATCAGTAAAACTCATAATTCATGCATAGTTTTGTGGACAATCCGAAGATCCCCAGCATACCTCTTTTAAGAAACTTCCGTTTTTCCGATATACGAGTTTTAGGACATTTCAATAAATATTCGTTCACATATTTCATAAATTTTCCCAGACTTTTTCACAACGAAACAACTAACTTGGTCTAGTAAATTCACAAAGCTGCATTTTTTTATAACTTTTTTATAACTGCAACAACTATTTTTTTCAATTCCTTCTACTTTTCCCTGGTCTTGTTATCATTTCCTCGTGATTTATTTTCTTATACGCCTTATTCTTTGTACATCATCTTACTAATTGATTAAGTTTAGGCATACCTATGTAAGATTGGCTGTTGGAGAAACGAGTCCACCTAGGCCTGTTGGCCTATAGGTATATATATACATAAATATGTATATACTAGCATCTGTTGTGTTTTTTTTGAGAAATCTTATAACTCAAAAAGTAATGTTATACAGTATGGGCATTTTTAAGTTGATCAAGACGTAATAAAAAAGATTTTATAAATAAAGGGATTTTTTATTTAAATTTAAAATGTAATTATGAACACTTTAAGTGCTTATTCACATTCGCGTTAGCAGGAAAGCCCTGCCTATGAACGTCGTGTCCACATTTTCGGACTATTTTTAATTGTTAAAAGTCAGCAGTTGCCGATAAATATATATATATTTTCTTTTTCTTTAATTATCTTACACTTAATCAAAACTAAAATGAAAGCCATATTACAAATATTTAGAATGATATGACAAAAAACGTCATGCTTCAGCCGAAAATTCAGTTTGGAAGTGGATTTTTGGTGCAAGTAAACCTTCTGTTCCAACTCATTAAAAATCTCAAAAATTTTCCCCTATCTTTCAGACAATCCTTTCTGACAATGTGAATGGGCACTATAAGTGTTTACACACAGCCCGAGTTTTATACTTTAAAAACGTTTTTTGATGTTCTGTGGTGAACGCCTGATGTTTCGTGGTGAATTCCTGTGAATCTTTATGCTTTCGTTAGCGGCATATCAGCTTCTTGTCGCTGATTTGTGATATGTGAATCGTTGGTTTTTTATTTTTTTTTAAACTTTATTCTCTTTATTTTAGGTCTGATCAGCATAGCTAGGTACATTGCTACACCAAAGTGTTATTTACTAATATCTGTTTTACACATTTAATTTATTTCATAATATTCATATATGCATGCGTGCACATGTTTTCGCTTGCTAGACAAATATTAAAAAGTGACTAAACATGCATTGTTTATAATATAATAGTTGTATCTTTTACAGTATGTCGTAATAAAATTAACTAAGAAAATGCTTACATAAAATTATACAGAAACCAACATTTCTTTGCCTTAAATCACAATTGCTTTCAAACGTGCTTAATAAAAAATTTTTTTTGCACACAAATAAGCAAAAAAACAATAAACAAAGAAAATATTTATTACCACATAGTCAAGATAAAATACGAAGCTTTTCTATTACAAACTTTTAAAATGTATATTTTGTAATTATTTGCAGATAGTTGTTCTCTTAAAATTTTTTACTTATCTTTATAATTTGAATTTCGTACATATAGATATATATATATATATATATGTATATACATATATGTATATATATATATAATATGCATATAGGCACTTGCTTAAAAAACAATTAAACTAAAGAATATATTGAAAAAGGGAAGTTAAACCGATAGTTCAATTTAAATATGTATATATAACATAGAACATTAAAAAAAAAAATTTAAATGAAAGCCCAAGCATTCATAAAATGTTCAATTTAAGTCGTTTACCCAAAGTAAAATTTTGAAATTAGCGTCCAAATCAACTGTAAAACAATGGTAAGCACGAGCAGCTTAATGCACTGATGAAGCCAGTATAACCTGTAAATAAAGAAATAAAGGAAGTGCCCGTTTGAAGTTGTAAACAAATTTGAAAATAACTTAAAATTCAAAATCATAAATTCGCAATAATTTTCCGAAATATATTTTCTAGATATGTACCATATTTGTATGAAACTATCATACAATAGTTGTAGCTGGATTTTATCACATGTTTTTGTCACCATATTTCCGACGTACCGTACAATCTCTAGTTGCATGCTTTTTCAATGATTCGTTTATTATTATATTATTATTTGAAAAATTTTAACTGTCTTATATTTCATATATTATATAATTAATCCACTAATTTTTAAATGATGAGATAATTTATTAAACTAAAATTTTAATTAATGAGCTTAAATAAGCATATGTCTTGAAAACATAATATATTCAAATGGAATCAAACGATTTGCAAGTGTAGTTCTTCATTTGATGTCTGACAGAGGGGCCGTTATCAGACATATACACAATCCCTATGCCTTATTGTTTATTTTATTTATTTATTTCAATTTGACCACTGCTGTGCAATAGACAGAAAGATTATCTTTGGTGAACAGATTACATATATATATTGTTAGGTTGATAAAAATAAAAAAAAGAAAATAAAAACTTATTGGCTATGATTAGTTTTATTGGTTTAATTAATACGATATCGCAAACAAGTTATAAAAAAAAAAAAAATAAATAAAGTACTTAGACATTTAAGTTCAATTGTTTTAAATGGGAAAGTTACTCTTTTATTCAGAAATTCATCTTATATCATAGATACTGGGAGACTATTTCAAAGTGTAATGGCATGAACGAAGAATTACATACGAGTACGTAAGGAGAGACAATTAAAAAGGTTTGGTGTTAATGTCAAAGTACGACTAGAATGAGAAAACTTTATCTTGTTATGTAAATACTCAGGCTTTCAGTTATAGATAAAACGCGAGAGTTGGTAAAGCGTTCGATATTCGATAAGAGACTGTATCCGACGATTTTTTGAGTGTGTGCAGAGATATGGTAACATTTTTTTAAGTTAGAAATGGTTAGCGCTACAGAACTGAACACAACATTTAATTTCCTGTATGGGCTAGAATCAGGGATAGCTGAGAGCTCGCAGCCATAAGTTATTATGGGAACTACAAGTGCACTGGCTAGTTTCAGCTTTACATGGCCGGGGTGGCCGTGGTGTAGTGGTATATGCATAGACTCCTCAAGCAGAGGGTTGCGGGTTCGAATCCCGTGCGAGGGATTCTGAAAGTCTTTTCATGGAATTTGTATGTGGTTATATGTAAATCCCGTCGTCGTCAACTCTGATGTGAATGCATAACACTGATGTTTGAGTGGTTGCTGGCTGGGCTAAATGTAACGAACTAACAACTAGTACGTACTAAGACCCCACTGACTGAGGATGCACTCCAGTTTGACAACCACCTTTGAAAAAATATCGAAACCTCACACCTGAGTTTCAAAACTACTACACCACCCGCCCGCGCCCTGGTGAAAAGCCAATAAAAGGGTATTCATATCCGCTTGGTGCGCGCGCGGAATTATAAAAAAAAAAACGTGTAACGGTAGGTTATCTCTATTTGTCGATAGAGGACGGAAGCTTGAATATATTTTAGATGTAAGGTACGTGATATGATCATTCTGATTTAACGAGTTGTTAAACAAAATTACTAAATTTTTTAATTTAGTCACCATTTTAATTTTTAAGTTGTTTAAAACTATCTGAGGTATGTATATTACAAAAATGAATGTTGTGCATAGGTATTGGTAGAATCTTTGATTTGGATGAGTATATAAATAATTGGTTCACGATACTACGGTAGATAAGTCTTCATTTAGCTTTGCTACTGCATCTTTTATCAACTCTATTGGAGAGCTCAAATAAAATTTGTTGAATGCGTACACGCTTTCTTGAGTTGAATGCGTTCACACTTCCTTGCATACACTGCCAAAAGTTCTATGTGCTCATTTTGAATGCCCTTGCTTAGGTGTGTGTGCTTCGTCTCTCGATGATGGATTCTTCGTAGGTGTTCTGCTAGAACCATGTCGAATTGACTTACAGCTTGCACGAGTTGCAGAAAATTGTCGTTGCAAACCTAAATCTAAAACCTCCAAGCCCGAAAAGCCCTCATATGTAAAGGACTTGTCTCATGCTCTTGAATAGTCCTTGACAGGTGCCTTTATATAGACAGTAGAAGTAAAAAACAGAGTCCGAAGATTTCGAGTAAACTAATCAGGCCTTTGATGTTTTGTCACCATTTTTTAAAAATCTTTATTAAAAACGGGTACTAAACTTTCTGCTTTTAGGTACAGGGAAATCAAATTTTCTTACTTGAACAGGACCCTGCTCCACTCATAATTGAATAACTTGATCACTTCAATTTAGCCATAATTTAGGATCTTCGAATGCTGGTAAGACATTAATTGTAAGATACATTCTTGTAAGGTAGATTCTACCTGAACTGGCTCTGCAGTACTATATTAGCTGTATGCAATATATTATTTCAACTTAGACACACCGATGTTGAAGGACAGTTATTTCCGGAACTGCAATGCCTGTTATGTGTTGTCTGCCTCAATCGCCTTCCGTTTTCTCCTACACTCACTGCCTGATAGTTTTTTCTTTCGTGAATATATTTCTGAGTTACGACCACAAGGCAAAACTTTTTTTGAAAATATTTTTTAACCCACTTGCCTCAGTTGTATACAGGATTTTTTTTTAACACTTTCGAAATAAGCAATTACAAAAAGGAGACAATCTATTTGAAAATTAATTTAACACTGACTGGGTTTTCAAAATTCTCAATATTAAAGCACAATTTTGAAATTATTCAAAAACAAATATGTCGTTAACAAGCGCGTACCTACTGTGAAATATACATATTTAAGTCCGCATTCCAATGTCAGCTAGAAGCACAACTCAATGGGATTGAAGCTAACAACACGTTGTCTTCTGCCTTCTACATCGAACACGTCTTCCTTGATTTGTTGGAACCAATTTTATTTTTTGTAAATAACTTGCATTTGGCGCAGATGCGAAACTCTGTTGCATAGGAAGATTAATTTTTTAGTGTAATTTTAGCTGGAAAAACTATGACACATGGCGCAGAATTTGTGACATATGGCGCAGCATGATACAACTGCTTCAGAAGCACATACAACAAAAAAGGCATAAATATTAAGTTATAGGTTCGATGAAAGAGGGTACATGTTTTTTTGGATGAACAGCAACTGCGTTACTATGCTGTCGAAATTACGTACAGAGTACAGACACAGGGCCTGGAAAGGGCTGTAAGCTGATGTTAGGTATAAGTGTACATTTCATTTGGTGTGTATATTATTATTATAAGGATGTAACCTATGAAGTGTAGCAACGTTGTGAATAGGCTAGTGGGAAAAATTATTTTCTGTCAAATTTGAAATGTTTTTAAAAACGATGTTTGCAAATCGCTATTTAACGAACCACTATATGTAATCTTGCGCCCGGTGTGGTTGTTCCACTTGCACCAATGCAAGGTCCGGCCCTGTGTGTGGTGCTGCCTTTTTTAGGAGTTGATATTATTATTGCTTATTTCAAAGGATCGGGGTATACTGAAGTTATTATTATTGTATTAAAAATATGTGTTTTATAACGGCTCAATGGTTTTAATAAAATCACTGTTAATATCGCCGACAGCGAGAAGTCTTCTTCAGAATCACTAAGTGTTAAGAGCATTGGCCTGTCGTCGGTATTGCCGTCGACAATTATCTCTTCGGTATTATCTATTCAACATTAGCATCAACGCTAATGGTTGGAGGTATTTTTGTACTACCAAGGTTTCGAACTTCTTTCCAAAAATGTTTAGAAGGTTGATTGGAAGTAAATCTGTTAGTAAAATACAGACGTTTTGGCTTTTTAAAATGATGTTAACTCGATTTCTGGATGTTATGATGCATTTCAGTACACCGGAAGCGATTTCAGCACTTACACAACTTGCCTCTTCGTAACATTTCATGTAGAATGCTGTTAGTCATCCAAGGACATTTAAATTTTGTTACGACAGCGTTCGTAAGGGTATAAATTTGTCATAGAGACTATGACCTATTTGCTCACGTCACGGTCTGACTGAATAAAATATGAGTCTGAATAAAATATGTCTCCTGTAGTTCTGCAGTAAGACGGCTTGTTGAGAATCTTAAATCCTTCTTCCTTCTTCGCGCATCCAATTGCAAATTATAAATTATTAAAGACAGCTATAGCCAAAGCCTGAAGTTCTTTTTTCTTAAGAATCTGTTATCATTTTTGTTTTCAGATGTTAATTATATCTATTATTCCCTTACAATTTCAAAACGAAATTCCCGGTCGGTAAAATGTTATATGTATACCTATATACAGCGTTCGGTTTTTGAAAGTATTGTATATCTGAGGACGAGTTGATACAAAGGTGCTTTGGAAGAAATGACCAAAAAATCGACGAGAAGTTGGTATCGATAACTGGTACCGATAACTAACGAAATAAGCATACGTGTAAAGCTTAGACAAAATTATGTTTTTTTTTATGCAAAAAAAAGCTTCAAACAATTTTCTGAATCGTTAAACAAGAGACTAATTGTCCGATTGACTCAAAGTTTTATACATTGTTTTCGTAGATATATTGGCTAGTTAGTGAACCAGTATCTTAGCTCAGGACACAGTGTTGCTTAATTTTATAAAATCGAATGAATTATGGACATTATCACTCAATTCTGGAAAATGTAATGATTTTATTTGCCGAGTGGGAGATTCCCTTTCAATGGGTGTCAGAATTAGTGGTTAAAATTTTACTTGGAATGTTAAGTGTTAATAAAGATACATATAATATATCTACAGATACATACCAAAGTTCTCCGCTTCAAATTTTAGGTTGTGATTTATAGTTTGGTGAAATATGCCACTTGTTTAGTTTTATTTTTTAATATCAAAATTGACGGTGCGATATTTTCTCCCCCGTGAGTTTGCGTGGCTGAAGTGGTAGTGGACTGGCTTTCAAATCGGAAGGTTCAGTGTTCGAATCCCAACCTCCCACGAAAGACATTAATTTTTTCAGTTAACAAAAATTAAGTAAGATGAGTAATTGACTAGAAATCAACAACAAGCCAACTTCCACTAAAAATTTAGTCTTTCCATCAAATGTTGGATGCTACTCATAAAACTGAGCCCAAATATTTTCCTTTCTCTCTCTATCGTATTTCATAAAACTCTTAATACATGCTGAGACATTAAAAGTGTATTCATCCCTACTCGAGTGGTAAGTTGTTTTTTGAAAAAAAAAAAAAGAAAAAACAAAAAACTTTATTTTGTAGATGTTGTCATTCTGAAATACAAAATGGAGGACACCTCGAGATGGTGAAATATTTTTTATCTTCTCTTGATATGGTTATTAAATAAAATGACCAGTTGTGTCGTCATACGGCCAGTGCTCCAAATATTCTGGATTACATTTCCCTTGACAGACACCCGATTTGGAAATCAATTGAAAAAGTTTGGCAAGTGAAATATAAAATATATATATATGGTGATTCATCGTGAAGGAACTTAAATTTTTTATTATTGTTTAAAAGAACAATTCATGGCACATAATTTTTGAAAATGATATCGTGTAAATCAATAAATCTTGTCCAATTTTGGGCGACTCGTTCGAGCATAGCGACTGGTATCTCGCGGATAACACGAGTAATGTTGGCTTCAATCATAGCTGGATTATTGCTGAAAATCTGAGACTTTACATATACCCAGAGAAAACAGTCCAAAGGTGTGATATAGCACGATCTAAGCGGTAAATTAACCGTAGCAAAACGTGAAATTAAGTGCTCACCAAAATGATTTCTCAACAAGTACATTGTTTCACGCGCTGTATGGCCTCTCGATGAATCACCCCTTATAAATATACACTTATACTGATGGAGTGAAAAGTAACCTCCTTGACCGCCAGAATGCTGATTTTTGTTGACGTGTTTGGCATCATGTTGAGTATGGACAAAAACGATTTTCGTTCTCTCATAAAACTTTATTTTTTGAGAGGAAAAACGGCAAAGGAAACAAAAGAAAAGTTGGATAAATATTATGGAACTAATGCTCCGTCAGATAACACCGTCAAATATTGGTTTCTAGAGTTTAGTGGTGGCCGCAGCTCCACTACCGATCAAGTCCGCAGCGGAAAGAGTGTTTGGACTTGCTGATGAGGAATCGGGCGGACTTGATGATTATTTATTTATTTATTTAGTGGATAATCCACCATTTAAATTCATTAAAATTTACAAAAAATACATAGAACTTACATCTAGTTTTATACTTAGGAAAAGAACAATCAACAAAGAAAAACTTATATTAATCTATAAGGAAAATTGTATTTTACAAAATGAATTACTTTTCTTTTGAATGTGGCAAAATTCATTTCATTTTTTAATTCACTTGGCATTGAGTTAAAAAGATTAAAGCCTTTATATACAATACTATTTTGTGTAGCATTAGAACGGTATGATGGCAATCGTAAGTCATTTTCATTTCGTAAATGGTATGGTTGTGATTCTCGAACATATCGCATGTATTTTTGTAAGTAAAATGGTAGCATATTTAATTTTATTTTGAATATAAAACATTGACTAAAATTCTTTACGTGACACTTAACCATTTTAGCATATTTAACATTAAAGATACCGATGTATATCTGCTAATTTTAAAATTATCCTCATTGCATTATTTTGTAATCGTTGTATATTTAGTAACAAGTTATCACTGCATAAGAGTAAAATTGACAAACAGTACTCAAAATGTGGCTTGATCATTACATTAAATATATTTATTGCACTTAGTGTTGAAATCTTATTACGTATTCTACTTAAGAAATATATTTTTTGATACTTTTTTAATAATATAATTAATATGCAAATTAAACTTTAATTTGTGATCAATAATAACACCTAAATATTTAATCTCTCTGACTTGTTCCAATAATTGGCCTTCTACATTTAAGTTAAGACTATGACTATGATTAAATAGTATACATTTTGATTTTGAAACATTTAACTTTAGTTTGTTTATTTTCAGCCATCTGTGTAGATTAAATAGTTCATGTTGGATCTTTTTTTCACACTCATTTATTATTTTTCCAGATATAAAAAGAAAGGCATCGTCCGCAAATAATACTATCTTTGAGTTATTTAGTATACGTTTTATGTCGTTAGTGTAAATTATAAAAAGGAGTGCACTTAGGATTGAACCTTGAGGAACCCCAAAATTTGTTTCAGCTTTTTTGGAAGACACGCCATTTACAACCGTTCGTTGGGTACGGCCACTCAGGAATGATTCAAACCAATTTAATTCATTGCTCATAATGCCGTAACTTTTTAATTTACACAAGAGAATACTTTTGCCGATAGTCTCGAACGCTCTTTTGAGGTCAAGAAAACCGCTATGACAAAATTGTTTTGCGCGATTTCCTCTTGCCAATTTATTATGACATTATTCAGTGCTGATTCACAAGAGTGCCTTCGTCTAAACCTTGACTTTCTAGGAATAGATTATTTGATTCGAAGTACTCCTCTAATTGTATTTGGACTACTTTTTCTAAAATTTTTTCATGTACAGGAAGTGCATTAACGGGACGGAAATTTTCACAAAGTACGGTACCTGGTTTTTTTTTTTAATGAGGGTTATAACAGACTCTTTCCAGGTTGTGCGATTTATAACACGCACAATAACAGGACCGATTATGTTTATTGCATATAGCAGCATTTAAAGACTTATACGATTAAAGTCTTTTTTTTGGTTCATAGTTTTTAAGATCATTCTCACATATTGAACATCAATACATTTAAATTTGAAAGACGCACTCACATTGGTGTTTAGCGGAGTATACTGTACAAGGGAATGGTTCTATTTATATCAGTAATACTATCTATGAAAAAGGTGTTAAATTTATTTGCCAACGTTTTATCCATTTTGATTATTTCACCACTAAACTTTATATTTTTTATTGGATTTTTCTTAACATTTAATACATACATTTTGATAGTTCTCCACAAACATTTTTGTTCACGTGCACTTAGAACTTTTCGTTTAATATTTTCATTCTTTGCTTTCACTATTTCTATTTTGTACTTAAGAGTACATAATGTACATAATACCTCACTATTTGAGAATCGACACCTTTGATATTTTTCAATTTTATCCGGTTTCATGTTCCATAACATTTCACCAAACCAGTCGTTTGATTCGTTTTTTAACACCTTAGTAACTACTAACATGTTCGTTATTTTTAAAAGTTTGTTCTCAAGTATTATATATATACCTATTATACTTGGGTCTTGAGTGTAATGTAGGCTCTGTATTGCGGTACTGTTCCTTAGTTTTGATATAAAAAATGTGGTTTTCTATATTTTAGGATTTTAATTGTATTTAATATATTTTTGTTTGTATGTTTTTCTAGTGAGAATAATTGTATTAATAATGTTTCATGGTCATTAATTTTTATATCAATGATTACTTTAGCCTTTACATTGCTTCCCGATTCCGTTATTAAATAGTCGATCAATGTTTTGCTGCTATTTGTTATCCGTGTAGGTTCAAGCACGACCTGTTTGCAATGATTTTCTATTTCTATATTATTTTTTAATTTCTGTATGAATTTTTTTCGTCTAACCAATTAATATTTATATCTCCGGCAATAATAAATCGTTTATTTGTCTTTAATAGGTCTTCGAGTAGTATTTTCATTTTATCACAGAATTCACGTTTGGATGAGGTATGTGCACGATAAATTGCAACTAAATACACTGAACAATTGTTAAACGTTATCTTTCACTTAATCCACCATATCCTAACACATGGGCTGAGAAATCAGTGCCGTTTTATAGTAAAACACAATTTTTTTGCAAAATTCAACTTTATTTATCAATATAGTTGCCTTCGAGGGCGATAAACTGATTGAAACGATTTTTCAATCTTTCGATACCAGTTTTGTGGGACGATTTCGGTTTAGCCTCAAAATAGGCCTCTGTTTCGGCGATTACTTCTTCATAGGTCTTAAATCTCTTTCCGGCGAGCATTCTTTTGAGGTCTGCGAGCACAAAATAGTCGCTGGGGGCCAAATCTGGAGAATACGGTGGGTGGGGAAGCAATTCGTAGCCGAATTCATTCAATTTTGCCATCGTTTTCATCAACTTATGACGCGGTGGATTGTCCTAATGAAACAGCACTTTCTTTTTCCTTAAATGCGGCCGTTTTTTTTTCGATCTCGTCCTTCAAACGCTCCAACAACGCAATGTATGTATGTGGTTCTATGTAAATCCCGTCGGCGTCAACTCTGATGTGAAGACATAACACTGATGTTTGGGTGGTTCCTGGCTGGGCTAAATGTAACGAACTAACAACTAGCACGTTCTAAGACCCCACTGATTGAGGATGCACTCCCACCTTGAAAAAATATCGAAACCTAACACCTGAGTTTCAAAACTACTACACCACCCGCCCGCGCCCTGGTGAAAAGCCGGTAAAAGGGTATTCATATCCCTTGGTGCGCGCGCGGAATTGAAAAAAAAAAAGGTGTAACGGTAGGTTATCTCTATTTGTCGATAGAGTACGGAAGCTTCCATACATTTTAGATGTAAGGTACGTGATATGATCATTTCAATTTAACGATTTGGTAAACAAAATTACTAAATTTTTTAATTTAGTCACGATTTTAACTTTTAAGTTGTTTAAAACTATCGGAGGTATGTATATTACAAAAATGAATGTGGTGCATAGATATTGGTAGAATCTTCGATTTGGATGAGTATATAAATAATTGGTTCAGAGATTACCATGATACTATGGCAGATAGGTCTTCACTTAGCTTTGCTACTGCATCTTTTATCAACTCTATTGGAGAGCTCAAATAAAACTTGTTGAATGCGTACACGCTTTCTTGAGTTGAATGCGTTCACACTTCCTTGCATACACTGCCAAAAGTTGTATGTGCTCATTTTGGATGCCCTTGCTTAGGCATGTGTGCTTCGCATCTCGATGATGGATTCTTCGTAGGTGTTCTGCTAGAATCATGTCGAATTGACGAGTTGCAGAAAATTGCCGTTGCCTTGCTCGAATAAAACATAGGAATTGCACGAGAATTATAAGTCGTTTCAGGACATTTCTCCAGTGCTTAGTTTCCTTGGCTATCTGGTTTTGCATTCCACAGTCTATTGTTTTGCCTTTTTGCAAACCTAAATTTAAATCTCTCCAAGCCCGAAAAGCCCTCATATGTAAGGGACTTGTCTCATGCTCTTGAATAGTCCTTGACAGGTGCCTTCATATAGACAGTAGAAGTAAAAAACTGAGTCCGAAGATTTCGAGTAAACTAACCAGGCCTTTGATGTTTTGTCACCATTTTTTAAAAATCTTTAGTAAAAACGGGTACTAAACTTTCTGCTTTTAGTTACAGGGAAATCAAATTTTTTTTACTTGAACAGGACCCTGCTCCACTTTTAATTGAATAACTTGATCACTTAAATTTAGCCATAATTTAGGATCTTCAAATGCTGGTAAGACATTAATTGCACTACTTTCTTCAACATCATCTAACACAGGTAAGGTAGATTCTACCTGAACTGACTCTGCAGTACTATATTAGCTGTTGGCAATATATTATTGCAACTTAGACACACCGATGTTGAAGGACAGGTATTTCCGGAACTGCAGTGCCTGTTATTTGTTATCTACCTCAATCACCTTCCGTTTGCTCCTACACTCACTGCCTGATAGTTTTTTCTTTCCTAAATATATTTCTGAGTTATGACCACAAGGCAAAACTTTTTTTGAAAATATTTTTTAACCCACTTGACTCAGTTGTATACAGGATTTTTTTTTACTCTTTAGAAATAAACAATTACAAAAAGGAGACAATCTATTTAAAAATTAATTTAACACTGACTGGGTTTTCAAAATTCTCAATATTAAAGCACAATTTTGAAATTATCCAAAAACAAATATGTTGTTAACAAGCAATTTACATACTTAAGTCCGCATTCCAATGTCAGCTAGAAGCACAACTCAATGGGATTGAAGCTAACAGCACTTTGTCTTCTACCTTCTACATCGAACACGTCTGCCTTGATTTGTTTTATTTTTTGTAAATAACTTGCATTTGGCGCAGATCCGAAACTCTGTTCCATAGGAAGATTAATATTTTAATGTAATTTTAGCTGAAAAAACTATGGCACATGGCGCAAAATTTGTGATGTATGGCGCAGCATGATACAACTGCTCCAGAAGCACATACAACAAAAAAGCCGTAGATATTAAGTTATAGGTTCGATGAAAGAGGGTACATGTTTTTTTGGATGAACAGCAACTGCTTTACTATGCTGTTGAAATTACGTACAGAGTACAGACACAGGGCCTGGAAAAGGCTGTAAGCTGATGTTAGGTATAAGTGTACATTTCATTTGGTGTGTATATTATTATTATAAGGATGTAAACTATGAAGTGTAGTAGCGTTACGAATAGGCAAGTGGGAAAAATTATTTTCTGTCAATTTTGAATTTTTTTAAAAACGATGTTTGCAAAGTGCTATTTAACGATCTTGCGCCCGGTGTGGTTGTTCCATTTGCACCAATGCAAGGTCCGGCCCTGTGTGTGGTGCTGCCTTTTTTAGGAATTGATATTATTATTGCTTATTTCAAAGGATCGGGATATACTGAAGTTATTATTATTGTATTAAAAATATGTGTTATATAACGGCTCAATCGTTTTAATAAAATCAGGGTTAATATCGCCGAGAGCGAGAAGTCTTCTTCAGAATCACAAAGTGTTAAGAGCATTGGACTGTCGTCGGTATTGCCGTCGACAATTATCTCTTCGGTATTATCTATTCAACATTAGCATCAACGCTAATGGTTGGAGGTATTTTCGTACTACCAAGGTTTCGAACTTCTTTCCAAAAATGTTTATAAGGTTGATTGGAAGTAAATCTGTTAGCAAAATACAGACGTTTTGGCTTTTTAAAATGATGTTAACTCGATTTCTGGATGTTATGATGCATTTCAGTACACCGGAAGCGATTTCAGCACTTACACAACTTGCCTCTTCGTAACATTTCATGTAGAATGTTGTTAGTCATCCAAGGACATTTAAATTTTGTTACGACAGCGTTCGTAAGGGTATAAATTTGTCATAGAGACTATGACCTATTTGCTCACGTCACGGTCTGACTGAATAAAATATGAGTCTGAATAAAATATGTCTCCTGTAGTTCTGCAGTAAGACGGCTTGTTGAGAATCTTAAATCCTTCTTCCTTCTTTGCGCATCCAATTGCAAATTATAAATTATTAAAGACAGCTATAGCCAAAGCCTGAAGTTCTTTTTTCTTAAGAATCTGTTATCATTTTTGTTTTCAGATGTTAACTATATCTATTATTCCCTTACAATTTCAAAACGAAATTCCCGGTCGGTAAAATGTTATATGTATACATATATACAGCGTTCGAAAACAGTGCGCTATGCTATAATACTTAAAAACATAGTAGAAAAACTTACGTACACAAACCAGCCGTTTTGCAGGAAGTACCAGATCTGCTTAAAACGGTTTTTGAAAGTATTGTATATCGGAGGACCAGTTGATACAAAGGTGCCTTGGAATAAATACCCAAAAAATCGACGAGAGGTTGGTATCGATAACTAACGAAATAAGCATATGTGTAAAGCATAGACAAAATTATGTTTTTTGTTATGAAAAAAAAGCTTCAAACGATTTTCTGAATCGTTAAACAAAAGACTAATTGTCCGATTGACTCAAAGTTTTATACATTGTTTTCGTAGATATTGGCTAGTTAGTAAACCAGTATCTTAGCTCAGGACACAGTGTTGCTTAATTTTATGAAATGGAATTAATTATGAACATTATCACTCAATTCTGGAAAATGTAATGATTTCATTTGCCGAGTGGGAGATTTCCTTTCAATGGGTGTCAAAATTAGTGGTTAAAATTTTATTTGGAATGTTAAGTGTTAATGCAGATACATACAATGTATCTACAGATACATACCAAAGTTCTCCGCTTCAAATTTTAGGTTGTGATTTATAGTTTGGTGAAATATGCCTCTTGTCTAGTTTTATTTTTTAATATCAAAATTGACGGTGCGATATTTTCTCCCCCGTGAGTTTGCGTGGCTGAAGTGGTAGTGGACTGGCTTTCAAATCGGAAGGTTCAGTGTTCGAAGCCCAACCTCTCACGAAAGACATTAATTTTTTCAGTTAACAAAAATCAAGTTAGATTAGTAATTGACCAGAAATCAACAACAAGCCAACTTCCACTAAAAATTTAGTCTTTCCATCAAATGTTGGATGCTACTCATAAAACGAAGTAACCACTGAGCACAAATATTTTCCTTTCTCTCTCTATCGCATTTCATAAAACTCTTAATACATGCTGAGACATTAAAAGTGTATTCATCCCTACCCGAGTGGTAAGTTCTTTTTTGAAAAAAAAAAGAAAAAACAAAAAACTTTATTTTGTAGATGTTGTCATTCTTAAATACAAAATGGAGGACACCTCGAGATGGTGAAATATTTTTTATCTTCTCTTGATATGGTTATTAAATAAAATGACCAGTTGTGTCGTCATACAGCCAGTGCTCCAAATATTCTGGATTACATTTCCTTCGACAGACACCCGATTTGGAAATCAATTGAAAAAGTTTTTTATTATTGTTTAAAAGAACAATTCATGGCACATAATTTTTGAAAATGATATCGTGTAAATCAATAAATCTTGTCCAATTTTGGGCGACTCGTTCGAGCATAGCGACTGGTATCTCGCGGATAACACGAGTAATGTTGGCTTCCAAAACGTCAATCATAGCTGGATTATTGCTGAAAATCTGAGACTTTACATATACCCAGAGAAAACAGTCCAAAGGTGTTAATATCGCATGATCTAAGCGGTAAATTAACCGTAGCAAAACGTGAAATTAAGTGCTCACCAAAATGATTTCTCAACAAGTACATTGTTTCACGCGCTGTATGGCCTCTCGATGAATCACCCCTTATAAATATACACTTATACTGATGGAGTGAAAAGTAACCTCCTTGACCGCCAGAATGCTGATTTTTGTTGACGTGTTTGGCATCATGTTGAGTATGGACAAAAACGATTTTCGTTCTCTCATAAAACATTATTTTTTGAGAGGCAAAACGGCAAAGGAAACAAAAGAAAAGTTGGATAAATATTATGGGACTAATGCTCCGTCAGAAAACACCGTCAAATATTGGTTTCTAGAGTTTAGCGGTGGCCGCAGCTCCACTACCGATCAAGTCCGCAGCGGCAGGCCCTCGGATGCGGTTACAGAGAAAAATGTCAAAAAAATACATGAAATGGTGTTGGCTTACCGGAAGGTGCAGAAACCACAAAGATTAGTACTGAGCGCACACGCCATGTTTTGGGCAATATTCTGCATATGAAAAAGTTATCCTGCCGCTGTGTGCCGCGCATACTCACTCCTGACCAAAAACACGAACGCGAGAGCACGTCGAAAGAGTGTTTGGACTTGCTGATGAGGGCGGACTTGATGATTATTTATTTATTTATTTAGTGGACAATCCACCATTTAAATTCATTAAAATTTACAAAAATTACATAGAACTTACATCTAGTTTTATACTTAGGAAAAGAACAATCAACAAAGAAAAACTTATATTAATCTATAAGGAAAATTGTATTTTACAAAATGAATTACTTTTCTTTTGAATGTGGCGAAATTCATTTCATTTTTTAATTGACTTGGCATTGAGTTTATATACAATACTATTTTGTGTAGCATTAGAACGGTATGATGGCAATCGTAAGTCATTTTCATTTCGTAAATGGTATGGTTGTGATTCTCGAATATATCGCATGTATTTTTGTAAGTAAAATGGTAGCATATTTAATTTTATTTTGAATATAAAACATAAAACATTGACTAAAATTCTTTACGTGACACTTAACCATTTTGCATATTTAACATTAAAGATACCGATGTATATCTGCTAAGTTTTAAAACTATCCTCATTGCTTTATTTTGTAATCGTTGTATATTTAGTAACAAGTTATCACTGCATAAGAGTAAAATTGACAAACAGTACTCAAAATGTGGCTTTATCATTACATTAAATATATTTATTGCACTTAGTGTTGAAATCTTATTACGTTTTCTACTTAAGAAATATATTTTTTTGATACTTTTTTATTAATATAATTAATATGCAAATTAAACTTTAATTTGTGATCAATAATAACACCTAAATATTTAATCTCTCTGACTTGTTCCAATAATTGGCCTTCTACATTTAAGTTAAGACTATGACTATAATTAAAAAGTATACTCAAAATGTGGCCTTATCATTACATTAAATATATTTATTGCACTTAGTGTTGAAATCTTATTACGTATTCTACTTAAGAAATATATTTTTTTGATACTTTTTTAATAATATAATTAAAATGCAAATTAAACTTTAATTTGTGATCAATAATAACACCTAAATATTTAATCTCTCTGACTTGTTCCAATAATTGACCTTCTACATTTAAGTTAAGACTTTGACTATAATTAAAAAGTATACATTTAACTTTAGTTTGTTTATTTTCAGCCATCCGTGTAGATTAAATAGTTCATGTTGGATCTTTTGTTCACACTCATTTATTATTTTTCCAGATATAAAAAGAAAGGCATCGTCCGCAAATAATACTATCTTTGAGTTATTTAGTATACTTTTTATGTCGTTAATGTAAATTATAAAAAGGGGTGCACCTAGGATAGGAACCCCAAAATTTGTTTCAGCTTTTTTGGAAGACACGCCATTTACAACCGTTCGTTGGGTACGGCCACTCAGGAATGATTCAAACCAATTTAATTCATTGCTTATAATGCCGTAACTTTTTAATTTACACAAGAGAATAATTCTGCCGATAGTCTCGAACGCTTTTTTGAGGTCAAGAAAAACCGCTATGACAAAATTGTTTTCCGCGATTTCCTCTTACCAGTTTATTATGACATTATTCAGTGCTGATACACAGGAGTGCCTTCGTCTAAACCCAGATTGACTTTCTAGGAATAGATTATTTGATTCGAAGTACTCCTCTAATTGTATTTGGACTACTTTTTCTAAAATTTTTTCATGTACAGGAAGTGCATTAATGGAACGGAAATTTTCACAAAGAACGGTACCTGGTTTTTTTTTTTAATGGGGGTTATAACAGACTCTTTCCAGGTTTCGGGAAACACGCCGGTTAACAAAGAACGATTTATAACACGCACAATAACAGGACCGATTATGTTTATTGCATCTAGCAGCATTTTAAGACTTATACGATTAAAGTCTTTTTTTTGGTTCATAGTTTTTAAGATCATTCTCACATATTGAACATCAATACATTTAAATTTGAAAGACGCACTCACATTGGTGTTTAGCGGAGTATACTGTACAAGGGAATGGTTCTATTTATATCAGTAATACTATCTATGAAAAAGGTGTTAAATTTATTTGCCAAAGTTTTATCCATTTTGATTATTTCACCACTAAACTTTATATTTTTTATTGGATTTTTCTTAACATTTAATACATACATTTTGATAGTTCTCCACATAGATTTTTGTTCACGTGCACTTAGAACTTTTCGTTTAATATTTTCATTCTTTGCTTTCACTATTTCTATTTTGTACTTAATAGTACATAATGTACACAATACCTCACTATTTGAGAATCGACACCTTTGATATTTTTCAATTTTATCCGGTTTCATGTTCCATAACATTTCACCAAACCAGTCGTTTGATTCGTTTTTTAACACCTTAGTAACTACTAACATGTTCGTTATTTTTAAAAGTTTATTCTTAAGTATTATATATATACCTATTATACTTGGGTCTTGAATGTAATGTAGGCTCTGTATTGCGGTACTGTTCCTTAGTTTTGATATAAAAAAAGTGGTTTTCTATATTTTAGGATTTAAATTGTATTTAATATATTTTTGTTTGTATGTTTTTCTAGTGAGAATAATTGTATTAATAATGTTTCATGGTCATTAATTTTTATATCAATGATTACTTTAGCCTTTACATTGCTTCCCGATTCCGTTATTAAATAGTCGATCAATGTTTTGCTGCTATTTGTTATCCGTGTAGGTTCGCGCACGACCTGTTTGCAATGATTTTCTATTTCTTTATTATTTTTTAATATATTTCTGTATGGATTTGGTTCGTCTAACCAATTAATATTTATATCTCCGGCAATAATAAATCGTTTATTTGTCTCAAATAGGTCTTCGAGTAGTATTTTCATTTTATCACAGAATTCACGTTTGGATGAGGTATGTGCACGATAAATTGCAACTAAATACACTGAACAATTGTTAAACGTTATCTTATACTTAAGCCACCATATCCTAACACATGGGCTGAAAAATCAGTGCCGTTTTATAGTAAAATATATAGTTGTCTTCGAGGGCGATACACTGATTGAAACGATTTTTCAATTTTTCGATACCAGTTTTGTAGTACGATTTCAGTTTAGCCTCAAAATAGGCCTCTGTTTCGGCGATTACTTCTTCATCGGTCTTAAATCTCTTTCCGGCGAGCATTCTTTTGAGGTCTGCGAACACAAAATAGTCGCGTGGGGCCAAATCTGGAGAATACGGTGGGTGGGGAAGCAATTCGTAGCCGAATTCATTTAATTTTGCCGTAGATTTCATCGACTTTTGACACGGTGGATTGAAACAGCACTTTCTTTTTCTTTAAATGCGGCCGTTTTTCTACGATTTCGTCCTTCAAACGCTCCAACAACGCAATGTTATAGTCGTTGTTGATAGTCTGCCCCTTTTGGAGATAGTCGATGAAAATTATTCCATGTGTATCGCAAAATACGGATGCCATAACCTTGCCAGCCGACTGTTGAGTTTGAACGAGGTTCGTCGCTTGCTCGCCACTCAGCTGACTGCTGACTTGACTATGGTGTGAAGTGATGGAGCCAAGTTTCATCCATTGTCTCATACCGACGCAAAAATTCGGCTTTATTGCAGTTGAACAGCTTTAAACACTCCTCTGAATCATCAACACGTTGTTGTTTTCGGTCGACTGTGAGCAAACGCAGCAGCCACTTTGAACAGAGGTTTCGCATGTCCAAATATTAGTGCATGATATATCCAACATGCTCTTTTGATATCTTCAGAGCCTCAGCTATCTCGATCAACTTCACTTTACAGTCATTTGTAATCATTTTGTGGACTTTTTTGATATTTTCATTTGAAACAGCCTCTTTTGGATCCACTGCGTGCATCATCTTTGGTGCTTGTATGACCACTTTTAAATTTTCAATCCACTTGCGAACGGTTCGCTCGGCTGGTGCAGAGTTCGGGTAACACTTATCAAGCCATATCTTTGCATCGGCTGCATTTTTAACGTCAAAAAGCAATGATAAATTGCTTTGAATCCATTTTTTCACAATAACAAAAGTTGCCTCACTCACAACGCTATATCTCGAGAACAAATCGTCCGATAGATTTGTACTATCTGAAATTGGTATGGATGTAATTTAAGTGATGCCCTCTCTTAGAAACGGCGCCCATGTATTATCTTCCATACATTTTTGAATATCGCTTACTTCAAAACCATTTTTTACATAAACACACACATCACCTGTATGCCTGGATTCACTATCACAGCCGACGACAAGGATTTCGGCGTCCTCAATTTTTTCAGTTGTACGCGTTTCCGTTAATATTAAAAAGTCGAGGTTTGAATCTGCAATTTTGTTGAAGGTCAGTTAGATTTCCTGTTAAGCCTTGTATATTGCAATATAAACCGCGAATGCTTTTTAATTGCTAATGTGTGATTTTGTTTTTTGGTGATTGTAGGAATCTTTTATATACTGCACAGTTAGCGTCTCAACTATCGTGGTTTATATCTAGATTTAATTTGAATTTTTCATTGTAGCGTACACAATTTGCGCACTTCAGAGTTGTAACAGAATATTCTCTGGTATCATGCCCATCTCCATGTAAATGTAAACTTTAAAAGCTTGTAATTTTACACTTTATTTTGGATCGCTAACTAATACGTCTGCTCTTGTTCGTTGTTCACAACGTCTATTGGTAACTGTTGAACACCAGAGAACAGAATGAGTACCCGGCAATGGAATGAAGCTGGAACGAGTGCTCCGAAGCGGCCGAGGGAGGCTCAATGTGTCGAAAAGGTTATGGCGTCGGTTTTCTGGGATTCTCATGGCATACTCATTGTGGACTACCTCGAAAAAAGAAAAACCATCAACAGCGAGTATTACTGTGCATTATTGGAGCGATTGAAGGCCGAAATCGTCGCAAAACGGCCTCACATGAAGCGAAAAAAATTTTGTTTTTGCAAGACAAACCATGGCTAAAATCAATGACTTACGGCTCTAATTGCTGTCGCATCCATTGTACTCGCCCGATTTAGCTCCCTCGGACTATTATCTCTTCCCAAACCTCAAAAGATGGCTCATCAATTAAAAATTCAGTTCACGCGAGGAAATCATCGATCATTGCAGACCTTTCGGAAAATTACTTTTCGGACGGAATCAAGAAGTTGGAAAATCACTAGAATAAGTAATTCAAACTAAAAGGGTACTATATTGAATAAAAAAAAATTAAAAAAAAAATTGTGCCTAAATCTTGGTTTTCATTAATTTATTTAGAATGTTCCGTTCATCAATTACACGTTCTAATTTGTGGTTACTTTCTTATTGGGATATTGCTATTATGAATGATATAAATAGTTAGATTTAGGTATTGGGTTGCTGCAGTGTGAGGGTTTCGTAGAGTTCGTGGATATATTAAGTACCAAAAACATAAATAAGACTTAAATAAAACTAAAAAATTGAAAGTTTTATACCTGTTCCACCTGACTAGAGCCTCTGGTATTGTATCAAGTGGATCATGCAGCAGATATTGTCTTATCCCACGAAAGTATTGCTGCAAAAATAGATCCCAGTCGAGTTGCGTCATATCAAAGAAAAATATTTCCTTGTCGTAATCGGATAATCGATCCCACAGATTTCGTACATTATCGATTTCAAACTCCCATTGTCGCAACGAAAAATACTCGATCACATGCATGAATCTATGAATTTTCTTGTAGGTATGAAGTAATCTGTCAGAACAAAAGTGTTAAAATATCCACTGCATATGTTATTAAAATACTATTGCATACCTTGGTTTCCTTCCCATGCATACTGATATTATATCAAAAATTATTGCGGGTATATAATGCAGAAAGAAGATTGAAATCAGGTGTATTAATTTATTTGGTGTGTTTGCGTAGCATAAATACCAAAGTGCTTTTATTGTTGGATACATTAGGCCATATTTTGTGGTTTTTGTGGTAAAATCACCCCAAGTAAGTTGATTTTCCCGCGATGTACAAAAATTGTACACAGGGATTTCCCTTTCAACGGAAATTGTACTGAAATAAAAAAAATTATATAACGAACAAATGAAGATTATAACCAGTATAAACTATAAGTAGAGAATGTTTTCCTCTAAGAGAAGGTCAAAATAATACTTCATAAGTGTCATGATTTGATAATATCATTATTGTTCTTGTTAAATTATTTTCACGTTCTAAATCATTTATTATTGTTAAAAGGTTTCTGTGAGTCATTGCACATAAAAACATCAGAATAATATAAGTTGCATACGATAAATTGCGCGATCGTGCACAGTAACAACTTATGATCTGTGCAAATGCAGAAGTTGTTGGTATATGATAGCATGCAAAATTTTGGCTGGTGCATGCTCGAAGATGAAGTTCCCGTCAAATTTAAATTCGACAGCAGCAGTGACCGCAGCTAAAGATATTTAGTTGTACGAAATAAAATAAATTATTGCTACCCGTTACTTGTATCTTACAATTTTTTTTTTCAAATATTATTCATTTCAATTGGTTTTTGCTAATGTTAATCAACATTGACATAAGAAACGGACTTACTATGATATATGTACGTATTTGCATATGTTTCTTTTTAATCGTCAAGCAGAAATCGCCCCTCACAATTGACTACAAATTGTCATGCCCCACACTTCCCAACAAATACTTAACGTGCGAAATTTTAGCAACCGACGGGTCGCAAATATAGCGAAAATGCATTATAAAATTCTAGTCACGAAAAAGCAAAAAATAAGATGGAACGCAATTGTGAAATAAGATCAAATGTCCTCAGCTGTGTGATGACATTATATGCGAAACGACTTTCCTGGTGCTTTGACGGGGAAGATTAGACAGGCAAAACTTTATTATTATTATCAAGGAACGATACAAATTAATTTGTAGGGTCCGGGATTTAACGCCGGGGAACTATGCCCATGTGGCGTGTTTTGTCAACAGCATGCGGAGTACTGAGTTCCCATGTGGTCCCAAACCAACGTACCTACCGCGCCCAACACTGATTGATTTCGGTGATCTAGTGGAAACCGATGCTTTCAGTGTGGCGAGGCCGTTGACACAGGCAAAAATTGTAGCAGATAAAGGCAACCAATGACAACACAACAAAAATCAATCAGCGGAGCCATTAAACAATTTTTTTATTACTATTTTTATTAATTAAAAAACAAGAAATAAAATCATTTCTCTCTATCTCACTTCTCTTGGGACACTACTCGTTCTTTGTCGTAATGCCTGCCTAAAGATCGAACAGAAAAATAACATCAATTGTTAATAATATCGCAAACAATAATTTTTTTATTGATTGAAACTAAATTCTATACATATATTCACCGTGCTGCATCTTTGAAGTGCCAAAGTACAATGAACTGACTGCAACTGAAATACTCGAAGCAATAAGCAATAAGTTTCTCAACGTATGCCATTATATTATACATTCGCTTAACCGAAAATAAATAGCGTCCTTTGAAAACAAAACGATGAATTTAGCAAATACATAACTGCATTTTCAGAAAGAAAACTTCTTTGACTACATTCTGCATTTCGTGATAAGTGTTCTTAAGGGTCAGGTTCGTTAAGAAAATTTGTTGAAATCTCACCTAATTGTAATAAAGTGGATTCCCAATTCGAAACCAAAACCAGTAGTGAAAAATCGTCCTTCTCATTCTTCGGCAATTCCAGTAATAAAACTGCTAACAACTGTAGAGTATGAAATCACTTTGTACAAGTCAGCATTAACTTATTGAAATTTGATACAATGAATTAACATATGTAATGACAAAGCTGTATGAATTTGACATATCTAAGTAAACACATTTTTCTTTTCCTCATTCTTCGATTTTTGCCCATCATGTGAGTTTGTGTAAAATACAATAAGTGATCAAAATAAATCTTTAAAAGTCAGTTTTAAATTGTTGTGTTTAAATGAAAAATAGTAACGCTAGATCAATATAACAAAAATCTAATAAAAATCTCAACCCACCAATGTTTTTCTTTTCTTGATATTCCTCTGTTTCTGGTTTTCAAAATGGGTTATTTACCATCTAAAAAAGTCAGATGACTTAATATTTTTATACAAAAATACTTATTTGTTCGTCAATATTGATATTATCCCCTTCAAAGTAATCCCCCTCAGATATAATACACTTGTGCCAACGCTTTTTCCAAACCTCAAAGCAATTCTTATAAGCAGTTTTTGATATAGCTTTTCCAGCGATGCCGTTTTTATTTTCAGAATCGTTGCAAATCTCCATCCTTTCATACTTATTGGTATGACAAATTTCACAATTTTTAACAAGTTTCTTAATCATGTTAGTCATTCCTGGAAAATAACATCTTTCCAAAAGCTGTTCCTTAATTTCTTTGTGGTTACGGTGAGCTCGACTGTGTTCTTCCATGATTACTCGTAACTTATTGTCTGTGTTTGCAATATCTTCCACTATTCTTTGGGTTATTCGGATTTTAAACTTACATCTTTATTGATTTCCTGAAGTAGTTGGATGTAGTGCTCTGGAATTTTTATTCTAATAATTATATTCGGGTTAAGTTTTTCTTTAAGGACTTGAACTAAATTTTCCTTGTAATGTCGGTAGTAGTTCGGATGCGGTTGTTCAAAAATACTTATCTCGCTATTACTAAATAGAAGCTGATTTCTGAATACATTTAGGGGGGCCTCGCAATGTGGGATCAGATCTTGACTATCCTTTTCGGCGCTATGCATGGTGTCTGGCTTCCAGTTTAAGTCTCGACAAGGCATCAGCTACTTTATTTGCTTTAGCCGGCTTATATTCTAGCTCGTAATTATATTCTTCTATTCGTGCCTTCCAGTGTTTGAGCTTAGCATTGGTGTTCATACTGCTCAAAGCGAATGTCAGTGGTTGGTGGTCGGTTAGGATCTTGATGTTTTTTGTTCCGTACAAGTAATTTCTGAGGTTATCTAGTGCCCAAACTATTGCAAACATCTCCTTCTCGTTTGTCGCATAGTTTTCTTCGGTTTGGTTAAGCGATCTTGAGATAAAAGTGATCGGCTTACCTTTCCGATTTCCCTTTAGGAAAGCACTGCACCTATTGCTTGATTTGATGCATCTGTTGTCAGCAAAAATAGTTTTTCAAAATCTGGGAAAATTAGTATTTCTGAAGACGTCAATAATTCCTTAAGATCCTTGAAAGCTTGTAGTTCGTTTCCAGATAGGTGAATTTTGATTTTCTTGGATTGACTTGTTCTTGCTTGCGCATTTTCCCCTCTCGTGAGATTCGTTAAGGCTTTCGCAACTTTAGCGAAATCTCTTATGAATCTTCTATAATAAGAGGTCAGTCCTAGAAATCCTTTAAGTTCTCTTAGGTTCTCTGGGGGTTTCATGTTTTGGATCGCCTGAACTTTTTTTGGATCCGGCTTAGTACCATTTTTGTTATCAAATATCCCAGGAATTCCGTCTCTTGCTTTGGAAACTCTGTTTTGTCCAAATTGATCCGTAAGTTAGCATCTTTTAGTTTTGAGAATATTAAATCGATGTTCTTTAGGTGTTCTGCTTCGGTTTTGCCGAAAATGACTATGTCATCAATATAGACATAGCAGGCTTTACCGATATGCTCCTTTAACATATCATCAATCATCCTTTGCAAGATTGATGGCGCGTTCTTTAGACCAAATGGTAGTCGAGTAAACTCGTACTTACGATTCATTGCTGAAAGGGCCGTTTTTGAAATATCTGATTCCTTCATCCTGATCTGATGGAACCCGGATGTAAGGTCGATAGTGGTAAAATACTTTGTGTTGCCTAGGTTCCCAATTGTATTCGAGATATCCGGAATCGGGTAAGTGTCTGATACAGTTACTGCATTTAATTTCTTAAAATCGATGACAATCCTAAACTTTTTTACCCCAGAGGCATCCATTTTCTTAGGAACGATCTATATTGGGGAGTTATAAGGACTTTTGGAAGGTCTTATAACTCCGTCATCTAGCAGTTTCCTCAACTGTTTTTCCACTTCTCCTCTCAAAACATATAGATGGGTTCATCGGTTGTTGTTTTGATTTCTGCTCTGACATTTGTAACAATGGTTTCTTTATCGGTTATGGGGCCAAAAAGAGATTTATGTTTCATATAAATCTCTTTTTTCTTCTGAAACATGTGTATCTCTGATTTCTATGGTATTGGCTTGTTTAGATTCTTTTTCCTTGAGTTTGATTTGTATGTTGGGCTAGTTAACACACCAATTTTTGCATCATCAACACACGCGCTGCAAATTTATTGTTTGCACCATCAGTACACGCGCTGCATAGGCAAAACAACTTTATTGCTGAATAAGGTATTATTGTAGGTAATGTTTCGCCGAACCGGACACAGGTTCAATATTCCCGTCTGGAATATTTCCTCATGCTGTGTCAGCATTTATGGACTATAAGTAATAGTGTTAGAAGAATTTGTATTTAGAATTAAGTGAGTTGACAATAAAGAGACTTGTGTCTCATAAAAAATATTTTTTTTAATTCTTATTTTTATAAATAAGTTTACTGGCGCCCAAACAGGGACAGAATTGTGTTTTAAAGTAACTTCCCATAAGGAAAGGAAACTAACCATAACAACAGTGCGTGGTACAAACACTTTTCGTAAGAACAGTGCGTGGTACGAACATTTAACATATGAACAGTGCGCAAAGAAGACAGTGATTGAAGATTGTAGTAGGCTAGTACTACACAGAGTGTAGTAGGCCGACTGCAACTTTAACGCCTTCAGCCAAAAAGAAACAAGACGTCCCATCTTTTAAGGAAAGAAACACAATTAAGTTTTGAACCCACACAATGAAGTTTTCAGTATCATCATTGTAAGCCCTTAATTCTCATTTTGAGATTAAGAAAAGCTCTTAAATTTCGTACTTTCCTATTTAATATTGTAAGAAAGTGCATTATTTTGAAAATCTACTAAAACTATAAGAACTAACAATTCCAGAAAAAAATAATCGCGTTATTTGCAAAAACAATCAAACTTTAAAGATACAACCTTTAATATATTATTCAAATATTAAGTAATTTAAGGTGTAATTCCAAAAATCGATCAAACTTTTAAACAACATTTTTATATATACAATAAATAAGTTTTAGGTAAAGCAATTGGTTCATATCCTTTTAGAATGTTAATTTTCCATATCTACATAAATATATTCCATATTCCATACTCCATATTCCATACTTCTATAATGTTTTTAAAACAACTAAGATTTAAAGTAAGATTCAAACTTGGAAGCTATACAGGACGCCTTAACGCAATTCACCGTTGCATTGAACGAACAAATTGCTTCGACCAAAAGCATTGAACAAAGATTATTAAGGCTTGAAACTCGAAATGAAGTGAATGCTGTCCAACAAATGGCATTACAGTGTCCTAGAAATGAACAAGTGTTAAAGGAGATAAACAAGCTCCCTGACTCTGTAAAAGAACTACAAACTTTTGATGGAAATCCGGTTCAATATACATTCTGTATACACAACGTAGAGAATATCCTAAAAGACAAGGAAATAGTAAGAGACATATCGTGCTATATTGCAGAGTATAAGGCAGAAAATCGGAGGAAGCGCAGACACCGCGCTCATTTCATACAATATCTTTAACGAAAATTGGTCAGATATAAAGAAATGTTTGTCCCTCCACTACGCGGTCAAACGAGACATAAGGACCCTCGAATACCAATTGGGTATACTTCACCAAGGAAACAGAAGCATTGACGAATTTTATGCTAACGTCAATCACCAATTTTCTTTAATAATTAACAAAATAAAGACAGAAGACTACTCTTTAGATACAGTCAATGCTCTGATCGAAAGTTATAGAAATCGAGCACTCGATGTTTTCATTTGAGGACTAAGTGGAGATCTTTCAAAAATCCTAATAATACAAAAACCACAAACCCTACCGGAAGCTTAAGCTTCCTGCCTAGAGCTTCAAAATTTAAATTTTAGAAACATGATAATACATAACAGAAACACACAAAATACAATTACAATACACAATAACTAAATTTCAGCACCTTAACAAAAAACATCCAAAACTGTCACTTCCGCAAGGAACTATAACACTTCAGCAAAGAAATCAAGCGTAGAACATCCAGCACAAAAATCAAAACACTTAACCACAGCCAGCAAGACAACAAACGAATTATCCTCCACCACCTAGCCCTACACAACCTAAGCCAGCATTGCCAATGGAAACTGATCAAAGCATTCAAAACAAACAAGTGAACTGCACGATTCGTCCGAATAACAACCCAAGATACTATGATCAACCAAATTACAAACAGACAAGTTACAACATAAAAATCAGGAATCAATAAATCAACCACTTAAGCAACAGAGGTTATTTAACATTGAAACACAGAAAGAAGAGGCATATCGTCAATATGCAGATAAATATGAAGATAATATGAACCAAGAATATGAAATCAGAGATCCTAAAGATGAGTCATTGGAAATAAATTTTACAACGAAAGCCTCTCAAGCATACCTTACATAGAGTGAGCAACTAGAGAAGGCAAGATGCTAAAATTCCTCATCGACACGGGAGCAAACAAGAATTTTCTGAATCCCAACCTAGCCATAAATGCAAAGGCAACCAGAACCAACTTTAAAATACAATCTGCCGGAGGAGAAGTCATTATAAGCCAAAAAATCAGCGTAAAATTCTTCAAGAGCATTGGAAATAACACCATTTTAGATTTTTTCATCTTACCTAGACTAACAACATTTGATGGAATTATCGGGGATGACACCCTCAAACAACTCGAAGCTGTAATTGACAGGAAAAATAACCTTTTGACCATAAAGCCCAACATACAAATTAAACTCAAGGAAAAAGAATCTAAACAAGTCAATAACATAGAAATCAGAGATACACATCTTTCAGAAGAAACAAGAGAAAAACTTAAAGTTCTAATTATAAAACATAAATCTCTTTATGGCCCCATAACCGATAAAGACACCATTGTTACAAGTGTCAGAGCAGAAATGACACCGATGAACCCATCTATTCAAAGCCCTATCCATATCCCGTGAATATGTTTTGAGAGGAGAAGCGGAAAAACAGTTGATTAAACTGGTAGATGACGGAGTGATAAGACCTTCCAAAAGTCCTTATAGTTCCCCAATATGGATCGTTCCTATGAAAATGGATGCCTCCGGAGAAAAAAAGTATAGGATTGTCATCGATTTTAAGAAATGAAATGCAGTTACTGTATCAGACACTTACCCGATTCCGGATTCCTCCAATACCATTGCGAACCTAGGCAACTCAAAATATTTTACCACTATCGACCTTACATCCGGGTTCCATCAGATCAGGATGAAAGAATCAGATATTCCAAAAACGGACTTTTCAGCAATGAATGGTAAGTACGAGTTTACTCGACTACCATTTTGTCTAAGGAACGCGCCATCAATCATCCCTTGGATGATTATATATCATATATATATGTAATATGATATCGGTAAAGCCTGCTATGTCTGTATTGATGACATAGTCATTTTCGGCAAAACCGAAGTAGAACACCTAAAGAACGTCGATTTAATATTCTCAAAACTAAAAGATGCTAACTTACGGATCAATTTGGAAAAAACAGAGTTTCTAAAGCAAGAGACGGAATTCCTGGGATATTTGATTACAAAAATGGTATCAAGCCGGATCCAAAAAAACTTCAGGCGATCCAAAACATGAAACCCCCAGAGAACCTAAGAGAACTTAAAGGTTTTCTAGGACTGACCTCTTATTATAGAAGATTCATAAGAGATTTCGCTAAAGTTGCGAAACCCTTAACGAATCTCATGAGAGGGGAAAATGCGCAAGCAAGAGCAAGTCAATCCAAGACATCAAAATTCACCTATCTGGAAACGAACTACAGGCTTTTAAGGATCTTAAGGAATTATTGACGTCTTCAGAAATACCATTTTTGCTGATGACAGATGCATCAAATCAAGCAATAGTTTCAGTGCTTTCCCAAGGGGAAATCAGAAAGGTAAGCCGATCACTTTTATCTCAAGATCGCTTAACCAAACCGAAGAAAACTATACCACAAACGAGAAGGAGATGTTGGTAATAATTTGGGCACTAGATAACCTCAGAAATTACTTGTACGGAGCAAAAAAAAAATCAAGATCCTTACCGACCACCAACCACTGACATTCGCTTTGAGCAGTATGAACACCAATGTTAAGCTCAAACACTGGAAGGCACGAATAGAAGAATATAATTACGAGCTGGAATATAAGCCGGGTAAAGCAAATAAAGTAGCTGATGCCTTGTCGAGACTTAAACTGGAAGCCAATAGCTTAACATCAATAAAGATGTAAGCTTAAAATCCGAATAACCCAAAGAATAGTGGAAGATATTGCAAACCCAGACAATAAGTTACGAGTAATCATGGAAGGACACAGTAGAGCTCACCGTAACCACAAAGAAATTAAGGAACAGCTTTTGGAAAGATGTTATTTTCCAGGAATGACTAACATGATTAAGAAACTTGTTAAACATTTTGAAATTTGTTATACCAATAAGTATGATAGATATCCCCACAAACCTGAACTACATTAAACACCAATCCTTACATACCCATCAGAAATAATGCATCTCGATATCTTCGAAATAGACCACGAAAGGTATATTACATGCATAGATAAATTTTCTAAATATACTAAAATCTTCCATATAAAAGAAAAGTCAGCTTTATATCTACGAGGCAAAATCATTAAATTATTACACTTCTTCACAGCCCCCAGAATTCTAGTGACAGATAATGAGCGAAGTTTCATTAGTCCAATCATTTCAAACTACATAAAAGCTCTTGGAATCAAGTTGTACTTAACACCACCCCAGAAGAGCGAGGTGAAAGGAACTGTGGAAAGAGTCCATTCAACGATTTTAGAACTAACAAGACGTTTTAAAAAAGAATACCCTGACCTGAACGCCAAAGAAATAATTAACATAGCTACTGACCGATATAATAACTCTATGCATTCGGTAACAAAGAAAAAACCAAATGATATTTTCCTTGGTCGAATCCAAAGAATAAAATACCAGAATTTGATTGATCTCCAGAATAAGGTAAACGAGGATTTAACAAACCTCATCAGGAAAAATCAAAGCAATAAGATCAGCCGAGAAAATACCAGTAGGAAAAAGCCAAAAACGTATAAACCCGGAAAAATAGTCTATGCGGCCGTCAAACGAAGAGATGGAAAGCGAAAGCCCCTTTTCACAAAAGAAATAGTGGCAAAAGATAATCGCGTCACGATTGTCACAGAAAACGGGGGAAAAAAAATCCACAAATCGAAAATAAAAAATGCAACCGAATAAAAAATAAATATTTTTCTCTTCATTTTAGGCCAGTCCTTAGTTTGCTACTTGGATCAAAATATGTATAAGACTATATTCATAACACCCCAATCGTAATGCTGAAACAGGGAAATGGAAAAATCATTAACGGAAATTTTAGAATCGTGCATGTTATCAATTTGACAAGGTATGAAGACATTATAATCGGACTTACACCAACCATAGAAAACCATATAACTAAAAATAGTATGCTGCGACCACAACTCATACATCAAATAGAAAACTTATTTGAAAAGCTAAATGGGAGTAAGGCTCGAAGAACTAGATCGATAAACTGGATAGGATCCGGATGGAGGTGGGTCGCCAGAACACCAGATGCGACGGATTGGGATAATTAACTGAAAACTAAGAATATGGTAATAGAAAAAAAACAATTAACAATACAAAATAAACGAACATATAACAGCAGTTACATAAGGAATAATAGAAAATTATAACAAAATAGTTCAGAGAATAGATAATACAAGCATTGATAAATACGAGCAAATGATGTATTTACTGGTTTTCTCCAGGGCGCGGGCGGGTGGTGAAGTAGTTTGGAACTCAGGTGTATTAGGTTTCGATATTTTCCCCAGAGGTGGTTGTCAAACTGGACAAGACGAGCAAGCGCAACCTCGACCAGTGGTTCTCAGTCTCAGTACGTGCTACTTGTTAGTTTGTTAGATTTAGCCCAGCCAGCAACCACTCCAACATCAGTGTTATGCCTTAATGTCAGAGTTGACGCCGTAGGGATTCTCATATAACTACATGCAAATTCTACGAAAAGATTTCGATTCGAACCCGCGACCTTCTGCTTAAGGAATGTATACATATACCACTACACCACGGCCACCCCCATATTATTATTATTATTAATAATTAAAGAAGAACTCAGTGAAATATTATCAGCAACTCAATTGGCAAAAAGAGGAATCGTGAACACTAGTCTTTTAGACAAAAAAGAAATTCAAGAAATAATTGCAGAAATAGAAACATTTCCATTCGACAATGAAATCGAGGCAATCGAGTATGACGAACCAATCATCCTACAAAAGAAATCGATTGTGCTATACACTATATCCATAACAAAAACTTCCGCTAAATAATACAATCATCTTATAATCAGAATCATAGTTAGAAATAACAAAAGAATCCATCCTTATTTTCAGGAACTACTTTCAACCCATAAGGAGCTTTATGGTATAGAAGATATTTGTTCAAAAATCCGAGACACGACAATCTGCGAAAAAAACCAACTTAAAAAGCTTACGTCTGACTATTGCATCACCCAGCTATTAAGAGGAAAAAATGCTGGATGTGATCATCAGTTCCACAGTAAACCAATAATCGAACTTCTCACAAGCGAGAGTGTTGCTTGTTTGACAAATTTCAAGGGAAATTTAGGACATGGAAATGAAATCCGAACTCTTAATGGAACCTTCCTTATAGAATTTAATAATGAAACCTTAACAATTGATAACAAGACTTTTACCAATAAAGAAATAAAAACCTTCCACGTCATCCCACCTATAATCCAAGCTTATTTAACAATTAAAGATGTGAAATTAGATTTAGAATATCTTCACTTTTTGCACAAGGAAAATATAAAGAAAATAGAGAAATTCTCATTCGGAAAAAGCATGTCATTCATTTAAGATTTTATACTTTACATTTTAATTATGACAATTGTAATATTTTTAATATTTAAATTCAATTGTAAAAAAGAAAAAGATTCTGTTAAAATATAATTACCTCCAATAATACCAATGATCAATGACTTCACCCCCCAACCCATTCAATTAAGATTTTAATCTACGAGACGTAGATTTTTAGGAGAGAGAAGTTAACACACCAATTTTTGCATCATCAACACACGCGCTGCAACTTTATTGTTTGCACCATCAGCACACGCGCTGAATGGGCAAAAGAACTTTATTGCTGAATAACGTATTATTGTAGGTAATGTTTCGCTGCACCGGACACAGGTTCAATATTCCCGTCTGGAATATTTCCTCATGCGGTGTCAGCATTTATAGACTTTAAGTAATAGTGTAAAAACAATTTGTATTTAGAATTAAGTGAGTCGAAAATAAAGAGACTTGTGTTTCATAAAACATATTTTTTTGAATCTTATTTTTATAAATAAGTTTACTGGACCATTGGTTTTTTGGTTTCGACGTCATAACCATATACCCATGATTCCACTTCCATTTATGCAAGTCAAGATCATCATTACGTTATTCAAGAGCTCCTGAGCAATGCTCATGCGATGGTTCTTCTGAACAAAATTAAGAAGTCTTGGGAAAAACTTCGCTGATACACGTCTCATGCCTCGTCCCAGCTTGTACCGCTTGTAAACATTTTTTTACTTAGAACGGACTCACCGTATGCCACTGTCAACATTTCAAGTGTTTAAGAGCATTTGATTCCATTCTTCACAGAAAAATTTTATGCAAATTCTTTGTTCCAGTTTTTATAATACGTTGGCTCGGTTTACGTCGTCTCGATTTACGTTGTGTAAAATTATGAACCCTGCCTCATTTAACATCGTCCTATCTCTCGATTTACATTGTCATATTCGGGGATTTAGCCGTTTAGATTTGAAATAGCTTCATTTAAATAGTTTGTTGAAAATTGGCAGTTTGAATGAAACTTAATCGGGTATTCCCATGGTTAGTTTTTTCTTGATAGTTGAAGAGTGATATTTTTCAAGTATTTGGGAATTTACACAAATTAAAATTTGACATTGTATGTGGTTGAAAGTGCATTCCCTTTGTTTTACTTACATAAAGGTTCCGTGGTCGGGCGAGCTGATTTTTAAACATTTTATTTGTTTTTTTTTAAGCTAAAACATTTATCTTTAATTTTGTTATATAAATTAACCCTCGGTATAGACATAATTTAGTGAAAAATGCGAGCAAAAAGGAAGAATAACAATGCTGAAAGTGATCGTATAAAGAAGAGGAATGCCATATCATTAGAAGTGAAAAAAAAAAGTTATTCGACGCTTTGATAAAAGAGATAAGGCATTTAATATAGCCAGCTCAATACGACTACCGCCAACAACAGTGAGAACAATCCTTAAAATGCTGGTGACATTCGCGCTAGTGCTTCTGCGGGAGCGACTAGATCCATCAAGGTGGTAACGAAGTCCAGTAAGCTTATATTAGAAAAAATGGAAACGGCGTTAAGTACTCGGATAAGTGACTTAAATGAAAAAAGTATACATGTTACTACACTAACTACCCAGAAAAGGCAATGAGTTTATTTAAAGACCTTAAGTCAATGTTAGTTGAAGAGGATAGGGATATCAGTTTTAACGCTAGTTCCGGATGGTTAGAATAATTCAAAAAGAGATCACAGCTTCACAATGTTAAAGTAACTGGTGAATCTGCAAGTGCAGACTTTTAAGCAGCCCGAAACAAATGATAATATCAAAGTAAATTTTCTACCGCCAAACACAATTTCCCTTCTACAATCTATGGACCAAGTTGCTACTGCTGCGTTTAAGGGATATTATTAATGTTGTGTTTTTAATGATCTACAATAATTGCGGCAATTGATGGAAAGCCAGAGTTAACAAATGTTCGCTACATGATTCGGAAGTTCTGGAAAGATTTTAACATCCTGCAAGCAGTTTAAAAAATCAATCAACCATGGAATGAGGTCTCGGCACTAACAATGAACAATGTATGGAAAAAAAGTGTGGGCCGAATGTGCCTCTGTAGATACAAATGAGGATAATCCTGATCAACTTGAAAGAGAAATCCTTGATTAAGCGCATCGCATAGGATTTTCGGATGTTGATGAAATATACATAACTGAGATATTCAACGAACATGAGGAACCGCTGTCTAATGAGGATGTACTACTCGCACTTAAGGGAGATTTTTTCATCCAAAATAAGTTGGGAAATTACTTCAGAGGCTATTAATGAAAGAGAAGAATCTCGAATTCCACTGGAAAAATTATCAGGGACCCCTAATCATCTTAATCAAGCTATTGAAATTTTTGAGAAACAAGACACAGACAAAGGAAAATTTTAAACATTAAGGCGCACAATCACTTCCAGCGTTGGATACTACAAATACCTGTATGCAGAAGAGAAGAAGTGTTTAACGCAAAAGCAGATAGAAATATTTTTTAAGCTACTTCCAGTGAAAGAAACTTCTGGACCTCCTTTGAACCGGGAGCAAACTACTCAAGAAAATCAGTTAAAAATCAAATCTTCGGATGAACAAAGCCCTGAAGATTAATCAGAACATTATTATAATATTTTTTAAATAAAACCTGCAGTACGTATGTGGAAGTTCCAGCATACTAATATTCTTGTATATGTTTGCTTTGTTTTGACTTAATTAACAGCCAATTTTTGTACTTCTCGATTTACGTCGTCTCGATTTGCGTCCCCATAAACCGTCAGCTCATGAAATATCTCAAAACACGAAAACTTGTTAATGACCGGCAGTATAGTTTTCGTTGCAACAGGTCCACTGTTGATCTGATGACATGTCTCACCGAAAAGTGGAACAAAAGCATAAATCAATCTGGCGAAATCAAGATATTTACACTCGATATATGTATATCTAAGGCAATTGACAGGGTTTGGTATCAGGCTCTTTTGTCGAAAAAACGTGTTTTTGGGATCGACGACTCTCATCTTCAATGGATTAGAAATTACCTTTCGGAACATTCAATTCGAGTTGTCTTGGGTGCTTTCAAGTCTGATATTCATAAGAGCTGCTATATCCCACAGCTCTGTTCTGTCTTCTACACTCTTTTTAACTTTTATCAACGATCTCTTGCCTGCTTCTTCTTATCCAATATTCCTTTACTGACGACAGTACTCTCTACTTTTCGCATTCATTCCCTGACTCACGTCCCTGCTTTTCTATTGTAGAAAGTGAACGCCAGCGTATGTTAAGCTCATTAAATTCCGATATTAACAGCATAATCAATTGGGAAAATATCAGCAGGGTGAAATTTAATGCTTTCAAAACTCAATGCTGTCTTCTATCGTTAAAGCAAAATTTTAATGGCACTTGCATCATCGAAACCGAAAAACATTCCATTTTCGGTATGTTTGTCAATGAAAACTTACGTTGGAATGACCATGTACTCGATGTTGTCAAAAATGCTGCGAAATGTCTAGGTTTCCTCAAGCGATGTAAAAAATGCTTCACCTCCTCTTAGTAGGCCTCAATGCATAAGTCTTTTATCCGTCCGAAATCGGAGTTCAATGCCCACATCTGGTCGGATGCGTCCAAAACCAAAGTTTATCGGTACCCCTCTCTCTCTTTTTCCTAAATTTCCTTCGCCCGCGCCGTGTGCAAGCATTTTAATGATACTTAAATCCCTTGAACACGAGCAAATTATAATTAATAATAAGTATAATAATATTTTTTTTTAAAGGTTCATTTTATGAAAGAGGGACCACTTCGGGTAGTTAACGTCCATTTTTTCAGGTCAAAAAAAGTACATGTCCTTTTCCTCAAGGAAAAAATAAGCAAATCTCTTATGAAATAATTTAAAAAGAATGCAAAATTATTTGCATAACCAGTTTGTAGTTTTTGACCTTTATTTCGTAATTTTTCAACACAAGAATAGGAAGACATGATTTATGTCTAGATTAAAATATCTAAGACGTTACCTTGATATGATTGCTACAAATGGGAGAAATTTATTTGTACAATAAGACTTTCCAGATTGATGGAGACAATAACAACATTGAAATCGTCGAAATACTCACACCCTGCTTAGCAGCAACGAAGGCGATTTTCATTACATCAGCAACCATCCACATGCCTTTCTTAGGCAACTAACCGGACACTTTAATCGAAGCCTTTTATAAATCTGAATAATTCTATAGGGTTTTCTATTAACGACTTGACAAATTTTTCCTAAAATAAAAGGCAAACCATTTAAGATATTTCAAAAACTTTATTATTGGCTTAAAATACAAGCAAAATATTTATAAATGGAGCTCGACTTCGTTCATATGGCCACCCCGGCCACACATTTCGGCCGAAACGGCCGCTATTTCGCGTTCAATGTTGGCTCTGAGCTCTTCTAACGTCGTCGGCGTGTTGGCATAAACCAATGACTTAACTTAGCCACACACGAAATAGTCAAGCGGCGTTAAATCGCACGAACGAGGCGGCAAATCGACTGGCCCATGTCTTGAGATAACACGCTCACCATACTTACTCTTCAATAAATCGATTGTAGCGTGTGCTGTGTGGCACCATCCTGTTGAAACCACATGTCGTTCAAGACCATATCTTTCATTACGGGCCAAAAATAATCGGTGATCATGGCGCGATAACGCTGACCATTCATAGTAACGTGACAATCGTTATCGTCGACGAAAAAATATGGCCCAATAACGCCGCCGGCATGCAAACCGCACCAAAAAGTTATTTTTTGTGGATGAAGTGGTGATTCATGAAGCACATGTGGGTTTTCACCTGACCAATAACGCATATTTTGCTTATTGACGAGCCCATTGAACCAAAAATGAGCTTCGTCACTGGAGATGATTTTGCGACTCCGAATATCTGTAGAAAATTTTTATCATTCGCAGATGTTACTCGTTAATGTACTTTACCATGGTGTTGAGTTTACTGAACAAATTGACAGTGACAGTTTGATGATTAGTAAAAGAGTGCGTTCACAAATTAAATTCAAAGTTGTCAAGTCCCTATTGGAAAACCCTATACATTCAGAAATCATGTATTCATTCTATTGTACGAAGGTGGGTCAATAAGTTCCTGAAAATTAAAACAGATGGCTTTGCCCTTCATATCCAACATTTTGCTTATCAAGAAGCATATTTCAAAAAACGCACCCAAATTTTCAGATAGATCTATCAAATAGCTGTGGCAGTCATTTGAAGCAAACACGTACGAGAATTTTCTTAAAAAACGGAAGAAGTGAATTTTGTGCTCTAAAAAACCGTCACTCAAACCAAACAAAGACTTGAAAAGTATTACGTACTCTTTACCATCGAATGGAACCATCTACCACTGGTTTACTCAATTTCGGTGCAGTCGTGCCGGCACAAGCGACACCGAACGTTCTGGTCGTCCAATCAAGGTCACCACACCAGAAATGGTCGATAAGATCCACGATATGATTTGAACGGTCGGCGGGTGAAGGTGTGCCAACGTGAAGAGGTTACAGTTCTATCACATGGATCAGTGATTTCAGTTTTGCAGAAATATTTGGTTATGAAAAAGCTTTTTGAAAGACGTGTGACGCGTTTGCACACAATTGACATCAAACGCAATCGCTCAACAACTTTGAAGAAGAATTTGGTAATTTTCAAACAAAATCCGAGCGAGTTTTTACAACATATCGTAACCGTGACCAAACATGGATTCATCACAACATCACCAGAGACCAAGGAATAGAAGAGACAGTGAATAAAAAAGCCGAAGAAGGTCAGGGTGCGCCTATCGCTCAAAAAGGTTATGTCGACGATTTTTTCAGATGCGTGCAGTGTCATTCGCATCAATTAGTATCAAGAGGTAAAGCGATCACCGGTGCCTTTTATGCAGAGCTGTTGAATCGATTCGACGCCGATTTGAAACAAAAACAACCGCATTTGGCGGGGAAAAAAATTCTCTTCCACAAGGACAACGTACCAGAGTACAACCCCCTGTGACTATTTTCTGTTTCCAAACATGAAAGAATGGCTCAGTGTTAAAAGAGTTGGGTCGAATGAAGAGCTCATTGATGAAAAAAAAGCCTATTTTGTGAAGACCTCGAGAAATCATGGTTGTACGAAGTGTAAAAAAAAAATTATGGTTAAAAATTTAATTTTTTTTTCTCGAAAAGTATGTTCCTTATTTAAATTTTCAGGGACTTATTGTCCTAACCTTGTATACCAGTACAGAAGGTACAACCCGGGGACTCAGAGAAGCGTTTGAAATTCTGAAATTACATTCTGGAAAGACTAGTTTGCAGAAGTTAATTATATAGACCGGATTGGGTTTTATCGGACGGATGAGTACCAATTCACCAGGGAATCACAATTTACAACTTTTCAACATAAGTTCAACGTCAAAGTGTGCTCAGGCACCTCATCGGATCCTATCGGCTTCCTCCGAGGCTTAACTAGAATCTCTTCTTGAAATTTTTGCGAAATAAGTTACCAGAATTATTAGGTGATAATATTAATGGGACAAAGAACAGCCATTGTGTATCAGCAGGTAGGGAGTGGTTCGATCGCGTGTTTGAATATTCGTGGATAGGGCACGATGGACCCATTCTGTGGCCTCTAAAGTCTCCGGACTTGACGAGGCTGATGTTAGACATTGTTTACTCATACTTGAATCATAAGATTGATGAGGCAGCTGCGAAAATCCGAGAACAATTAAAAAGTATGAACATGGTTAAATCTTTTTAAATACAAGATTTGGACTGCATACAAAGCAATGGTCTGCACTTTAAACAAGCTTTGAGGAAAAAAAATAAAAATCTGCAATCAATATTTGTATTTTTTTTTCTAATTTTATGTTTTACATGTAACTACTTACTTAAGATGAAATTACCTGACGTTAATTTTAGATTGTAAATACAATACTTGTACTAGGTACAGGTTTCAAATTTGCAAAAGGTGAGTGTCATCCACAAGGTTTATATATAGTTTTTTTTTCTAAATTTATGGATTCGATTACGAAATATATTAGATTTCATTTAACTAAATTAAAGAATGCAAAACACATCACTCAATAAGTCTCCGGTCTGGCTATAGATGGAACCACTGTTGACAAACCCATGTGATTTATGGATACTACTTACTTTCAAACGATACGTGTCAAATCCAACTCTATTAGTTTACAAGTAACAGTAGTTTCAGCGAAACAACTTTTGTTATTTTGAAAACAATGAATAAAAAGGAATTTCGTGTGTTGGTTAAAAAATGGTTCTTGTTGGGGAAAAATACTGTTAAAGCCAAACAGTGACTTAATAAGCATTATGGAGAATATGCGTCAGAGATATGAAACAAACACTGAAGATACAGAACGATCTGTTCGCCAAATTCGTCAGTTGTCCCGGAAAACATAAAAAAAACCAAAAAAAGTTTTGGAGGACCGTAAAGTGAAGTTGCGCGAGATTGTTGACAACTTTAAAATATCAGAAGGTAGTGTTTTTAAAAGTTTACACGAAAGTCTGAAAATGCGTAAGTTGCTTTTAAATTGGGTTTCATGTTTAGTCACATCGGTGCAAGGACAACAATGGGTCGACGATTCAGAGGACTGTTTGGGGCTGTTAAAGTGAGATAAAAAGGATTTCTTAAGTCGGTATGTGAAAATGGATGAAACATGGATCCACTTCAATACACCCGAATCAAAAAGATCGTCAGCTGAATGGACAGCAGTGTGTGGAAGCCGACCAAACACGCAAAAATCGGTTAGAAAGTTTTGGAATCCGTATTTAGAGACCCGCATTGTATTTTCTTTATCGACTATCTTGAGAAAAGTAAAACTATCAATATTGAATATTATATGACATTTTTGAATCGATTGAGTGTAGAAATCAAGAAATCAGACCTGACCTCAGCGACTACTGACTGGGTAGTAAGTGCTACCTAAAAAAGATGCTCCAGGAAAAGAAATTTAGCCCAAATTTTCGATTGCCGAAACTAAGGCCTATTTTGAAAGCAAAAACAAATCGTTTTACAAAAAAAAAAAAAATAAATAAATAAATAAATAAACATAGAAAAGTTAGAGAATCGTTGGAATGAATGTATTACCCTTGAAGTAACCCCGTTGTTAGTTTATACTCGTAGAAAACAAAATCACTTAGTTTGAAGATAGTCGATATTTGTTGTGGAGCACGGACGAGTGAAAATCTCTACAGCGTGCAGCGGTATTGAATGACAATAATACAATGTGTAATATTTTAGTGAGTGAACTGTACAAAATTAGGTTCAAATTTATTGTTCAAATGCTTCAAAATTACAGGGAAAATAGATGGTTCAATGGGTATCACCGAAACTTAAAACAAGAAAAATTTGACAAGCGCACAAAGCGGTATTAGGAAACCCTGAGGAGCACTACAGGGAAAGTACACGGTAGCTAGAAACTAATAATTAGAAAAGGCAAAAACTAGATCTGTTCAGCGGACAGTATTTAAAAGACTTTATATTAAAAGAAGAAAATAAGATAATGTGTGTTGAATTTACCAAATAAATTAATAATGACCCTAAGTTAATTGCTAACTAGTTTATTGAGTCCTTTGTGGATAGTATAGAATAGTGTAGAAAAATAATAATAATAATAAATCAATCCCTTTTAAAACCTTTGTAAATATAATGGATAAAACATGTTCCAAATTTGCATTTAGAAATATAACTGCACATGATAGAAGATTAGTATTTACTCTAATGAAAAACAAAAGGGACTCTACATTTCTATGCCCAAAAACATATTTAGACAACTTCAAAATTCTAGACCCAGTGTTAAAAGAAATTATAAACAAATCATTTGCTGATGGTATTTTTCCTGGTTCTTGGAATGAGTCTAAAGTAACTCATATTGCTAAAGAGACCAACACAATAATATGAGACGAATTTCAACCTATAAATTCTCCGCCACTGTATGAGAAAATTTGGAAAAAATCCTGCTTAATCAAATGGAGGACTACTTTGAAAAACATAACACAATAATGGAAGCCCAGTCTGGTTTAAGAAAAGGTCACTCTTGTGAAAGTGCGTTAGATTTGTTGACTAATTGGAAGCAGTACATTGCAAAAAGTAAATGAGTGTAGTATTTTTTCAGACCTTAAGAGAGCTTTTGAGTCTATAGATAGAAACATTCTCTTACAAAAGTCACAAAATTTGGTATTTCAGATAATAAATATAGAAAAACCCTTATTGTGAATATGTCGCGTAGTGAAACTTTTTGCGAATTTGCCCGATACGGACGATAGAGATGAGGACTTTGTGCAATTTTTTAAAGTGCAGAACAAAATATCTATCCACATAATCAAAATTCTACACAAAAGCAGTGATTTTGTTCACAAAATTTCTTAAGGATCTTGATCTTGGAGTAGTCATTTCTCCATTCGGAAAATTTCTTTTGGTATTATGTTTTCTGTGAATCTATTAATTCGTTCCATATGAATTTCAGTGCTTTGAAATTAAATTAGTGTCAGTTTTTCTCACATGGCTTTAAAAATGAAAGATCATTCAAGGTCATTCTATTTAGTCTAAATGAACTAAACACAGACTCACTTAAAATTAAACTGTTATCACTTGGTCTCAAATGCCATAGTATCATATCAGCTTAGCTGATCTTTGCAAAAACAAAAGCAAGTGGGGTGGGAGTTTCATAGGCGCATTAAGAACAAATTGACAACGTCAAGCCATTCTGTGCTAACTGCTCCGGTCACCATAAAACCGATAAATGCACATCTATTGGAATTTTTAAATGCTCCAACTCCAGGGGCAATCACAAACTAACTGATGAGTCATGTTTAAGCCGTACTAAATTCAAAGAAATGAGAGAAAATATATCTCTGAAGACTAATCGATCTCGATTCTCACGGCAGCAGGTAGGTGCGTCTACGAAAGCTTTCAACTACAACAGCTTTGTAGACTTTCCCTCTCTTCCTAAAGTTTCTGTTCAGCAAAAACATAAACAGAGTATTCAGCAAATTCCAAGGCAAAGTGCAAGTCTCATCAGCTGAGAACACTCTATTCTCACAAGATGAACTTACCTCCTTAACGATGGAAATGGTTTCAAAGCTTGGCCAATGCAAATCGAAAGTGGAACAATTTAATGTAATTGCAGGGCTTGCAGCTTAGTACTTATGTTATATTCTAATGTTAAGTAATAATTAATGCTCGCTTAAGCAATATGTTGAAATTCTAGAGGCATACGAAACAAAAGCGTTAAGTTTTTCAATTTTCTTTGTAATAAAAATGTCTTAAAAGACATAGTAAGTGAAACTTGGCTTAATAATAATGTTAACCTCAAAAATTGTAAATACCTTTGTTACAGATTGAAAAGAGAATGTATATTTGGTGGCGGTGTTGCCATTGTAATAAAGAAAACAATTCGGCATAACGTACTTCCAATTGTTAATACTACAGTAGTGGAAGCGATTAGAGTTGAAATTATTTTAGCAAATTTCTCCAGATTGAAAGTTATTTCAGTATATTTCCGGGGGGTAAATATAACCCACTCCAAGCTGTAAATTTCAAAAATGATCTTAGAAAGTTGCTAAGCAATGATCGACTTATAATAGGGGGTGAGGGGGTGAATTGCCACCTCCGTGATTAGGGTTGTTTAAAAGTTAATCGTTGGGGTAATATATAAGCAAATTTATTATTTAAAATAAAGTTAAAAATCAAATCTTCGGATGAACAAAGCCCTGAAGATTAATAAAGCATCAGAACATTATTATAATATTTTTTAAATAAAACCTGCAGTACGTATGTGGAAGTTCCAGCATACTAATATTCTTGTATATGTTTGCTTTGTTACCTTTCGGAACATTCAATTCGAGTTGTCTTGGGTGCTTTCAAGTCTGATATTCATAAGAGCTGCTATATCCCACAGCTCTGTTCTGTCTTCTACACTCTTTTTAACTTTTATCAACGATCTCTTGCCTGCTTCTTCTTATCCAATATTCCTTTACTGACGACAGTACTCTCTACTTTTCGCATTCATTCCCTGACTCACGTCCCTGCTTTTCTATTGTAGAAAGTGAACGCCAGCGTATGTTAAGCTCATTAAATTCCGATATTAACAGCATTATCAATTGGGAAAATATCAGCAGGGTGAAATTTAATGCTTTCAAAACTCAATGCTGTCTTCTATCGTTAAAGCAAAATTTTAATGGTACTCGCATCATCGAAACCGAAAAACATTCCATTTTCGGTATGTTTGTCAATGAAAACTTACGTTGCAATGACCATGTACTCGATGTTGTCAAAAATGCTGCGAAATGTCTAGGTTTCCTCAAGCGATGTAAAAAATGCTTCACCTCCTCTTAGTAGGCCTCATTGCATAAGTCTTTTATCCGTCCGAAATTGGAGTTCAATGCCCACATCTGGTCGGATGCGTCCAAAACCAAAGTTTATCGGTACCCCTCTCTCTCTTTTTCCTAAATTTCCTTCGCCCGCGCTGTGTGCAAGCATTTTAATGATACTTAAATCCCTTCAACACGAGCAAATTATAATTAATAATAAGTATAATAATATTTTTTTTTAAAGGTTCATTTTATGAAAGAGGGACCACTTCGGGTAGTTAACGTCCATTTTTTCAGGTCAAAAAAAGTACATGTCCTTTTCCTCAAGGAAAAAATAAGCAAATCCCTTATGAAATAATTTAAAAAGAATGCAAAATTATTTGCATAACCAGTTTGTAGTTTTTGACCTTTATTTCGTAATTTTTCAACACAAGAATAGGAAGACATGATTTATGTCTAGATTAAAATATCTAAGACGTTACCTTGATATGATTGCTGCAAATGGGAGAAATTTATTTGTACAATAAGACTTTCCAGATTGATGGAGACAATAACAACATTGAAATCGTCGAAATACTCACACCCTGCTTAGCAGCAACGAAGGCGATTTTCATTACATCAGCAACCATCCACATGCCTTTCTTAGGCAACTAACCGGACACTTTAATCGAAGCCTTTTATAAATCTGAACAATTCTATAGGGTTTTCTATTAACGACTTGACAAATTTTTCCTAAAATAAAAGGCAAACCATTTAAGATATTTCAAAAACTTTATTATTGGCTTAAAATACAATCAAAAAATTTATAAATGGAGCTCGACTTCGTTCATATGGCCACCCATGGCCACTCTTCTAACGTCGTCGGCGTGTTGGCATAAACCAATGACTTAACTTAGCCACACAGAAAATAGTCAAGCGGCGTTAAATCGCACGAACGAGGCGGCAAATCGACTGGCCCATGTCTTGAGATAACACGCTCACCATACTTACTCTTCAATAAATCGATTGTAGCGTGTGCTGTGTGGCACCATCCTGTTGAAACCACATGTCGCTCAAGACCATATCTTTCATTACGGGAAAAAAATAATCGGTGATCATGGCGCGATAACGCTGAACATTCATAGTAACGTGACAATCGTTATCGTCGACGAAAAAATATGGCCCAATAACGCCGCCGGCATGCAAACTGCACAAAGCCTATTTTGTGAAGACCTCGAGAAATCATGGTTGTACGAAGTGTAAAAAAAAATTATGGTTAAAAATTTAATTTTTTTTTCTCGAAAAGTATGTTCCTTATTTAAATTTTCAGAGACTTATTGACCTAACCTTGTATACCAGTACAGAAGGTACAACCCGGGGACTCAGAGAAGCGTTTGAAATTCTGAAATTACATTCTGGAAAGACTAGTTTGCAGAAGTTAATTATATAGACCGGATTGGGTTTTATCGGACGGATGAGTACCAATTCACCAGGGAATCACAATTTACAACTTTTCAACATAAGTTCAACGTCAAAGTGTGCTCAGGCACCTCATCGGATCCTATCGGTTTCCTCCGAGGCTTAACTAGAATCTCTTCTTGAAATTTTTGCGAAATAAGTTACCAGAATTATTAGGTGATAATATTACTGGGACAAAGAACAGCCATTGTGTATCAGTAGGTAGGGAGTGGTTCGATCGCGTGTTTGAATATTCGTGGATAGGGCACGATGGACCCATTCTGTGGCCTCTAAAGTCTCCGGACTTGACGAGGCTGATGTTAGACATTGTTTACTCATACTTGAATCATAAGATTGATGAGGCAGCTGCGAAAATCCGAGAACAATTAAAAAGTATGAACATGGTTAAATCTTTTTAAATACAAGATTTGGACTGCATACAAAGCAATGGTCTGCACTTTAAACAAGCTTTGAGGAAAAAAAATAAAAATCTGCAATCAATATTTGTATTTTTTTTTCTAATTTTATGTTTTACATGTAACTACTTACTTAAGATGAAATTACCTGACGTTAATTTTAAATTGTAAATACAATACTTGTACTAGGTACAGGTTTCAAATTTGCAAAAGGTGAGTGTCATCCACAAGGTTTATATATAGTTTTTTTTTCTAAATTTATGGATTCGATTACGAAATATATTAGATTTCATTTAACTAAATTAAAGAATGCAAAACACATCACTCAATAAGTCTCCGGTCTGGCTATAGATGGAACCACTGTTGACAAACCCATGTGATTTATGGATACTACTTACTTTCAAACGATACGTGTCAAATCCAACTCTATTAGTTTACAAGTAACAGTAGTTTCAGCGAAACAACTTTTGTTATTTTGAAAACAATGAATAAAAAGGAATTTCGTGTGTTGGTTAAAAAATGGTTCTTGTTGGGGAAAAATACTGTTAAAGCCAAACAGTGACTTAATAAGCATTATGGAGAATATGCGTCAGAGATATGAATTAACATTGACTGGCATGCTAAATTTAAACACGGTCGTACAAACACTGAAGATACAGAACGATCTGTTCGCCAAATTTGTCAGTTGTCCCGGAAAACATAAAAAAAACCAAAAAAAGTAGTGTTTTTAAAAGTTTACACGAAAGTCTGAACATGCGTAAGTTGCTTTTAAATTGGGTTTCATGTTTAGTCACATCGGTGCAAGGACAACAATGGGTCGACGATTCAGAGGACTGTTTGGGGCTGTTAAAGTGAGATAAAAAGGATTTCTTAAGTCGGTATGTGAAAATGGATGAAACATGGATCCACTTCAATACACCCGAATCAAAAAGATCGTCAGCTGAATGGACAGCAGTGTGTGGAAGCCGACCAAACACGCAAAAATCGGTTAGAAAGTTTTGGAATCCGTATTTAGAGACCCGCATTGTATTTTCTTTATCGACTATCTTGAGAAAAGTAAAACTATCAATATTGAATATTATATGACATTTTTGAATCGATTGAGTGTAGAAATCAAGAAATCAGACCTGACCTCAGCGACTACTGACTGGGTAGTAAGTGCTACCTAAAAAAGATGCTCCAGGAAAAGAAATTTAGCCCAAATTTTCGATTGCCGAAACTAAGGCCTATTTTGAAAGCAAAAACAAATCGTTTTACAAAAAAAAAAAATAAATAAATAAATAAATAAACATAGAAAAGTTAGAGAATCGTTGGAATGAATGTATTACCCTTGAAGTAACCCCGTTGTTAGTTTATACTCGTAGAAAACAAAATCACTTAGTTTGAAGATAGTCGATATTTGTTGTGGAGCACGGACGAGTGAAAATCTCTACAGCGTGCAGCGGTATTGAATGACAATAATACAATGTGTAATATTTTAGTGAGTGAACTGTACAAAATTAGGTTCAAATTTATTGTTCAAATGCTTCAAAATTACAGGGAAAATAGATGGTTCAATGGGTATCACCGAAACTTAAAACAAGAAAAATTTGACAAGCGCACAAAGCGGTATTAGGAAACCCTGAGGAGCACTACAGGGAAAGTACACGGTAGCTAGAAACTAATAATTAGAAAAGGCAAAACTAGATCTGTTCAGCGGACAGTATTTAAAAGACTTTATATTAAAAGAAGAAAATAAGATAATGTGTGTTGAATTTACCAAATAAATTAATAATGACCCTAAGTTAATTGCTAACTAGTTTATTGAGTCCTTTGTGGATAGTATAGAATAGTGTAGAAAAATAATAATAATAATAAATCAATCCCTTTTAAAACCTTTGTAAATATAATGGATAAAACATGTTCCAAATTTGCATTTAGAAATATAACTGCACATGATAGAAGATTAGTATTTACTCTAATGAAAAACAAAAGGGACTCTACATTTCTATGCCCAAAAACATATTTAGACAACTTCAAAATTCTAGACCCAGTGTTACAAGAAATTATAAACAAATCATTTGCTGATGGTATTTTTCCTGGTTCTTGGAAGGAGTCTAAAGTAACTCATATTGCTAAAGAGACCAACACAATAATATGAGACGAATTTCAACCTATAAATTCTCCGCCTCTGTATGAGAAAATTTGGAAAAAATCCTGCTTAATCAAATGGAGGACTACTTTGAAAAACATAACACAATAATGGAAGCCCAGTCTGGTTTAAGAAAAGGTCACTCTTGTGAAAGTGCGTTAGATTTGTTGACTAATTGGAAGCAGTACATTGCAAAAAGTAAATGAGTGTAGTATTTTTTCAGACCTTAAGAGAGCTTTTGAGTCTATAGATAGAAACATTCTCTTACAAAAGTCACAAAATTTGGTATTTCGGATAATAAATATAGAAAAACCCTTATTGTGAATATGTCGCGTAGTGAAACTTTTTGCGAATTTGCCCGATACGGACGATAGAGATGAGGACTTTGTGCAATTTTTTAAAGTGCAGAACAAAATATCTATCCACATAATCAAAATTCTACACAAAAGCAGTGATTTTGTTCACAAAATTTCTTAAGGATCTTGATCTTGGAGTAGTCACTCCTCCATTCGGAAAATTTCTTTTGGTATTATGTTTTCTGTGAATCTATTAATTCGTTCCATATGAATTTCAGTGCTTTGAAATTAAATTAGTGTCAGTTTTTCTCACATGGCTTTAAAAATGAAAGATCATTCAAGGTCATTCTATTTAGTCTAAATGAACTAAACACAGACTCACTTAAAATTAAACTGTTATCACTTGGTCTCAAATGCCATAGTATCATATCAGCTTAGCTGATCTTTGCAAAAACAAAAGCAGGTGAGGTGGGAGTTTCATAGGCGCATTAAGAACAAATTGACAACGTCAAGCCATTCTGTGCTAACTGCTCCGGTCACCATAAAACCGACAAATGCACATCTATTGGAATTTTTAAATGCTCCAACTCCAGGGGCAATTACAAACTAACTGATGAGTCATGTTTAAGCCGTACTAAATTCAAAGAAATGAGAGAAAATATATCTCTGAAGACTAATCGATCTCGATTCTCACGGCAGCAGGCAGGTGCGCCTACGAAAGCTTTCAAGTACAACAGCTTTGTAGACTTTCCCTCTCTTCCTAAAGTTTCTGTTCAGCAAAAACATAAACAGAGTATTCAGCAAATTCCAGAGCAAAGTGCAAGTCTCATCAGCTGAGAACACTCTATTCTCACAAGATGAACTTACCTCCTTAACGATGGAAATGGTTTCAAAGCTTGGCCAATGCAAATCGAAAGTGGAACAATTTAATGTAATTGCAGGGCTTGCAGCTTAGTACTTATGTTATATTCTAATGTTAAGTAATAATTAATGCTCGCTTAAGCAATATGTTGAAATTCCAGAAGCATACGAAACAAAAGCGTTAAGTTTTTCAATTTTCTTTGTAATAAAAATGTCTTAAAAGACATAGTAAGTGAAACTTGGCTTAATAATAATGTTAACCTCAAAAATTGTAAATACCTTTGTTACAGATTGAAAAGAGAATGTATATTTGGTGGCGGTGTTGCCATTGTAATAAAGAAAACAATTCGGCATAACGTACTTCCAATTGTTAATACTACAGTAGTGGAAGCGATTGGAGTTGAAATTATTTTAGCAAATTTCTCCAGATTGAAAGTTATTTCAGTATATTTCCGGGGGGTAAATATAACCCACTCCAAGCTGTAAATTTCAAAAATGATCTTAGAAAGTTGCTAAGCAATGATCGACTTATAATAGGGGGTGAGGGGGTGAATTGCCACCTCCGTGATTAGGGTTGTTTAAAAGTTAATCGTTGGGGTAATATATTAGCAAATTTATTATTTAAAATAAAGTTAAAAATCAAATCTTCGGATGAACAAAGCCCTGAAGATTAATAAAGCATCAGAACATTATTATAATATTTTTTAAATAAAACCTGCAGTACGTATGTGGAAGTTCCAGCATACTAATATTTTTGTATATGTTTGCTTTGTTTTGACTTAATTAACAGCCAATTTTTGTACTTCTCGGTTTACGTCGTCTCGATTTGCGTCCCCATAAACCGTCAGCTCATGAAATATCTCAAAACACGAAAACTTGTTAATGACCGGCAGTATGGTTTTCGTTGCAACAGGTCCACTGTTGATCTGATGACATGTCTCACCGAAAAGTGGAACAAAAGCATAAATCAATCTGGCGAAATCAAGATATTTACACTCGATATATGTATATCTAAGGCAATTGACAGGGTTTGGTATCAGGCTCTTTTGTCGAAAAAACGTGTTTTTGGGATCGACGACTCTCATCTTCAATGGATTAGAAATTACCTTTCGGAACATTCAATTCGAGTTGTCTTGGGTGCTTTCAAGTCTGATATTCATAAGAGCTGCTATATCCCACAGCTCTGTTCTGTCTTCTACACTCTTTTTAACTTTTATCAACGATCTCTTGCCTGCTTCTTCTTATCCAATATTCCTTTACTGACGACAGTACTCTCTACTTTTCGCATTCATTCCCTGACTCACGTCCCTGCTTTTCTATTGTAGAAAGTGAACGCCAGCGTATGTTAAGCTCATTAAATTCCGATATTAACAGCATAATCAATTGGGAAAATATCAGCAGGGTGAAATTTAATGCTTTCAAAACTCAATGCTGTCTTCTATCGTTAAAGCAAAATTTTAATGGCACTTGCATCATCGAAACCGAAAAACATTCCATTTTCGGTATGTTTGTCAATGAAAACTTACGTTGGAATGACCATGTACTCGATGTTGTCAAAAATGCTGCGAAATGTCTAGGTTTCCTCAAGCGATGTAAAAAATGCTTCACCTCCTCTTAGTAGGCCTCAATGCATAAGTCTTTTATCCGTCCGAAATCGGAGTTCAATGCCCACATCTGGTCGGATGCGTCCAAAACCAAAGTTTATCGGTACCCCTCTCTCTCTTTTTCCTAAATTTCCTTCGCCCGCGCCGTGTGCAAGCATTTTAATGATACTTAAATCCCTTGAACACGAGCAAATTATAATTAATAATAAGTATAATAATATTTTTTTTTAAAGGTTCATTTTATGAAAGAGGGACCACTTCGGGTAGTTAACGTCCATTTTTTCGGGTCAAAAAAAGTACATGTCCTTTTCCTCAAGGAAAAAATAAGCAAATCTCTTATGAAATAATTTAAAAAGAATGCAAAATTATTTGCATAACCAGTTTGTAGTTTTTGACCTTTATTTCGTAATTTTTCAACACAAGAATAGGAAGACATGATTTATGTCTAGATTAAAATATCTAAGACGTTACCTTGATATGATTGCTACAAATGGGAGAAATTTATTTGTACAATAAGACTTTCCAGATTGATGGAGACAATAACAACATTGAAATCGTCGAAATACTCACACCCTGCTTAGCAGCAACGAAGGCGATTTTCATTACATCAGCAACCATCCACATGCCTTTCTTAGGCAACTAACCGGACACTTTAATCGAAGCCTTTTATAAATCTGAATAATTCTATAGGGTTTTCTATTAACGACTTGACAAATTTTTCCTAAAATAAAAGGCAAACCATTTAAGATATTTCAAAAACTTTATTATTGGCTTAAAATACAAGCAAAATATTTATAAATGGAGCTCGACTTCGTTCATATGGCCACCCCGGCCACACATTTCGGCCGAAACGGCCGCTATTTCGCGTTCAATGTTGGCTCTGAGCTCTTCTAACGTCGTCGGCGTGTTGGCATAAACCAATGACTTAACTTAGCCAGACACAAAATAGTCAAGCGGCGTTAAATCGCACGAACGAGGCGGCAAATCGACTGGCCCATGTCTTGAGATAACACGCTCACCATACTTACTCTTCAATAAATCGATTGTAGCGTGTGCTGTGTGGCACCATCCTGTTGAAACCACATGTCGTTCAAGACCATATCTTTCATTACGGGCCAAAAATAATCGGTGATCATGGCGCGATAACGCTGACCATTCATAGTAACGTGACAATCGTTATCGTCGACGAAAAAATATGGCCCAATAACGCCGCCGGCATGCAAACCGCACCAAAAAGTTATTTTTTGTGGATGAAGTGGTGATTCATGAAGCACATGTGGGTTTTCACCTGACCAATAACGCATATTTTGCTTATTGACGAGCCCATTGAGCCAAAAATGAGCTTCGTCACTGGAGATGATTTTGCGACTCCGAATATCTGTAGAAAATTTTTATCATTCGCAGATGTTACTCGTTAATGTACTTTACCATGGTGTTGAGTTTACTGAACAAATTGACAGTGACAGTTTGATGATTAGTAAAAGAGTGCGTTCACAAATTAAATTCAAAGTTGTCAAGTCCCTATTGGAAAACCCTATACATTCAGAAATCATGTATTCATTCTATTGTACGAAGGTGGGTCAATAAGTTCCTGAAAATTAAAACAGATGGCTTTGCCCTTCATATCCAACATTTTGCTTATCAAGAAGCATATTTCAAAAAACGCACCCAAATTTTCAGATAGATCTATCAAATAGCTGTGGCAGTCATTTGAAGCAAACACGTACGAGAATTTTCTTAAAAAACGGAAGAAGTGAATTTTGTGCTCTAAAAAACCGTCACTCAAACCAAACAAAGACTTGAAAAGTATTACGTACTCTTTACCATCGAATGGAACCATCTACCACTGGTTTACTCAATTTCGGTGCAGTCGTGCCGGCACAAGCGACACCGAACGTTCTGGTCGTCCAATCAAGGTCACCACACCAGAAATGGTCGATAAGATCCACGATATGATTTGAACGGTCGGCGGGTGAAGGTGTGCCAACGTGAAGAGGTTACAGTTCTATCACATGGATCAGTGATTTCAGTTTTGCAGAAATATTTGGTTATGAAAAAGCTTTTTGAAAGACGTGTGACGCGTTTGCACACAATTGACATCAAACGCAATCGCTCAACAACTTTGAAGAAGAATTTGGTAATTTTCAAACAAAATCCGAGCGAGTTTTTACAACATATCGTAACCGTGACCAAACATGGATTCATCACAACATCACCAGAGACCAAGGAATAGAAGAGACAGTGAATAAAAAAGCCGAAGAAGGTCAGGGTGCGCCTATCGCTCAAAAAGGTTATGTCGACGATTTTTTCAGATGCGTGCAGTGTCATTCGCATCAATTAGTATCAAGAGGTAAAGCGATCACCGGTGCCTTTTATGCAGAGCTGTTGAATCGATTCGACGCCGATTTGAAACAAAAACAACCGCATTTGGCGGGGAAAAAAATTCTCTTCCACAAGGACAACGTACCAGAGTACAACCCCCTGTGACTATTTTCTGTTTCCAAACATGAAAGAATGGCTCAGTGTTAAAAGAGTTGGGTCGAATGAAGAGCTCATTGATGAAAAAAAAGCCTATTTTGTGAAGACCTCGAGAAATCATGGTTGTACGAAGTGTAAAAAAAAAATTATGGTTAAAAATTTAATTTTTTTTTCTCGAAAAGTATGTTCCTTATTTAAATTTTCAGGGACTTATTGTCCTAACCTTGTATACCAGTACAGAAGGTACAACCCGGGGACTCAGAGAAGCGTTTGAAATTCTGAAATTACATTCTGGAAAGACTAGTTTGCAGAAGTTAATTATATAGACCGGATTGGGTTTTATCGGACGGATGAGTACCAATTCACCAGGGAATCACAATTTACAACTTTTCAACATAAGTTCAACGTCAAAGTGTGCTCAGGCACCTCATCGGATCCTATCGGCTTCCTCCGAGGCTTAACTAGAATCTCTTCTTGAAATTTTTGCGAAATAAGTTACCAGAATTATTAGGTGATAATATTAATGGGACAAAGAACAGCCATTGTGTATCAGCAGGTAGGGAGTGGTTCGATCGCGTGTTTGAATATTCGTGGATAGGGCACGATGGACCCATTCTGTGGCCTCTAAAGTCTCCGGACTTGACGAGGCTGATGTTAGACATTGTTTACTCATACTTGAATCATAAGATTGATGAGGCAGCTGCGAAAATCCGAGAACAATTAAAAAGTATGAACATGGTTAAATCTTTATAAATACAGGATTTGGACTGCATACAAAGCAATGGTCTGCACTTTAAACAAGCTTTGAGGAAAAAAAATAAAAATCTGCAATCAATATTTGTATTTTTTTTTTCTAATTTTATGTTTTACATGTAACTACTTACTTAAGATGAAATTACCTGACGTTTATTTTAGATTGTAAATACAATACTTGTACTAGGTACAGGTTTCAAATTTGCAAAAGGTGAGTGTCATCCACAAGGTTTATATATAGTTTTTTTTTTCTAAATTTATGGATTCGATTACGAAATATATTAGATTTCATTTAACTAAATTAAAGAATGCAAAACACATCACTCAATAAGTCTCCGGTCTGGCTATAGATGGAACCACTGTTGACAAACCCATGTGATTTATGGATACTACTTACTTTCAAACGATACGTGTCAAATCCAACTCTATTAGTTTACAAGTAACAGTAGTTTCAGCGAAACAACTTTTGTTATTTTGAAAACAATGAATAAAAAGGAATTTCGTGTGTTGGTTAAAAAATGGTTCTTGTTGGGGAAAAATACTGTTAAAGCCAAACAGTGACTTAATAAGCATTATGGAGAATATGCGTCAGAGATATGAATTAACATTGACTGGCATGCTAAATTTAAACACGGTCGTACAAACACTGAGGATACAGAACGATCTGTTCGCCAAATTCGTCAGTTGTCCCGGAAAACATAAAAAAAACCAAAAAAAGTTTTGGAGGACCGTAAAGTGAAGTTGCGCGAGATTGTTGACAACTTTAAAATATCAGAAGGTAGTGTTTTTAAAAGCTTACACGAAAGTCTGAACATGCGTAAGTTGCTTTTAAATTGGGTTTCATGTTTAGTCACATCGGTGCAAGGACAACAATGGGTCGACGATTCAGAGGACTGTTTGGGGCTGTTAAAGTGAGATAAAAAGGATTTCTTAAGTCGGTATGTGAAAATGGGTGAAACATGGATCCACTTCAATACACCCGAATCAAAAAGATCGTCAGCTGAATGGACAGCAGTGTGTGGAAGCCGACCAAACACGCAAAAATCTGTTAGAAAGTTTTGGAATCCGTATTTAGAGACCCGCATTGTATTTTCTTTATCGACTATCTTGAGAAAAGTAAAACTATCAATATTGAATATTATATGACATTTTTGAATCGATTGAGTGTAGAAATCAAGAAATCAGACCTGACCTCAGCGACTACTGACTGGGTAGTAAGTGCTACCTAAAAAAGATGCTCCAGGAAAAGAAATTTAGCCCAAATTTTCGATTGCCGAAACTAAGGCCTATTTTGAAAGCAAAAACAAATCGTTTTACAAAAAAAAAAAAAAAAAATAAATAAATAAATAAACATAGAAAAGTTAGAGAATCGTTGGAATGAATGTATTACCCTTGAAGTAACCCCGTTGTTAGTTTATACTCGTAGAAAACAAAATCACTTAGTTTGAAGATAGTCGATATTTGTTGTGGAGCACGGACGAGTGAAAATCTCTACAGCGTGCAGCGGTATTGGATGACAATAATACAATGTGTATTATTTAAGTGAGTGAACTGTACAAAATTAGGTTCAAATTTATTGTTCAAATGCTTCAAAATTACAGGGAAAATAGATGGTTCAATGGGTATCACCGAAACTTAAAACAAGAAAAATTTGACAAGCGCACAAAGCGGTATTAGGAAACCCTGAGGAGCACTACAGGGAAAGTACACGGTAGCTAGAAACTAATAATTAGAAAAGGCAAAAACTAGATCTGTTCAGCGGACAGTATTTAAAAGACTTTATATTAAAAGAAGAAAATAAGATAATGTGTGTTGAATTTACCAAATAAATTAATAATGACCCTAAGTTAATTGCTAACTAGTTTATTGAGTCCTTTGTGGATAGTATAGAATAGTGTAGAAAAATAATAATAATAATAAATCAATCCCTTTTAAAACCTTTGTAAATATAATGGATAAAACATGTTCCAAATTTGCATTTAGAAATATAACTGCACATGATAGAAGATTAGTATTTACTCTTATGAAAAACAAAAGGGACTCTACATTTCTATGCCCAAAAACATATTTAGACAACTTCAAAATTCTAGACCCAGTGTTAAAAGAAATTATAAACAAATCATTTGCTGATGGTATTTTTCCTGGTTCTTGGAAGGAGTCTAAAGTAACTCATATTGCTAAAGAGACCAACACAATAATATGAGACGAATTTCAACCTATAAATTCTCCGCCTCTGTATGAGAAAATTTGGAAAAAATCCTGCTTAATCAAATGGAGGACTACTTTGAAAAACATAACACAATAATGGAAGCCCAGTCTGGTTTAAGAAAAGGTCACTCTTGTGAAAGTGCGTTAGATTTGTTGACTAATTGGAAGCAGTACATTGCAAAAAGTAAATGAGTGTAGTATTTTTTCAGACCTTAAGAGAGCTTTTGAGTCTATAGATAGAAACATTCTCTTACAAAAGTCACAAATGGTATTTCAGATAATAAATATAGAAAAACCCTTATTGTGAATATGTCGCGTAGTGAAACTTTTTGCGAATTTGCCCGATACGGACGATAGAGATGAGGACTTTGTGCAATTTTTTAAAATGCAGAACAAAATATCTATCCACATAATCAAAATTCTACACAAAAGCAGTGATTTTGTTCACAAAATTTCTTAAGGATCTTGATCTTGGAGTAGTCACTCCTCCATTCGGAAAATTTCTTTTGGTATTATGTTTTCTGTGAATCTATTAATTCGTTCCATATGAATTTCAGTGCTTTGAAATTAAATTAGTGTCAGTTTTTCTCACATGGCTTTAAAAATGAAAGATCATTCAAGGTCATTCTATTTAGTCTAAATGAACTAAACACAGACTCACTTAAAATTAAACTGTTATCACTTGGTCTCAAATGCCATAGTATCATATCAGCTTAGCTGATCTTTGCAAAAACAAAAGCAAGTGAGGTGGGAGTTTCATAGGCGCATTAAGAACAAATTGACAACGTCAAGCCATTCTGTGCTAACTGCTCCGGTCACCATAAAACCGACAAATGCACATCTATTGGAATTTTTAAATGCTCCAACTCCAGGGGCAATCACAAACTAACTGATGAGTCATGTTTAAGCCGTACTAAATTCAAAGAAATGAGAGAAAATATATCTCTGAAGACTAATCGATCTTGATTCTCACGGCAGCAGGCAGGTGCGCCTACGAAAGCTTTCAAGTACAACAGCTTTGTAGACTTTCCCTCTCTTCCTAAAGTTTCTGTTCAGCAAAAACATAAACAGAGTATTCAGCAAATTCCAGAGCAAAGTGCAAGTCTCATCAGCTGAGAACACTCTATTCTCACAAGAAGAACTTACCTCCTTAACGATGGAAATGGTTTCAAAGCTTGGCCAATGCAAATCGAAAGTGGAACAATTTAATGTAATTGCAGGGCTTGCAGCTTAGTACTTATGTTATATTCTAATGTTAAGTAATAATTAATGCTCGCTTAAGCAATATGTTGAAATTCCAGAGGCATACGAAACAAAAGCGTTAAGTTTTTCAATTTTCTTTGTAATAAAAATGTCTTAAAAGACATAGTAAGTGAAACTTGGCTTAATAATAATGTTAACCTCAAAAATTGTAAATACCTTTGTTACAGATTGAAAAGAGAATGTATATTTGGTGGCGGTGTTGCCATTGTAATAAAGAAAACAATTCGGCATAACGTACTTCCAATTGTTAATACTACAGTAGTGGAAGCGATTGGAGTTGAAATTATTTTAGCAAATTTCTCCAGATTGAAAGTTATTTCAGTATATTTCCGGGGGGTAAATATAACCCACTCCAAGCTGTAAATTTCAAAAATGATCTTAGAAAGTTGCTAAGCAATGATCGACTTATAATAGGGGGTGAGGGGGTGAATTGCCACCTCCGTGATTAGGGTTGTTTAAAAGTTAATCGTTGGGGTAATATATTAGCAAATTTATCTATGTTGGGCGCGGTGATGATGGGTGACCACATGGGAACTCAGTACTCCGCGTGCTGTTGACAAAACGCGCCACATGGGCATAGTACCCCGGCGTTAAATCCCGGACCTTACAAATTAATTTGTATCGTTCCCTTGATAATAATAATAATAATAATAGTAATAATAATAATAATAATAATAATAATAATCTATGAGACACCCCTTTAATATTATGTACCATACACCCCAACTTATATCCCAACCTCAAGCAGATTTTCTCCGTCTGTGTTAGACATATTTTTAACTAACATGCCTAACTTGTTAACACATCTCGTCCCTATTAATGCCCTAAGTTCGGATCACTTACCTGTAACATGTGATATTTTACTTACACCTTTGTTAAAAAATGTGCAATATTTAGACTATAAGAATGCTAACTGGAAAATAAAATAACTGAAAGTATTCGCTTAACAGTTCCGTCCAAAAATCCATGTCAGAGTGATCGCTCTCCCACCTAATATTTTACAACTAATCAAAATCAGAAATTCATATAGAAAGCGATGGCAAAGATAAAGATTATCGAATGATCTTAGAGAAATAAATATATTAAATAAACTTATTTTGGAATATACATAGAAACTCTGTATGGAATAACGAATTAAGATCTCTTAATCCAAATTCAAAGCCTTTTTGAAATATCACTAAAATTCTTAAAAAGAAAAATATCCAAGTTCCCAATCTCGAGATCTCTGGCTCCATTATAGCATCAGCTGAGTCTAAAGCGGAACTACTATCAGATGCCTTTATGGAAAATCATTCTGCTTTTCAGAGCAGCCCTATTACTGCTTTTCAGTCAATGGTTATAAACGAGGTATCTTCGTTCAACTATATGGAGTCCGAAATACATTCCAATATATTCATTACCAACGAAGATATTCAGTTAATAATTTCAAATTTCCGAAATTATAAAGTCCCCGGTCTAGATAATATTAATAATTTAATGCTGAAAAACCTTCCAATAAATCCTATTAGTTTATTAATTTTTATAGTCAATAGTTGTAACAAAATACAATATGTGCCTTTAAAAATGGAAAATAGCAGAAATAATTCCCCTTTTGAAGCCAGGTAAATCAGCTAATACTCCTTCCAGCTACCAGGTCTATATCTATTAAGTAGATGTCGTAAGGTCCTTGGAAAAGTAATCAAACTGAAGCTTAAGAATATATTACCACATTATCAATCTGGATTTCGTAATTATCACAGCACATCGCATCAAGTTTTGAGAATTTCAAAACATGTGAAATCTAATTTTCTTCAAAATAAGCCAACAGGTTTAATTCTGCTAGATATAGAAAAGGCTTTAGACAAGGTCTGGCACACAGGGTTAATTTACAAACTTTTGAGGTTAGACTGTAGTCCGTATTGTCACTGTACAAAATCTGTTCTTTCAAAAAAATCAATTTAAGCTGGAGTTCCGTAAGGTTCAGTTTTAGCACCTACTCTATTTAATATCTATTTGCAGATTTTCCAAATTTACCCAACTGCAGTATTGCAATATATGCTGATGAAACTGCAATATACTTCTCCCATGAACTAGGTTCAGTTGTTGAAGAAAATCTTCAAATAGGTTTAAACAAAATATTTGAATACTATAAGCACTGGAAAGTGAAAATAAATATTCCAAAGAGTCATGGGTCATTCCACGATAAATCGCGAAAGCTATATGGGGAGCTCTGAATGATCTCACTTCGATTTGGCTGAAAAGTTGTAGAAATACTCATTGGAGTGGAACGAATCTTAAGGCAAAAAAAGTTTAGCAGAATTCTATATAGTTTGCGTCTAAGGGAACTTCAAAAATTAGCAAAAATTCAATATGTACGCTCTCTTTTATATTTAAAAAAAAATCATAACTTTGGCTCTGCTCATCAGAGTTTGATAAAATATACCTTGTTGAATTCAGAAAAAGGTGAACTTTCAAAAACTTGGAATAATTTTTATTTTCAAGGACGAAGAATATTCCAGAAAATCCTTTTTACATGTATCCTTGAATAGCTCAAAAAATGGTATTTTGTTTTTATTTTTTTTTATTTTTATATATATTATAGAGAGATTCGTCTTCTATTCCATTTCAAATTTCAAGTTGGGATCTCTTGGATTCGGCCAAAATAATGTTTTATAGGCGGCTAAATCAAAAAACTAAATATTTATTATGTAACTCCTCTTATCGTTCACACATATGACCCGAGTGCACATACATAAGTACATAGCTGTTTTTTTTTTTTTTTTAAAACGTCACCGTGCTTGTTTTATTTCTTATTTTCGAGGATTTTAGAAGTTAGGCTTAATTTATTTGCACTCACTTGATGTCAATCTGTCGTGAGAATGGGATTTATTTTAGATTGTATCGTAATAAGAGTTGTGAGTATTAAACATTTATAATGAGTGCTTTTGTGTGGAAAGCATGCTGCAATCCTCTGGATTTACAACCTCATCGACCCAGTCCTCGTGATTTGCGGCCTGTACGACCATGGATGGTTACGATGCAACCAAAATTGAACATAAAGTTGGTAATTTGCTCTATGTGTAGAAAAAATTTAGTCAGATCCGAAATTCTGATACAACGTCATCATTGCCAGAGGTTGAAGATTAAATTGAAGTTGATGAAATTTATTTCGATAAAGATATTGCATTCAGTTTGATTAATGAATGTATACAGTATATTGGAGAAGATAAATTTGACAAGAGAAGACTAAGTGACTTAAAATATGTGCAGCCAAAATTAAAAGAGTCTATGCTGAAAATTGCAGAGAAAGTTTTCTCTGTTACTATTGATAATGATGCAAAGACACCAAACTTGTTTTGTTGTCTTTACTTCCAAGAGAAGGGAGCGTCGACAAAATTATAGAAGAGTTTCCAGGATCGACAAGCAATATGATCAAGAAATTTGGAAATCTTTCCAAAGCGTTCCATCAACTTATGGGAAAAGCTAGATGCTGATATCAAGCAATTGGTAGAAAGTTTTTACTGTGAAGACGATATCAGCCGTTTAATGCCAGGAAAAAAAGATTACGTATCTATAAAGGTAACAAAAATAAGATGTTTTACTTTTTTGTTAGATTTAAAATCAGAGAAAACATATTCAAAAACGCTTGGTTCGGGCTAACCTTAGGGAGATATATTATAAGCTCGAAGATGTTCATAATAATGTTAAGATTGGATTTTCCAAATTCGCGTCGTTAAGACCAAAGAACTGCATTTTGGCTGGGGCATCAGGAACCCATTCCGTGTGTGTTTGCACCATCCATCAAAATATCAAACTCATGTTTGAGGGTAGAAATATATCAAGACTGATAGAAAACAAAGATAAGCATCTCAATGACAGCAGAGCCTGCTTAGCTTTGGTAATTTGTAACCTTCCTGATTCAAATTGTTACTTGGACAAGTGCCTTAAATGCCCGAACTATTCCAAATAAAGGAGAATCTTTGACACTGCTTTTAGTAATCACTTCATAGAAGACGTAATATACTATCAGTGGACCCACACAGACCGATCAAAATTGGAAGTGAGAATTGAAAACTCTGAGAATTTCATTCAGAGATTTTTGAAACGGCTTGGTGTTTTCATTCGTCATGTTTTTATAACTGATTAACGAAAACGGACATATTTGTTTTATTGGACTTTTCCGAAACTTATGGTTGTGTTGTGCAAGATGCAGTGCAGGGATACCACAGAACTAACGAACAGGCGACGATTCACCCTTTCGCAATATGTTACCGAAACCATATGGATGATATTAAAAATGAAAGTTTGTTTGTAATCAGTGAAAGCTTAAAGCATGAAACTATGGCAGTACATTTATTTCAGCGCCATTTCTTAGAGTTCCTGCACAAGAAATGCCAACATTTTAAGAAAATTATTTATTTTCCGATCGATCTGCTGCGCAGTTCAAAAACAAAAAAAAAATTAACATTGAATGAACAGAATTTTGGAGTGAATGCTGAATAGAACTTGGTGCGATGCGATGGACTTGGCGGTACAATAAAAAGACTGGCTGCCAAAACTAGCCTTCAAAGACCGTTTAGGGAAAACATAACAACTCCCTAACAGTTATATAACCGGGCAACTGCAAATATAAAGAATACAGATACGTGACTACACAGGAGTATAATGAAGAAAAATTATTGGGGGAATAATTTAAGAATTGTGCCGGAAACAAGAAAACTTCATCATATGTCATCTGTTTCAGAAGGAGTAATTAAAGGAAAATATTTTTTCATTTCATAGGAAGAATATGTATATACTCTTAAAAGATAATAAATAATGATTTTTTTTTAGTTTTTAAGGCCTTGGGATAAATGAAAATATTTATTACAGAATATTTAGCCGCCTATAAAATGTTATTTTGACCGAACCCATAGAGATCCCAACTTGATATCTGAAATAGAAATAGAAGACGAATCTCTCTATAATATATTGTATAAAAAAAATAAAAAATAAACAAAATACCATTTTTTGAGTTATTCAAGGATATATGTAAAAAGGATATTCTGGAATATCCTTCGTCCTTGAAAATAAAAGAAAGCATACATTTTGATTTTTTGCCAATTTTTGAAGTTCCGTTAGACGCAAACTATATCGAGTTCTGCAAAACATTTTGTCTTATGATTCGTACCATTCCAATGAGTATTTCTTCCACTTTTCAGCCAAATCGGAGGGATATCGTTCAGAACGTCGGTAGATCCTTCATGGAATGACCGTAATGCTATTTTCTTTACACGTAAAAGAAAGGACTATTTTATGCCTCTGAGAAATTTAAAAATTAACAGCAATGAAATTCCCTGAGTTTACTTAGTTAAGTACCTTGGTGTGTATTTAGACAAAAAGTTAACGTTTGCGGATAATATTAAAAATATCTTATTTCAATTGAATGTTGCTATCAAAATGCATTTTCCTTTTATAAATCGGAATTCATTACTACGCAAACAAAATAAAATAATAATTTTTAAAGTAATCTTACAAGCGCATATAATATGCTTCGCCTGTTTGGGTGAATTGTGCTAAAACACATATGATATAAAAAGACTGCAAATCGCTCAAAATAAGGTATTAATAATGATGTTAAGTCTTTCATGGGACTTCTCAACAATGATTTTGCATGAAAAGGCAGGTGTCCTTCAAATTGCAAGGAGAATTGAAATTCTCAACGAAAAATTCTTTTTAAAATGTACATATGCTAAAAATCCATTGATTAACATATTTACACATCATCATTATTCATTAATTCTAGTCTTGTATTAAGCTATACTCAGAAACTTGTTTGTAATTTGTTAATAGTTTTTCCTCCGTTTATCATTTATTTATATACTTATTGAATCTGTTTAAATTTATATATATTCATTGTCTAGTTATTAATTATTAATTTATTTATTTATTTACCTACAATATATACCTATATTTATTTATTTATTCATTTGTTTTTTTCTGTTTATTTATTTATTTATACATTATTTATTTTAATTTATTTAGGTAAACAAATACATGTATTTTAAATTTCGTAACTCAATTCACTACTTTTTGTACATACTTCCTTAATATGTTTTATCCTTTAACATACAACATGTAACTGCATCCATGTATCTGAATGAATATTTTTCTTATAGTTTTACCTTCAAATTAAATTTAGATAAACGAATGCAATTAGCTAAAATTTATGTTTTTCGGTAGTAAGATAAAATTCTACCATCATATCTCTGTGCAAGCTGTGCTAAAAACAAAACAGAAATATGTATATTTACCTATGATGCAATAAATATCTATCTATCTCTATCTACCTCTCGATGTAAATCGAGGGATTGCTGTAACTGAAAATCGCCGAACACACCAAACACGTCTAACTTTTCTTTCTGTCAAAAACGAACTAAGTATGCTATATGTTATACTTAAAACTGTTAACATAATGTGATATCCATTTTGTGGCGATGGTCTCAATTTGATTGGTACAATAAAAATGAAAGAGCACTTGCCACTATTTATACGAAAAAAAAATATTTTATTAAAGTAGAAAAAAATATTTTTTAATCTTCCTGCAGTCATGCAAAAGCTGAAGTCGAAGTGGCAGTTTTGAAACCAAAGAAAGAACAGCCAGGAAAACTTGCATCTGTCAAACGGCCAACCAACAAGAAGTAATTATTTCCATTTACAGGGCGCGCGCGTGTCGATTGGAGCGCTATAATTTGAATGTGAATAGCGTCATCTATGTCTCCATAGCAGAAGATTTCGATATCAGAAGCATCAGCCATTGGTAAGCGGAGAGTAGAATCGAATTTTTCAGCAAAATGGGAATATGTATGGAATGCTGGATGGCGTAGAATGTTCTCGAAATATGTCACTGGAGTATAAATATCAGCATCCCCAAGGAGGGGGTGGCCGTGATGTAGTGGTATATGCATAGACTCCTCAAGCAGAGGGTCGCGGGTTCGAATCCCGTGCGAGGCAATTTTTTGAAAAGTCTTTTCGTAGAATTTGCATGTAGTTATATGAAAATCCCGTCAGCGTCAACTCTGACATCAAGGCATAAAACTGATGTTGGAGTGGTTGCTGGCTGGGCTAAATGTAACGAACTAACAACTAGCACGTACTAAAGACCCACTGGTTGAGGATGCACTTGCTCGTCCCGTCCAGTTTGACAACCACCTCTGCGAAAAATATCGAAACCTAATACACCTGAGTTTCAAACTACTACACCACCCGCCCGCGCCCTGGTGAAAAGCCAGTAAAAGAGATTGGATTAAAAAAGAATAAGTTCTATCACTTGTACCCACACAAACATTTTACAATGTTCGGCATACATACAGCACAAAAAAAAAAAAAAAAAAAAAAAAAAAATGTACATTGCCCTCGAAATTTCAAAAGTTTATTTTTGCCGTCAGAAAGACTAATTAACTGTTGACTGTAAAGAAAATCACGCACGAACATGTGTTATTCCTGAATACAACCTTAATTTTTGTTATGGATGAACAGGGAAAACATTAAACGAAAAACGAAGAAGCATTAATCAAATATCAATGGATATGCGCCAAATGCATTATTAGCAAACAAACAATTGAATGAAAATCATAATGATCAGAAGGAACATTATTAATAATTTTGGGATAAATCGCGTAAATTAAAATCAATGAGTCAAATACTTAAATCACCCCGAACGTTTTGCATCAAGTTGCATTGAGCGTGGTCACCGGGACCCGCTGTTAGTATTTGACTTATTTATTTTAACTTAAATAATTAATAATGTTCCTTCTGATGACTAGGATCAGTAGGCCAGAAGGAGCCAAATTATCGGTGAAATATTCAATCAGTTTTTGCATCAGCAATTGTTTTATAAATAAAAATAAAAATAAAGTTTCGATGTTCTCAAGATTCCGGTCTTTTAACGCAACAGGTAATTAGTAGGATTTAGAAAATAGGGAGTAAAGTTTAAGTGATAGTGAAGAGTGTAACAATTATTAAAAAGGCAGGAATTCAGTAGATATGGCGAACGAAGTTCCAATTAACGGCTTCTCTTTTATACCGACTTTCAATGGCACAAGTGACGAAGTCTTTAGCTTCATTAAATCGTGTAACGATGCCATCGAACTGGCAACAGATGCACAGAAAAATATCCTTATGCGTAAAGATATTCCCAATAGGGAAAAGCTCAAAAGAGAATTAATGGAAGTAAATATATATTTGGTCAAAAATGCGAAAGCTTAAGACAAACAGAAGCAAATATTAATTTCATTTCCCTAATTGAAAAGTCAAAACCTACAAGCATTAATTTTCAAGTGATTCATAATAACTTTTTACATCATTATGACGGGCTTGTAGAAAACCTCTACCTGAGAGAAAGTGGCTTTTCAATAAACTACGAGAAAAATTTCGTAAGTGGTAAATTTGGTGTGATACCATTAAGGTATCTCTCTTCCTGAAAGAAGGTGGCTACTAGAAAAACGTCATAAGGAAATTGTGATTCCTAAAAAGGAAATTAGCAGAAGTGTCATAATTCTGAATTGCATGACGCCTAATAATAATGGGAACAGTTTAGTTTCTATACTATAGTTAACACAATAGATGAACCAGTTGATATAAAGAATGTAACATTAGAAGGAAACAATCTTATCGTTTTTTGAGTTTTAAAGAACAGGTCTCGAATAGTATCAGGCAAGGTGCGAACACACCACTTAAGTAAAGAAAAGAAATGAAATTTAATAGAAATTATAAGAAGTTGTATTATAAAAATATTTTTAGTATTGAAGATGAAAAATTTTCAAAAACTCCCGTTATTAAACATATGATTAGAATAAAGAATGATTGTGAACCCATCTTCACGAAAATCTATAGATATCCTAAGTTTAATGACGAAGAGTTTTAAAAAAAAGGTAGTAAATTAAAAGGAGGCGACATTATTCGGACCAGTTGCTCTTGTTGGAAATATCTATTATGGATAGTTCGCAAGAAATCTGACGCTGGTAAAAAGAAAAAGTTGCGAATGGTGATTGACTACCGTAAGTTGAACGACTTTTGCGGACAATTACACATTGCCAAACATAAATGACATACACAATCAGCTGGGTAATGCTAAATACTTCTCCGCATTGAGCTTAAAGTCTGTGTTTCATCAGATCTCAGTTAAGGAGGATAATATTTAAAAAAAAGCCTTAAACACTTCAGCTGGACATTTTGAATATACCAGAATGTCATTCGGATTAAAAAAATGCTCATGCCTGTTTTCATGGTCTTATGAATAGAGTCTTGTTAGGTTTACAAGGGATAAGTTGTTTTGTTTACTTAGATGACATCTTTGTGTTCGGAAAGAACCTACAAGAGCATAATGAAAACCTGGTTGATGTGTTTGAGCAGCTTAGGAAAGCTAATCTTAATTTACAGTCCGATAAGTGTGAATTCCTACAAAAGGAAGTTTCTTACCTGGGGCATATTATTACAGATGAGGGAGTCAAACGTGACCCAGGTAAGGTTAAGAGCATTACTTAAATGGAAGCACCTAGAAATACTAAAGGTATAAGATCATTTCTTGAAATGATCCGGTACTTTAGGAAAGTTAAAAAAAAATTTAGTCAAGTTGCCGGGCTATTAATAGGTTATTTAAGAAAGATGTCAAGTTCATTGGGCCCATGATCAACAAGCAGCTTTTGATAAACTAAAAAGTCTAATAACGACTTACTCGATATTACAGTATCCTGATTTTGATAAAATATTAATCATAACAACTAATGCGTCCAATCGCGGAATCGGCGCGGTAGTTAGTCAAGAACATAATTGCAAGGATTTACCAGTTCACTTCGCTAATCACACAGTAAATAAAACTGAAATTAACTATAGTACTACCGAAAAAGAATGTCTAGAAATTGTATGGGCATCCAAAGTGTTTCGGCCCTACATTTACGTTAAAAAAATCGTCATTCAAACAGACCATATACCATTAACATGGTTATATAAAGTCAGAGATCCAGTTAGTCAACTTGTTCGATGGCGCCTTAAGCTTGAGGAATTCGGCTGTGTGATTACATATAAAAATGGAAAAGATAATGTCATTGCCAACGATCATAGAAGGAATTTAAGGATCACAGGAAAAAGAAACTTGGAACGACCTTATGGAATTAATAGGAGACGTAGTTCTTCCAATAAACGATAAAGCTAACGTAAATAATTGTATTATTGAAAATACTGAAGGTAAACAAAACTTGTCTGAAATTGGCGATTTTTCGACACCCAATCCAAATAAAAAATAAAATTAAGATTACAAAGAGGAAGTAAAAAACTCCGATAGAAGAATGGCTGTAAAATGGTTTATTAGGTGATCACACTGAACAGAGAGCAACATATGCAAAAATTAGAAAAACTTTAAAGATATTCAAAAACAAATATAAAACTTTGTAAGGGATTGTCTTCGGTGAAATTTTAAATTGATCCGTAAAAGCTTTAGAAAAGTTTAAGAGTGATGTAATAGGTCCTCTTAAAGAATCATACGAAGGATTTAAGTTTCAGTTGACCATCCTAGATGATTTATCTATATTCATCAAATTTATACCTCTTTAATCCAAGGATATGCAAACTGTAGCACGCGACATCACCGAGGAGTGGATACCAAATTTTGCTATACCAAAGATAATCTTGTCCGATAGTGGATCAGTGTTCTTGAGGAATTTTATAAACTGGTGGGCATAAAACATTTAACAACCAGCGTAGCTTATTCACAAGCCAATGGAAGTGTAGAAAGGGCATATCAATCGTAATAGAACAAATAGTTGATAGTTTTTTTATTCATTCACGCTGAAATTAGCATATAAGAGCATAGTAATTTATTTGCTATAGAATTATGCCGAAATTCAGAGAATCATAAAAATGAAGGCTTTTATTAAAAATAGAATGATTGTTGTTGTATACATATTCCTAGGGTAATAAAAGATAATTTTGAAATCTATGAAACAATTGCTACAACAAAACCGTAGATAACGGAATCGTTATTTTAGATTTAAGGAATCAATTTTTAAAGATAAATAAAAATAGAGAAGAGTTCAGTCTGAAAGAAAGTTTAACAGGTTGTTGTAATCATAATAAAGTTTTGGTTTGTAAGCCACAACTTTTAAGAAGTACATAAATCCCTTCAGTACGCGAGATAGTTTCGACCGAGTTGTCGGCGAAAAAAAAAACACAACTTTATTCCACTTTATTCACAAGACTTCAAAAAAACGAGAAAAAAGTGCTTTATTGATTCTAGGAAGGGATACAAAATTCATGGAATTAGCTCGGAAGTTAAGATTGCCAAAAATTGGGGGTTGTGCGGTTAACTTTGCAGATTATTCTTAAGCAGTGTTTTCGTTTAACTAGCAAGGGTTGTACTTTGTTTAAATGTGTACCGACCCAACAGGCTATACCGTATTGCAAGTTGAATTTAAAAAGACCATTATACACCAATTTTAAAATATCGGGTCCACCATATATACTAAAATGATAAAGTTGCCTTACTACTAAGTTAAAGTATTGTTTTAAATGCAGGGTATGTTCTCTCCAACTAAGCTTTGAGTCTAATATAACTCCTAAGTATTTAAAACATTCGACACGTTCAATATCGAAGCAATCTGTAGAACAACTAACATCGGTATTGTAGATTGATACGCCTTGATTATAAGGTCAAACAATTCTTAGACTAAATTTATAACAGTTTGGAGAGTGATATTGTAGAGATAAGTTACCAGTCAATTTTTCCTTAATTTTAAAAATCATGTACTTTGTTTTGCTAGTTTATTCTTGTCAAACCACCTACGAAGTAAATCTAAGCCAAAATTAATGTTTACATTGACATCAAAGAGGTTATAAAAGAGTAAGTAAGAGCTGTGTCATCTGCGAATGCGGTAATTTTTCCTTTAAAAGACTGAATAAATAAGGAGTTTACGTAAAGACAGAACCGTGTCATACGTCCAAATTTATTGTTTTCTGTGAGCTCATACAACCTTTTTTATAACTTGTTGCTTCATTAGTGTTTATTTCGATATCATTATTAGAGGGTTGTATTCTGACTCGAGTAAGGGCGTCTGTATTTAAGTTTAATTCACCTTTTTTATACACTATTTCATAATTAAATTCTTCGAGTCTTAGTCGCCAACCAAACGATTTTAGAATTTGGGTCTTTTAGACCCATAAGCCATTGCAATGGTATATGGTCAGTTACTCTTTTAAATTTATGACCAAATAAATATAGTCGAAAGTATTTGGTAGGCCACACGATGGCTAAAAATTCTTACTCTATCGTTGACTACCTAGTTTCTGTATCATTTAATGTCCTACTGGCGTAACATATTGGTTTGTCACTGCGATAAAACTGCACCTAATGTGAAATTACTCGCGTCGGTGGTCAAAACAAATGGTTTGGAGAAATCGGGATATTGTAATATTGGTTTGTTGATTAGAATATCTTTGCATAGCTCAAAAGTGCGTTTGCATTCCTCATTAAGTTTTATTGTAAAACCCTCTTTTAGACAATGCGTTAGGGGCTTGGTTAATTTTGCAAAGTCTCGGATAAATTTACTTTAGTACCTTAGTACTTTACTTTAGTACTTTATTTAATTTCTTTCTGTGTTGGGGGTACAGAAAAGTCCTTTATAGCTTTGATCTTGTTAGGATTTGGCTTAACGCCTTGGCTGGTAACTACATGTCCAAGGACTGCTACTTTCTTGTGCAGAAATTCCGTCTCATCTAATTGCATTTTGAAGTTTAGTTCGCGTAGTCTATCGAAAACTTTCTTTAGATTTTCAACATGTTCCTGAAGAGATGTAGAAAAGATGATTATATCATCTAAATAAACTAGGCAGCTTTTGCCTTGCAAGCCCTTTAAGGGAGTTACAACATTGTACGTGAAGAAAAATGATTCTTTTTTATTTTTTATTATTATTCTACACGCAATTCTACACAAAATAAAACAAACAGATTTTTTTGATGAATAAAAGTGCTATCCCCTTAAGGGTATACATAAAAAAACCGCGAACCTAACCGTTCAACTTACAAAAAGGATTTATCCAAATCAAACGAATTATTCAAATTAAATTTGTCTTTATTCTTTTACCTCCAAAACAAAACTGAACTTTAAACTAACTTAAATATAAATCTACACCTATGTTCCATATCCGCTGGGCAGCCTACGCGTTCAAGGGCAGCTGTGTCAGCATTCTCTGGCCTGGAAACGTTTTCATGCTGGATCATGTTGGTTGTTGAATGATGAAGGGTGTCACATTGCACACACGAATAGTTGGGAAGTTCAAGGTGGCAGCTTCCCTTTCCGCCGGCTTGGCAATGCATCATGTGCTCAAAATATTGGGTCAAAGTTAGGAAGGTCGGTGAAAATCATAGTACGCATCATAGTTCAGGATGTTTTTACTAGAACAATTACACATGTGTACATTTTATTATTATTATTTATGTTTGTATACATATGCCTTTTTTTAATTCTACGGCCTCATATGATGGTCTCCTTTCACCTTCTTCAGCCATTTCGAAATCTTCCTTAAGTCTTCTTCTGGCTAAAGATTTTTTCTGCCTTTCAGTTTTTAAAGCTTCTTAAAACATTTTTTCAGATTTTGCTATTCTTTGTACATATTGTTTCAATAACAAATCCACACAAAATTTTCCTGGCTGAATTTGAAGAGCCCTTACACTTTGCATCGGACGATATTTCCATCATTGCAATTAGCAATTGCTTCATAGACCCCAACCCTAACTGTGGAGAGCCAGACTGATTATGGGCAGTTCTGACCATATATGATTGTTCAGACTCTCATTCGTATTCTGCGACTTTCCGTGCAAACATTTATTCAAAAAATTTGGATGAGTCTGGTCTCAAAATATTTGTTATATTTCATTCATTATATAATAATAAAAAAAAAAATTATGAGAAATCTAAAACAAATAAATAAAATACCTTCATCCAATAATTTTTTTTGAATTTGCACCACAATATATCGCATAGCCCGTGATTGGGTGAGTTGTCTGTTGAACTAAAGTAAAAAAAACCGCCCATATTGCCTTTTTCATCTGCTCTTAATTCCCTGTATTACGGCGAACAGCCAAACCGTATTAGGTACAACTGCAGGTCGTTTATTGCTCAGTCGGTTAACCTTCCCCTCCCTCCAATTTGTTTGCCGTCTTTTCTTATTCTAAACACTCTAATTTATGAATACTAAAATTCACACCATAGGGTTTTTTGGCCACAACATTCAAAAAACCCTTGGAATCACCGTTTCCGAGGTAATTTTTATATCTGTAAATAAAAAACCTTGAGTTTGATATAACTTTATAAATAAATACCAGAAAAAAATAAGAACAGATATTTACCTAACATTATATTTTGAAAGTGACCGTTCAAAAATCATTTTGATTTCCATCGCACCGCTGATCCCAGAAAAATTGGCCTTACAATCAATTTTGTGTTCATTCTTGGACTTTTTCGGGCAGCAGCAGTATTTCGAAAAAATGCTGGCTGCGGACACTATTCCATTCATGGACATGTACCCACGTTTTTGCCAAGAGCCATTCAATGATGTGGTAAAGTCTCTCATTTCATTCAGCTCACAAGCTTCTTCAATGAACTTTTACATTGAGGATTTAGCCACTTATTCACAGGCTTGACCAATAATCTCAAATTACAAATTTATTTTATTTTCTACTATTCCTTAGGAACAAAGGCCAGGGTCAAATAAAAATTGACTTGTGATATCGATATGCTGCCAGGGGCAGTGGAGGTAGGTTCGTAAGGCCACTTAATTGATTTGCTGCTGTTTGACCTCTACCAATTGTTCTTAAAGCGTATTAAAGTCTTTCCTAAAACAAATAAAATAAATATGGCTAAATAATTGTTGGCACTTACCTTGAACATTGTGTACAACTCTTTCAGAATTTCAAATAGTTTCAGTGGCATAGCAAAGATTGCATTGGATCTTCAGAGTTGCGGCAAGACCTGTTCTGTTTTCAGAACAATACTAATAACTAATTACTAGTTTTTTCGTTGCATAGTTTGCAAACTGCTAAAGAACTAATTGCATCGTTGATATCAGATACATTGAGAATATTAAACACTATGTCACTTTTGAAAGGTTCATAATTTACAACATTTATTTTAGCTGCTGATGCTGAAGTTGCAGATGCGGGAGTACAACGTTTTGATAGCTTAGTAGTGTGAGAAATTTGAGGTGAAAAGCAACTCTTCCTTTTTTTAAAAATTTGTTTTCAGAAAAAAAAAAACTAAATATGATACGTAACATGATAAAAACAATGCAAAATCAATGCCTTCTCTATAAAAAAAAAGAGAAAATTATAAAAAAGGATGAAAACCAAACTTTTTTAGTTTTTGGGCTCTGCTGTATTTTTTTTTTCACATTGGTACCTTTTTCTTGAAGAAGATAAGAGATATCAATATGATTATTTTTTTCCCCGATAGATGATACTATATACTATACACTGAATGGAGCGATTTTTAAAAATTGATTACGATTTTTTTTTTTCAAAAAAACATGAAAACATTCAAAATTTTCAAAGCTCATAAATAAATTAGTTTTTAATAATTTCAAAATTCTTTCATTCAGTAGGCTAACTATAGGTAGGCTCAAAATAATAAGCCTGCAAAATTTGATTCAAATCGGTCGAAAAAGGTACCTACATTTCTATGGAAAACCGCCAAAGTTGCAACCCCCTTAAAACATTGTCCATGACTCTTCGAAGGGTCCTTGGAGTGTTTTTCAGGCTGAAGGGCATTCACACGTACTCATAGTGTCAGCCCTCTACTATGAATGCAGTTTTTTTTATGCCTGCCGTGTTCTTTTCAATCTGCTGGAAATCACAAGCGAGATCGAGTGTAGTAAAATATACGCTTTTACAAAGTTGATCTAAAACGTCGTTTATGTTTGGTAGGTGGTATTTGTCGCTAATTGTTTTTTAATTCAATTTGCGGTAATCGATCACGAGTCGCTTTTTTATTTTTCCAGTGGCGTATTTTTTTTCGGGGCGTTCCAGATTGGTGTTCTCCAAGGTGATTAACTCGATCTTATTACACCTTGTTCTTTCATTTTCTTTATTTGCGACTGGAATTCCTCCTTATGAATATGGGGGTAACGATAAGATTTGGAGTATATAGGACTATCGTCCGTGGTTTTGATACAATGTTTTATCTTATTGGTGAAGGTTAGTTTTTGCCCGTCTTTAAAAAAATCACCGTTGAGGTGGGAAGTTCAAATAAGATCAATAATATCATCAGCAGTTATGGGATTTGAATTGGGTGATTCATCGTGAGATTTGATTTATAATGTGAAATAAAACATATAAATTTGAAAGAGAACCTAAAATTTTTATTATCGGTTAAAAGAACAATTCATGGCATCTACTTTTTGAAATTGATATCATATAAATATTGACCATGACTACGTCTGAGGTCTTTCATTCGGAAGGTCCAAATTTATTCGACTCGTTCGAGCATAGCGACTGGTATCTCGCGGATAATACGAGTAATGTTGGCTTCCAAAGAGTCAATCGTAGCTAGCTTATTCCTGAAAACCTGAGACTTAATATATCCCCAGAAAAAAAAGTCCGTTAACATGGCGCGATAACGGTTACCATTGACGGTAACAATCTGATTTGCCTTATTTTTGAAGAAATATGGACCAATGATTCCACCAGCCTATAAACCCCACCATACCGTTGTTTTTAATTGATGTTATAGTAGCTTTTGGCACTCTTCGGGTTGCTCATCCGCTCAAATATTGCAATTTTGTTTATTAACGTATCCACTGAGCCAGAAATGGGCTCCATCACTCAACAAAATTTCGTGAAAAAACACCGGATTTTCATTGAGTTTTTCCAGAGCCCATTCACTGAAAATATGACGCAAATTCAAGTCGCTTGGCTTCAATTCTTGTACAAGTTGAGTTTTTAGGCCGAGATTTACGCCAAGCCAAGCTGCTGAGAACGACGACGAATCGATTCGTCAAGGCCTTCGAGTACACTCTCAGCTACAGCCGTTATAGTCTCTTCACTACATGCTGGATGTGGTCTAACCAGTCGAGTATCATCCAGTAATGTGAACTGGGACTCAAATTTGCGAATGGTATTGGCAATAGTGGTTTCAGTAGTTCCTCGAATCGCACGAAAAACATTTCTCACATTTGGAGACGCTGTTGTTATGTGAGTCTTTCAATGTTGGTTTACCAAACGATACTGAATAAAAATGACAAAGCAGTGATGGGAGTCACGCTTGATCTGTTAAAAAAAGCCTATTGAAAATCAAACCTCAGGATGAATCACGCCTTATTAATACCAAAGTTATATAGTTCACAGAAATCTTGTTTATAGAATTTATTAACTTTTAGTGGTTGTTCTGAAAAGAGAATTTGGTCTGAATTTGCTGCATTTATTACTAAGAAGTTTGTATGCCATTTAATAGATTTAACATATATATACCTTCAAGAATAAGGTGTGATATATGTTGTGTTAATGAAAATGTTTCTTTCTTCAACATCAACTGGTAACTTTATAATGGTTTTTGAGTCTGCTGATAGAATATATTTTGGGGACATAAAATTGAGTAGTTTAGAGTTTTGTGTTGTTAGGAGTCCGTTGGCTAAATCGATTTTCGCTCTTGGTGCAGTAAGTGTATCAAGTCCTAGTAAACCGTCGAAGTATCCGTTAAAGCGGAACACCAAGAATCTAGTTTCTCCATGCTGATTGATTTTTACTGTATAAACTTGTGTAATCTAACTTCTTTGTTTATTTGGTGAGTATTTAATATAGTTTTTATAGTTGTGGGATTGATTGAGGCTAGATTATTGGGATGTTTGAGCTCGGGATTGATGAACGAGACTGAGACTTCTATGTCAATAGAGAATTTTAGTCAACGACCAAAGGGTGAAGAAATATTTATATAGTGTAGCTCAGTGCCGTGTTTATTTATGTCTATATAGACTGTTGGACTGCGGAGGCAGGTGTTTGAAAATTTTCGTCATCCCACTCATGCATTACATTTAATAGGTTATGATCTCTTTGATCGAAATTGTAGTCATAATATGGGTCTAGCTGTTGATAATTGTTTGTTTCTTTTTTTTAGGACTTACTGTATTTATATATATTATGTTATTCCTGGTTTGTGATTTTCGGATTTGTGATTGTCCAAAATTAGTAGGCTGCTGGCTGCTTCGGGTTTGTCTGGTGTTCCCAGAAACGAGTTCCATTGGTTATACTGGTGGCAAGTTCCTTTGCTGAGTTTGGGGAAATTTCTTGATATGCTGTTGATTAGGTGATGTTTGTTGCTGGAACTGTTGTCGCTGTGGAAATTATGGCTGAAAAATCGGTTGTTGCTATAGGAGTTGTGGCTGGAAAGTCGACTGTTGCATTGGAGAACGTTGCTGGAAAGTTTGCCAATGTTTTCTTAGGTTTCGGCTGGAGTGTGGTCGTGATGGATTCGTTGAATGTGAGTTGAAAGTTGTGGTTATCGCCTTTGCTGTAGGTGAAATTGTTCTGGTGGCTTCTTGTGAGTTATTCTTTCAGAAGGCCAATTTGATTTAGAGCAGAACATATTTTGCTCTTTTATGCATAGGGCAAATGCTTCGGGCAGTGTCTTGGTTTCATTGCACGGATAGTTGAATCCAAGGGTTCCCATAATCCGATCAACAATGTCTTCAAGCACATTTCTTCGTATAGGTTGTTTTTTGCCTTTATATTATTACATTCGAATCTGTCTCATGAACTTGTACATGAGATCTTGAGATCCATTTTCAAGGTCAAACGAAGGTCACTTTTGAATTTTCAAATGATAATTCCTGATTTTCCTTTCATCAGCGTTTTAATGGCCCTGATAAGAAGGGACATAATACCGTGCGATGGGTCGATAGGAGAAGAGGGAAGAAAATTTGCCCTTTTTAGTGATGGGCTGAACAAGTCCTGTTTTCCATATGCTCCAAAAGAGTCCAAGAGGGTAGGATTGATGAAAAAACGTACGTAATGGTTTTTCCAGCGTGGAATAAAGGGAGACATACTATCTGGACAAATGGGTTCGTGTATGATAAGATCTTTATGTTCTCTTGCTACAACACGAGTGCGAAGGCGTGTTCATCCAATTGAAGAATCGACGCACTCAAGTGTAGGCAGGGACAAAGCTCAGTCTGGAAGAGTTGAGATGGCCGGAAAGTGTACAGCAGGCAAATAGAATTTGTCTTAAGAGCTGACAGCTGGAATCTCATTAATGAGGTTTGGGATGGAGGATGAAGCAGAAATTCTGTTATTTTTGACTAACAACCAACAATTTTTACTACTACTACTAATATTTTGACTCCGATAAACCCTGGGATGATATTCTCATAGATTTTTGCGTGAATGGCAGTTCCAGTTGTATGCGACTTTTGTTTACTGACATGTTGGTGTTTTCTAGACTGTCGAATCCAGTAGAGTTGCGGGTCAAATATCGGCATCACAAGAAGAGATTCTAGCAACTGACGAGCGGTGGTATACTATTGAGGGATTACGAACTTTATTTCCCTCAGCAGCACGTAGATTGAGAGCATCCTACCGAATCGCCAGGGGCGACGTTTGACATGGTTAATAACTGCATTCTAAAGCTCACCTCCGAGTAGAGACTGATTTATAGCACAGTGCTCCAAAGCGTGAATTCAAATGAAGGCAAAATAATTTTTTTAGATACTAATGGTGGAACCGGAAAAGCTTTCCTTACAATAGCCATTTTGGAGGAGGTGAGAAGACAACGAAAGACAGCATTAGCTGCAGCATTTTCCGGTATCGCTGCCACACTGCTTCCTGAATCCAAAATGATGCATACGAAATACGACACGATTACGACTAGGATAAGTCTACTTTGTTTACTTGATTTCTTGAAAGCTTTCGATAGCGTAGATCACAACTTTTTAAAGTCTAATGTTTGGTCTCAGTGATAGGGCTGTTTATAAAGTAGACTCTTCTGCGGACAAATTCTCTTCTCTAAAGACTTAAGATCAAGGGTTAATTCTTGGCTCAATATTATTCTGCATGTTTAACAACAGTCTCCCATCAGTGTGTAGTTTATGTACATCTAAATGCAGATGACGTCCAACTTCATGTAGGCAAACCTTTTAACAAGCTTGATGAACTGGCTCTCCTACTTAGTGGGGATCTTACCCAATTCTCTGTTTGGTCTGTCGCTTATATGGTAGATTGCTGCTAAGCCCGACATAATTCCAAGTAATGTCAATTTCCAAGATTAATTTTAGGAGATCTTAATATCTTGTCAGACATGTGCTTAATTAATTCTAAAATTAGAGCTTTTGAATACTATACTAGCCTTGGTTTTATTATTGGGCGCAACATTTTAGGCTATAGTAATACTCATACTATAGTTATTGGGCAGGTCTACGGATGGTTACGTGTTTGGCTTCGTATTTTACTCCTATGGAAACGAGACGTAAGTTGTTACTTACACTAATAGTGTCATTCATAACATATGCTGAGGTTGTCTCCATGTAGTGCACTTGATTCACTATCAGAACATAAACTACTAGTAGCATTTTTTTTTATAATTGACGTGCACACAAGGTATTTTATGTACCCTTAAGATGTTTTCACATAGTAAGAGCGAAAGGAAGTTTAGGGAGATGCCGATGTGCGTTGACTTTACATGTTTGCAAATTATAGTGACTAGGAAATAAAGACCACTCCGAGTTACATATAGCACTACACCTGGCACGCCCGTTTCCTCTGTACCTGAATAAGGACGAAATTTGTCACCATTAACGACATCATGAACTACTGATTATTCCGGTTTTCCACTTGATTGTTCAGCTTGTTCTATTTCGATACATTCTGCTAACATCGCTGTTATCGCTGTTACAATGTCTACTTAAACTAACATTGACATCAAAATTAACTTCCCTCATTAGTGGTACAAAATTTATTTCCCTAAGGTTTTCGTTTTCCGTTGTAACATTTTTTCTGATATGATCTTCATATAATACATCACTTACTTTTAATTCATTGTTTTTGGTCTTAGTTAAAAATATGCGATTTTTTCGAAAAAAAATTATTAAATTTGTCCGATACAATATTTCATCTACCATATCAGAGTAATTATACGTGCATATTTCCTCTTCCGATAAAATATTTAGTTCCAAGTCGATTTGAAATTTGAAAATTCACAAAGTTATTAAACTTGGTTTTTCCTACTCGGTCCGTTTAAAAAGAAAAAAAGAAAAAAAGCGCTGTTATAGAAACTGTCGAGTGCGGTTATACGAACCCAAACGCAAAATAGTTGGTCTACCGAGGATAACATACAAATATGTGCTCATTCCTAAATTCTTTCAAAAAATAAGAAATAAGAAATAAGAAAAGAGAAAAACAAAATAAATAAAGTGATTTAATAAAATAATATTACAACTCAAATGGCGTTTAAAGCGCAAAATAATTTTACCACTGTGTCACGTTGCCTTTGGGCTTTATCACTGCTTCTAAGGATCTTGGCATAGTGCCAACTAATTTTTGACACTCTTCTGCACAAAAAGATTCCCAAATATTTGATACTTTGGCTCTTAAGTCTTAAAGAGTTCGACCTGGCTCTTTTCGCAATTTTTGCTTCATTTTATGTCAAACGGCTCCGATTGGTGAAAGATCAGGACTGTTGGGTGGCTATTCCAATAAATGATTTGCTTCAGCAGTTAATCACGCAAATGTTGACCTAGCCGTGTGGCAAGAAGCACCATCCTGTTGGAAAATATACTCTTCATCACTAGATTGATGGTGGGGTATTGATGGAAGAAGCTTCTGTTCCAAAATTTCCTGGTACTTGGCAGCATTGACTATACCATTGACAAAATGTAAATTACCCATACCAGACATGCACCATTAGAGATGCTGGGAACTTCACAGTTTGTTTGAGGCAGACTTTGCGAAAGTCTTTTTTGTATTCCTTATCACTTGTCTTCGTTCGTCACCTATACAAACTTCGAATCTGGACTCATCACTTCAAATAACGGACCGCTATTGACATAAAGTCTAGTTTTTGCGATGCTTAGCCACTCAAGGTGCCTTTTCTTCTGTTTTTGTGTCAATAGTAGTTTTTCTTTTGCTTGAGTTCTTAAGAAATTAGGTTTATATTATGTAATTTATGCAAAACTCAAATATATTAATATTAAAATATACCTTATAAAATTTGTACCCAATTTTTTTTTATAGTCCGCTTAAGTATCAACCGAAACACTTTTTTGAATTCGTTCTCCCCATTCAATTGTTATTGCAGCAGCAGTCTGGCGTCGATTTTCTGTTGTTATTTTTTTTTTCAAAATGCGACAATCCCGAGGTTTTGCTATTGGTGGACGTCCCGTTTCTTTTCTTATCTCTACATTTCCAGAATTTTTGAACTTTGAAATAATGTTAAGTTAAGTTAAAACTTTTAGCGATTTTGTAGCTCGACAATGCCGTTTCCAATGCTTTAATAAATCATTCGCTTTGGTCTCGTGATAATGCAACGCCACGCGCCATTGTTGACATGAAACTGTCGCTGGCTTGCATAAAAGCATAGATTAAAAAACAACAAAACAAGTGCATGTCATTTTTTGAATAACGGTTAACCGAAACTCTCATTAAAAATATTTTATTACGTTGACAAAAACTTTGAAATAAACAACAGCTTATTATCAGTAATTTTAAGTATGTATAAAGGAATAATGTTTTAATCAAGGAATAGACGAACTATTTTGCGTTTGAGTTGTAGGAACTGTCGAATGCGGTTATAGGAACTGTCTCAAAGCCAAAGTCGAAGTCTATTACACTTGAAGCCATAGAGCAACAGCTGCAATCTCATTGGGATCACATCATGAGCCGTTCCTTCACTGAACTTAATAACCTTCGCAATGATCTTCTGCCAAAAAAATATCCAACCTTGAAAAGGATTGGTCAAGTTACGTACAAAAATTAGATCTGATCTGCAATTCCGTTTGGGAAAATAAGGAGCTAATTCTTGTTTTTTTCACAATATTGCGAAACCTAATAAAGATGTGATATGCCGCAGAGGAAAGAGCTTCAACCGATTCTTTTCTCTTCGGAGTTCCACAACTACCCGAAGAAAATCTATACTATAGACTGCAGACATCCAGTCTTGAAAGATCTTTTTCGCTCTCGTCGACAGGAGAGCACAAACGATCCCTCAATAATTTAGAAATTCCATCGAACTCGAGAGGAAATATGGTTTTAAGGTCTATAGCTGGTTATCGAAACGAAAACCTTACCGAAAGAAATCATTTTCTCTTATGCCAGGCCACTAGGGTTAAGGCCCTGGCCCATAAAATCCGTTGCATCCGTTACGATGCCGGATAGGTTGCCGTTTATTTATTTGACGGAAATGTCAGTCCCATAGAAACCGTCGCAAACGAAACAAAAAAATTGAAATTTCAATTTATGTCTTTTTTTTCAACCTGTACCAATTTCTCTTCATTCTCGCAATAAAAGTGCTTACACACAATATTTGAATGGATAGTCCTCGATGTGTGAATGTTTGAACTGCCAACGGATCAACGGCAGTAGAAAGTAAAACTACTTTATCCGTCCTTTTCGTCATATCTCTGCTACTGGTCCTGCTTCCATAACAAAGTGTATATCCTAACGAAACGAATTCTGTGGGCCTGTGCCTTAAAGCGTCGAAAACAGCTATTTGGTATTCTTACAAAGCGTGGTTCTTACCCCATTTATATGATATCTCAATGCGCATTGGCTCAATCCACATAGAAAGGGTGGGATTTACATGAAATTATCCAAAACCGAATCCAAAAAGAGCGAGACAAAATTTAAAGAGTTTTAACAAACAGCTGATTGAACAGACAGTTTGGTAAATTCGAAGTGCGTGTAAATCGAAGAACATTAGCTGGGAGAGAAATGTTTGAATGCAATTTCAAGGTGTTTATATAATATTTCAATTCAACTCCAAATTTTCAATGCGGTTTATAAACCGGAATGAACGAATGGGGTTTGATTATTTCAATGCCGTTTGAAGTGATGCTTATATGAGCGAACTGAAACAATGCGCATTGAGCTGTCATATAAACGGGGTATCTGTTTTCGTGAGATAGCCGAAAGATGATGCAACTTTCTTAGACACAACACAGCATGAAACTTATGTATTTTTTAGGGGTTAGGGAACTCTAGAGGCCGTAAAAATAGGCTTTTTTTAATTTTGTTTTTTTCAGGAAAAATATACATAAAATAAATCGAGTTAACAAAGCTAGAAGTTTATTGTACATATGTATGATTGATTGTAAAATATAATTTGTTTAAAAATGGCGGCTGTGTAGTGTTTCTCAGATGACCTCTCTTTTTTGGAAGGGCCTACGGGCGCACCAACAGCTCCTGTAAATTTTTAATTATGATGAGTCACTAAATTTTTTTTATTGTACATAACAACAGCTAGAAAAACTCGTAGGATTTTGTTGACACATTGATTTTTGTCTGAATGGCTCATTTCTAAAGTCAAACTTGCACAATTCGCAGTAAAATCGCTAGAAAATTGTTAATAACAAATGAACTATGCTTTAAAAAAGAGAAAATCTTACGTACTTATTTAGACATTACATTTTTAAAGTTCTAGTTAAAATTTGAAGTGAATTGGCTGAAAAATATTCAGGCTATGGGTGGGGCCATTGACAGCATTAAAAAAATCAGGTTCTTGAAAATTATAGAGCGGCCTTTATTGATTTTATTTATATCAATATGAATTTAGCTTTGCCTTTTTGAGTTTTCATTTTCCTTTTCTTTAAAACTCTTTTTCTAATCCTCTTTTCCACAATTCCATTTAACTTCAACTTATCTCAGATTTTAACGCTTTTCTTTTTTTTAAACCCGAATTTGTCTTTATAGTGTTTTTATTGCGTTTTTACTTATTTGTACTGATTTGTACACTTTTTACTGTGCTCGTGTCATTCACGTTTATTGCTTTGTTTTTCTCTTCAAATAGGTAAACAATTACATGTGCAGGATGATTACATTGCATAGTCAGATAATTCCATAAACATTATTTTGAAACAAAAGAAAGGACGAAACGTTTGCCATTTATGTTTAAGAAATAAAATTAGATATGTGGTTAAGAATGGTATAGTTGATATTATATGTGTCTCGGATGATATCATATGTCTCTAACTTGGTTAGAGCCCGGAATGTGTAATAATTTGTTCAAGTTACCAAACATTAGATTTTTCGAAGCGACAGACAAAGGAGGCAAGGGATTTATCAATCTACATTAATAATTGTTATAAGTTGTTTTTGTTGAAGTAAAAGATAATGTATAAGTGTCTGATTAGCTGCGTACACATGACTCCTGATGAAGCTAATCTTAGGCTTCTAAAAGACTTGTTTGTGAAATTCTCCTCAAAATTTTCAAAAATCATGATTTGTGCTGATCTTAATCTCAACATTTTAGCGAACAACAACAAAGCTTTCAAGGAAATGGTAATGGAAAGGAAATCGCACAGCCACACAACTTTATATTGCATTAGTATCTCACCTTGACCTGATATTATACTATGACCAGCTATTCACACCCGATTTTTCGTATTATGATGTTCTTGACAATAGGTGTATTTCCTTCGGTCGTAACCGACGTGAGTTTTAAATCTTATCAATATACTCGGATCAATTTACATAAACTTTTTCATGACTGCCGGTGCTTGAATTGGTCGCTAATTAACAGCACAAATAATACTATGTAGTTCTCAAGCTGAATTTTTCGGGACAGAATTACTTCGCTTTTCACAAGCATATTCCTGTACACACATATTCATCCCAAAGCAACTCATGAGGTATGTGACCTAATTAGAGCTAGAAACTTTGAAATAAAATCCAGATGGAGCGTTATAAATGTTTGGCAATTTACGGAGAGTTCAAAACTGCTGTAACTCTTCTTATATGAAAAAATAAAACTAGTTTCTTTAAAAAAAACGATTTTGAGTCTTGCAATTCAAATTCTAATTTCTGGAAAAACATTCGCCAATTTGGGCTCAAATCAGAAAAGGCATCGCTGTCAAGCAACGTGCATCGTTCAGATCTCAATGCCAGTTTTGTTTCTGCTTGCGAAGCATCTCCTCCATCAAGTTTTTTTTAGTTTAATTACTAATTGATTAATAAATTAATAAATTAACAATCATCGTATGTTTATGAAAATCTTGTTGGTAAAACAGTTCTAAGTGTCAAACCAAATGCAGCGGGCTCAGATAATGTCGATCTTACGTTTATTAGAATATTGCCTCCAGTTATTCTACACACAATTACTCACATTTTTAATACAATTATAACAACTTCAACTTTCCCAGCAGAGTGAAAAATTGCCAAAGTGCTACCTCTTCCAAACACAAAAAAGTTTGCATTTATGGACTAAGTTTCACCGCAAAATATCTTTCAATTAATATAAAACTAAAGCTTATCAAGTCATTTATTCTTGCTATCCTGCGCGAGATATATTTTCAATATAAGACAATAACCGGTTGTTCCTTAACCTTTTTTATGAACTATCGTACCATTTTGTTATTGCACAATTTACTAATACACAAACAACCAGAAAACATCAGAATTGGAAAAAACAGACAACCTTACGTCTTAACAATTCAGCTCTGGGATGACATGCTCTTAGATATCAAACGCACGAGCAACACAGGAACGTTCTATAAAAATCTTTTTAACATTTTCGCTGAAATGAAACTCTTCCTCCGTGCTTATAAATCTATCTATCTATCTTTTTTTCTCCTTTCTTCCTCTTTCTCTATTTTATTCTCACAATTTAAATTTATGTATCTACGTTATTTAGATTATTCGAAAAAAGTAAATTTATGTTATAAGCTTGTTCCATTTTTAAAAGACGATATATATCTTACGTTATCGATGAATGCGAATAAATAAATAAATAAATATCAGTAACATTAGCTACAATTTTTCCATAATTTCACTCTTTTCCATCTTTCTTAAATATAACTTGGTCACACACATTCAATATTGGCAAGGATATCGCTGTCCGATCATAGTAATACTTCTGCTTTTTCCTTTTCCCTTGAATTCATTTCTGTATATCGACCTCATTCATATCGTTTCGACGTAACAACTGATTCACCACTCGTAAACTTGTTTAAATTTGGCGGCCGAAGAGGAATTGCGCTGTTGACATTTTCATACTAGCGACCTGCGTGGTGTTGTACTCGATATTGAAAACGATCAACTTCCTGTACCTCATAGCATCATCATAAGATTTTTCGCAATGGCAACCTCTTTTCCGCGAGTACATTAATTTGAGTACATATTTGCTCATTTGCGAATTTTTCAAATTTCATTGACCAGAATGGGCTGTTATCACACATGATTTCCGACGAGTTAAGATATATTGCAAAGGACTTTTATCATATTTCGATATCGATATCGAATCAATTTTCTGATATGACATATCCCGAGTATGTCACATAATCGTATCTGGCAATTTCAAATAAATCTATTCCAACCAGCGGTTCCTTTTGGATATTTCTCTTGAATTATTGATTTCACTAATTTTTTTTTCGACGTACCAGGCAGAAAGTAGTGCAAGCGTATGGTGTGCCTGTAGTTCAGATAGGATTTACCAGGATTTACCAATTATCTTCCGATAAACACACCTGGAGAATGATTTTGTGTATCACTCCTTGCCTGGTGTGTAAGCTATTGTCATCTTCAGATATCAAAGAAGAAGCGTAAACATCCGTTGTAATCAAGGAGTAATGTCGACAATGTCACGCTTGACAAGTACATCCAGTGGTTTGTGTTTGGTCACTTTGCACTGAGAGCTCCCGTCTATAAAGGAATAAATAGAAGCGTTCATAGACAAAAACAATTGCCAACAATTCCTTTTCGATTTGTGCCCCATACCAACACACATCCCAATCCATCCTTTTATGCATCCGTTTGGATAATAACTGAATAACTGAACATCTAACGTTCCATACACTGCATCCAATATTTGTCATAAAGACAAAATTGCTAAGCGTTGAACTGTTTTCTTTTCGCTCACCGCTACTAAGAAAATCCTTGTTAGTTTCTTTTCCTTCCCTTATTAATGTGCTTAAATTCGGGGAGTTATCTCATATGAGTTGAGGTTGTTTAACACAAACTATTAAAAATTATTTTATATACTATCAGTTTAATAAGTAAATCTGTTCTATATATATTATCAAGTGTGAGGCAATTCTATTATAATTTATATTATTATTTTCGCTTTTAAAATTTTAATTTTTGGAGTTTTTTTTTATTTTTTTTCTTGTCACAGTAGAATTAATTAATATTTTTATACTTCTTTAAATAAAAAAAAAATTATTTTTTAAGTATAATACAAAATTAATAAATATTTTATACTAGACATTCCTTCACAAATAGATAATATAGAATACTAAGATTCCATTATTTTGAGGTATATTTTATAAATTAATATTATGAATTTAATGAAATAAATCCAATAATATAACATGTGCTTAAATATATTATATATAAAAGTAATATAAATTTCTTCTTTTTCATTTACAAGCAACTTACATATTTAGCATAGTCTCACAACCCTCAACCATATGTAGTCGAAGCAGCACTTCAAAATTAATCAAAGTACATAACAGCATGGACTGCGATATGAGTTCAAAATGTTGATGTTCATGTGCCCTGCAGTTCACACGATTACGCACAGTTTGCTGCGTTCTTCATCGACCCATGAGCCAAGTGATCCACCGCTTAGAGTATTTAAAATTTTGTTTAGAATAGGTCATATAATGTAAAAAAAATAACAATAATTGTTAAAGGTATAATTACATAAACAAACAATAAATTATTATTTAACCAATATTTTTACTTTTTTTATTAAATAATATATTCAAAAACATTCCCTTTTTATTGTTGTCATTCAATTTGTCTTTATTTATTATTTTAATATTATTTCTTTTCACTTCATCATTATTATAATTTCTAATTTTTTAAATTGATAATATAATAAATAACGAAACGTTTTTTGTTTAACCTAATGCCTATTGTTGCGAAGGTCCAACTCCATAAGGAATCGTAACTTAATTTTCTATTGTATATAGAAAAAATAAGTACAGCATGTGACATTAAGTTCTTACATAACTCATTTTTACACATATATTTATTTATATAATATATATATACATATGTACAATATCTTGTACATTAATTATTGGGTACTTGGTCTTTATTTATTAATTTCATCATTTAATATTGCATAATTTCAAATTTCAATTTATTTTATTCCATTTGTATTTTATGCTTTATTGTTTCTCATATATAAATTTTGTTCTTAATATGTACAATTGATATTTAATATATATTATAATTTAAATATAAATTTTCTCTGTATTTATTTTTAAAAAGTAAGTCAGATGCCTTCAAATAATAAACTTTGGATAAATGTCTTAATAATTTAAAGGTTCACCTACGGAAGCCTTGTTGCGACATTTACTTCCTTTAAATAATCAAGTTCGGTAAACTTCTGCGAAACAACCGTAACACGTGAGCGTCATAGTGATCACGTCCGGAGACCTCACTAAAGAATTCAATTGGTAGTAGCGACGAGCGGTGTGTACAAAGGGCAGGGACGTAATCAATTCGAGTTAATGTCTCACACTTACTGGAAATTCCAAGTTCATGTGAACTGTTTTAGTTCACAATCCCAGGCATGAAAGTGGTTCAGCAGTTTACCCGGACCTCTCGGTCTAGGAAATATACGTTGAAACTTTCATTGTAGCGCGCGTGCAGCCCAGGATACAAATCACTCCACGAATTAAGAACGGCCATGCACCACCACCCATAGACTCGCGAAAGAGCTATCATTCTGTCTTACACACTTATGTTCGGACCTGGTAAGTTTTTCCGTGTTGAGTCAAATTAAGCCACAGGCTCCACTCCTGGTGGTGCCCTTCCGTCAATTCCTTTAAGTATCAGCTTTGCAACCATACTTCCCCCGGAGCCGAAAAGCTTTGGTTTCCGGGAAGGGACTGAGAGACCCATAGAAGTAGCTACACCCAATTGCTAGCTGGCATTGTTTATGGTTAGAACTAGGGCGGTATCTGATCACCTTCGAACCTCTAATTTTCCTCCTTGATTAATGAAAACATCTTTGGCAAATGCTTTCGCTTAATTAAGTCTTACGACGGTCTAAGAATTTCGTCGTAATACTAATGCCCCTAAACTGTTTCTATTAATCATTACCTCTTGATCTTAAAACCAACGAAAGTAGAACAGAGGTCTTATTTCATTATTCCATGCACAAAATATTCAGGCATTTGGAGCCTGCTTTAAGCACTCTAATTTGTTCAAAGTATTGGGTCTATAACTTAATTCGTGCGGTTTGCTAAGAGATGGCGTAACTTGTATTATTCCATTGAAACATGAGTTGGAAAGCTACGCATGAAAAGTACGTCATTTCAGTATACGTCATTCATTTTAAGCGTAAACAACAATAATTTTTTTTTCACTCAGATATGTCGAACTTTGTGCCTGAAAAAGTGTTTTTGTGGGGAGTTCTTCTTCATTACTGAAAACTGCTTCCGAAAGTCATCGTATTTTGGTGGAAATTTATGGTAAACATGCGCTAGCTGAGCGAACGTGCCAAAAGTGGTTTGCACGATTTAAAAGTGGTGATTTTGGTTTGGAAGACGATGAACGTCCTGGGTAGCCAAAAAAGTTTGAAAATGAAGAACTGGAAGCATTACTCTATGAAGTTTCTTGCCAAACACAAGAAGAGCTCGCAAAATCTTTGGGTGTCACTCAAGCAGCCATTTCAAAACGTTTAAAAGCAGCTGGATATATTTCAAAGCAAGGAAATTGACACTGAAATACGGTTCACATCAGAGCAGAATATCAAAAATTGGCTTGATTCATTCTTGGCTGCCAAGCCGGCGCAGTTCTTTTGGGAAAGGATCCACAAATTGCCAGAAAGATGGGAAAAAGTCATAGCTTCAGATGGGCAATACATAATCCCAAGTAATGTCAATTTCCAAGGTTAATCTTAGGAGATCTTAATATCTTGTCAGACATGTGCTTAATTAATTCTAAAATTAGAGCTTTTGAATACTATACTAGCCTTGGTTTTATTATTGGGCGCAACATTTAAGGTTATAGTAATACTTATACTATAGTTATTGGGCAGGTCTACGGATGGTTATGTGTTTTGCTTCGTATTTTACTCCTATGGAAACGAGACGTAAGTTGTTACTTACACTAATAGTGTCATTCATTACATATGCTGAGGTTGTCTCTATGTAGTGCACTTGATTCACTATCAGAACATAAACTACTAGTAGCATTTTTTTTTATAATTGACGTGCACACAAGGTATTTTATGTACTCTTAAGATGTTTTCACATAGCACGGGCGAAAGGAAGTTTAGGGAGGAAAACAAGGGAGATGCCGATGTGCGTTGACTTTACATGTTTGCAAATTATAGTGACTAGGAAATAAAGACCACTCTGAGTTACATATAGCACTACACCTGGCACGCCCGTATCCTCTGTACCTGAATAAGGACGAAATTTGTCACCATTAACGACATCATGAACTACTGATTATTCCGGTTTTTCACTTGATTGTTCAGCTTGTTCTATTTCGATACTTTTTGCTGACATCGCTGTTATCGCTGTTACAATGTCTACTTAAACTAACATTGACATCAAAATTAACTTCCCTCATTAGTGGTACAATATTGATTTCCTTAAGGTTTTCGTTTTCCGTTGTAACATTTTTTCTGATATGATCTTCATATAATACATCACTTACTTTTAATTCATTGTTTTTGGTCTTAGTTAAAAATATGCGATTTTTTTGAAAAAAAATTATCAAATTTGTCCGATACAATATTTCACCTACCATATCAGAGTAATTATACGTGCATATTTCCTCTTCCGATAAAATATTTAGTTCCAAGTCGATCTGAAATTTGAAAATTCACAAAGTTATTAAACTTGGTTTTTCCTACTCGGTCCGTTTAACAATAAGAAAAGAAAAAAAAGTGCTGTTATAGAAACTGTCGAGTGTGGTTATACGAACCCAAACGCAAAATAGTTGGTCTACCGAGGATAACATACATATGTGCTCATTCCAAAATTTTTTCGAAAAAAATCTTTAACGATTTATTCATTTTAAATAAGAAAAGACAAAAACAAAAAGTGAGTTAATAAAATAATGTTACAACTCAAATGGCGTTTAAGGGCAAAATAATTTTTCTATAAATCTTAATTTTAATTTTACCACTGTGTCACGTTGCCTTTGGGCTTTATCACTGCTTCTAAGGGTCTTGGCATAGTGTCAACTAATTTTTGATACTCTTCTGCACAAAAAGATTCCCAAATATTTGATATTTTGGCTCTTAAGTCTTAAAGAGTTCGACCTGGCTCTTTTCGCAATTTTTGCTTCATTTTATGTCAAACGGCTCCGATTGGTGAAAGATCAGGACTGCAGGATGGCTATTCCAATAAAGGAATTGCTTCAGCAGTTAATCACACAAATGTTGACCTAGCCGTGTGGCAAGAAGCACTATCCTGTTGGAAAAAATACTCTTCATCACTAGATTGAAGGTGGGGTATTGATGGAAGAAGCTTCTGTTCCAAAATTTTCTGGTACTTGGCAGCATTGACTATCCCATTGACAAAATGTAAATTACCCATACCAGACATGCACCATTAGAGATCCTGGGAACTTCACAGTTTGTTTGAGGCAGACTTTGCGAAAGTCTTCTTTTGTATTTCTTATCACTCGTCTTCGTTCGTCACCTACACAAACTTCGAATCTGGACTAATCACTCCAAATAACGGACCGCCATTAACATAAAGTCTAGTTTTTGCGATGCTTAGCCACTCAAGGTGCCTTTTCTTCTGTTTTTGTGTCAATAGTAGTTTTTCTTTTGCTTGAGTTCTTAAGAAATTAGGTTTATATTATGTAATTTATGCAAAACTCAAATATATTAATATTAAAATATACCTTATAAAATTTGTACCCAATTTTTTTTTATAGTCCGCTTAAGTATCAACCGAAACACTTTTTTGAATTCGTTCTCCCCATTCAATTGTTATTGCAGCAGCAGTCTGGCGTCGATTTTCTGTTGTTATTTTTTTTTTCAAAATGCGACAATCCCGAGGTTTTGCTATTGGTGGACGTCCCGTTTCTTTTCTTATCTCTACATTTCCAGAATTTTTGAACTTTGAAATAATGTTAAGTTAAGTTAAAACTTTTAGCGATTTTGTAGCTCGACAATGCCGTTTCCAATGCTTTAATAAATCATTCCCTTTGGTCTCGTGATAATGCAACGCCACGCGCCATTGTTGACATGAAACTGTCGCTGGCTTGCATAAAAGCATAGATTAAAAAACAACAAAACAAGTGCATGTCATTTTTTGAATAACGGTTAACCGAAACTCTCATTAAAAATATTTTATTACGTTGACAAAAACTTTGAAATAAACAACAGCTTATTATCAGTAATTTTAAGTATGTATAAAGGAATAATGTTTTAATCAAGGAATAGACGAACTATTTTGCGTTTGAGTTGTAGGAACTGTCGAATGCGGTTATAAGAACTGTCTCAAAGCCAAAGTCGAAGTCTATTACACTTGAAGCCATAGAGCAACAGCTGCAATCTCATTGGGATCACATCATGAGCCGTTCCTTCACTGAACTTAATAACCTTCGCAATGATCTTCTGCCAAAAAAATATCCAACCTTGAAAAGGATTGGTCAAGTTACGTACAAAAATTAGATCTGATCTGCAATTCCGTTTGGGAAAATAAGGAGCTAATTCTTGTTTTTTTCACAATATTGCGAAACCTAATAAAGATGTGATATGCCGCAGAGGAAAGAGCTTCAACCGATTCTTTTCTCTTCGGAGTTCCACAACTACCCGAAGAAAATCTATACTATAGACTGCAGACATCCAGTCTTGAAAGATCTTTTTCGCTCTCGTCGACAGGAGAGCACAAACGATCCCTCAATAATTTAGAAATTCCATCGAACTCGAGAGGAAATATGGTTTTAAGGTCTATAGCTGGTTATCGAAACGAAAACCTTACCGAAAGAAATCATTTTCTCTTATGCCAGGCCACTAGGGTTAAGGCCCTGGCCCATAAAATCCGTTGCATCCGTTACGATGCCGGATAGGTTGCCGTTTATTTATTTGACGGAAATGTCAGTCCCATAGAAACCGTCGCAAACGAAACAAAAAAATTGAAATTTCAATTTATGTCTTTTTTTTCAACCTGTACCAATTTCTCTTCATTCTCGCAATAAAAGTGCTTACACACAATATTTGAATGGATAGTCCTCGATGTGTGAATGTTTGAACTGCCAACGGATCAACGGCAGTAGAAAGTAAAACTACTTTATCCGTCCTTTTCGTCATATCTCTGCTACTGGTCCTGCTTCCATAACAAAGTGTATATCCTAACGAAACGAATTCTGTGGGCCTGTGCCTTAAAGCGTCGAAAACAGCTATTTGGTATTCTTACAAAGCGTGGTTCTTACCCCATTTATATGATATCTCAATGCGCATTGGCTCAATCCACATAGAAAGGGTGGGATTTACATGAAATTATCCAAAACCGAATCCAAAAAGAGCGAGACAAAATTTAAAGAGTTTTAACAAACAGCTGATTGAACAGACAGTTTGGTAAATTCGAAGTGCGTGTAAATCGAAGAACATTAGCTGGGAGAGAAATGTTTGAATGCAATTTCAAGGTGTTTATATAATATTTCAATTCAACTCCAAATTTTCAATGCGGTTTATAAACCGGAATGAACGAATGGGGTTTGATTATTTCAATGCCGTTTGAAGTGATGCTTATATGAGCGAACTGAAACAATGCGCATTGAGCTGTCATATAAACGGGGTATCTGTTTTCGTGAGATAGCCGAAAGATGATGCAACTTTCTTAGACACAACACAGCATGAAACTTATGTATTTAAGGGGTTAGGGAACTCTAGAGGCCGTAAAAATAGGCTTTTTTTAATTTTGTTTTTTTCAGGAAAAATATACATAAAATAAATCGAGTTAACAAAGCTAGAAGTTTATTGTACATATGTACGATTGATTGTAAAATATAATTTATTTAAAAATGGCGGCTGTGTAGTGTTTCTCAGATGACCTCTCTTTTTTGGAAGGGCCTACGGGCGCACCAATGGCTCCTGTAAATTTTTAATTATGATGAGTAACTAAATTTTTTTTATTGTACATAACAACAGCTAGAAAAACTCGTAGGATTTTGTTGATACATTGATTTTTGTCTGAATGGCTCATTTCCAAAGTCAAACTTGCACAATTCGCAGTAAAATCGCCAGAAAATTGTTAATAACAAATGAACTATTCTATAAAAAATAGAAAATCTTACGTACTTATTTAGACATTACATTTTTAAAGTTCTGGTTAAAATTTGAAGTGAATTGGCTGAAAAATATTCAGGCTATGGGTGCGGCCATTGAAAGCAATAAAAAAATCAGGTTCTTGAAAATTATAGAGCGGTCTTTATTGATTTTATTTATATCAATATGAATTTAGCTTTGTCTTTTTGAGTTTTCATTTTCCTTTTCTTTAAAACTCTTTTTCTAATCCTCTTTTCCACAATTCCATTTAACTTCAACTTATCTCAGATTTTAACGCTTTTCTTTTTTAAGCCCGAATTTGTCTTTATAGTGTTTTTATTGCGTTTTTACTTATTTGTAATGATTTGTACACTTGTGCTCGTGTCATTCGCGTTTATTGCTTTGTTGTTCTCTTAAAATGGGTAAACAATTACATGTGCAGGATGATTACATTGCATAGTCAGATAATTCCATAAACATTACTTTGAAACAAAAGAAAGGACGAAACGTTTGCCATTTATGTTTAAGAAATATAATTAGATATGTGGTTAAGAATGGTATAGTTGATATTATATGTGTCTCGGATGATATCATATGTCTCTAACTTGGTTAGAGCCCGGTATGTGTGATAATTTGTTCAGGTTACCAAACATAAGCTTTTTCGAAGCGACAGACAAAGGAGGCAAGGGATTTATCAATCTACATTCAAAATTGTTATAAGTTGTTTTTGTTGATGTAAAAGATAATGTATGTGTCTGATTAGGTGCGTACACATGAAGCTGATGAAGCTAATCTTAGGCTTCTAAAAGACTTGTTTGAGAAATTCTCCTCAAAATTTTCAAAAATCATGATTTGTGCTGATCTTAATCTCAACATTTTAGCGAACAACAATAAAGCTTTCAAGGAAATGGTAATGGAAAGGAAATCGCACAGCCACACAACTTTATATTGCATTAGTATCTCACCTTGACCAGCTATTCACACCCGATTTTTCTTATTATGATATTCTTGACAATAGATGTATTTCCTTCGGTCGTAACCGACGTGAGTTTTAAATCTTATCAATATACTCGGATCAATTTACATAAACTTTTTCATGACTGCCGGTGCTTGAATTGGTCGCTAATTAACAGCACAAATAATACTATGTAGTTCTCAAGCTGAATTTTTCGGGACAGAATTACTTCGCTTTTCACAAGCATATTCCTGTACACACATATTCATCCCAAAGCAACTCATGAGGTATGTGACCTAATTAGAGCTAGAAACTTTGAAATAAAATCCAGATGGAGCGTTATAAATGTTTGGCAATTTACTGAGAGTTCAAAACTGTTGTAACTCTTCTTATATGAAAAATAAAACTATTTTCTTTAAAAAAACGATTTTGAATCTTGCAATTCAAATTCTAATTTCTGGAAAAACATTCGCCAATTTGGGCTCAAATCAGAAAAGGCATCGCTGTCAAGCAACGTGCATCGTTCAGATCTCAATGCCAGTTTTGTTTCTGTTTGCGAAGCATCTCCTCCATCAAATTTTTTTAGTTTAATTACTAATTGATTAATAAATTAATTAATTAACAATCATTGTGTGTTTATGAAAATCTTGTTGGCAAAACAGTTTTAAGTGTCAAATCAAATGCAGCGGGCTCCGATAATGTCGATCTTACGTTTATTAGAATATTGCCTCCAGTTATTCTACACACAATTACTCACATTTTTAATACAATTATAACAACTTCAACTTTTCCAGCAGAGTGAAAAATTGCCTAAGTGCTACCTATTCCAAGCACATCAAAGCAAGTTGCAACAGAAAACCGCCATATTGCTATCTTGCCGTTTTTGAGTAAAGTTGAAACAATAGTCAGGCAACAAATTAAAAACCAATTATATGCTAGTAAAATGATAACTAAAGACCAATCCAGTTTTCGTGCAAACTTCAGGGCCTCTTTTATTTACGTGTTTTATTAAGAATATTTCTCAGCGCTTTACGATTTGCAATCGCCGTATATACCCTGACGATAGCCAGATATATGCACTATTTCAAAAAACCATTAAAAGGGAGAAATAAAGAATTGCTTCCTCCAATGAGTCTTAATTATTCTCCTATAGAATATGTTGACAACATAAAGAGTCTTTGAGTTTATCTCAGTAGTAGCCTTAATTGGAACGTTTATATAAGCACAACAGTATCCAAAATGTATAGATACAAAAGTTTGCATTTATGGACTAAGTTCCACCGCAAAATATCTTTCAATTAATATAAAACTAAAGTTATTTATTCTTGCTATCATTCTCTACGGCAGTGAAATTTTTGCAAATTCCTGTGCGAGATATATTTTCAATATAAGACAATAACCGGTTGTTCATTAACCTATCTTATGAATTATTGTACCATTTTGTTATTGCACAAGTTACTAATAAACAAACAACCAGAATATCTCTACGAAAACACCAGAATTGGAACAAACAGACAACCTTACGTCTTAACAATTCAGCTCTGGGATAACATGCTCTTAGATATCAAACGCACGAGCAGCACAGGAACGTTCTATAAAAATCTTAACATTTTCGCTGAAATGAAACTCTTCCTACGTGCTTATAAATCTATTTATCTATCCCTCTTTTCTCTTTTCCTTCTCTTTCTCTATTTTATTCTCACAATTTAAATTTATGTGTTTCTACGTTATTTAGATTATTCTAAATATAAAAATAATAAAAATAAATAAATAAATATCAGTAACATTAGCTACAATTTTTCCATAATTTCATTCTTTTTCATCTTTCTTAAATATAACTTTGTCACACACATTCAATATTGGCAAGGATATCGCTGTCCGATCATAGTAATACTTCTGCTTTTTCCTTTTCCCTTGAATTCGTTTCTGTATAGCGACCTCATTCATATCGTTTCGACGTAACGACTGATTCACCACTCGTAAACTTGTTTTAATTTGGCGGCCGAAGAGGAATTGCGTTGTTGATATTTTCATACCGGCGACCTGCGTGGTGTTGTACTCGATATTGAAAACGATCAACTTCCTGTACCTCACAGCATCATCATAAGATTTTTCGCAATGGCAACCTCTTTTCCGCGAGTACATTAATTTGAATATACCGTGAACCCGAATGGGCTGTTATCACACATGATTTCCGACGAGATTAGATATATTGCAAAGGACTTTAATCATATTTCCGAATCAATTTTTTGATATGAGATATCCCGAGTATGTCACATAATCGTATCTGGCAATTTCAAATAAATCAATTCCAACCAGCGGTTCCTTTTGAATATTTCTCTTGAATTATTGATTTCACTAATTTTTTTTTTCGACATACCAGGCAGAAAGTAGTGCTAGCGTGTAGTGTGTCGCTTCAGCGTCAAATACAGGAACAGGCGAAGCGGGTAGATCAAATATACGCGCTGCTGCCAGGTCTAACGCACCTCCAGTCGTAATGGGCACGAACATGGCGGAGCAAACCCTGAAGATCCTTGCAGTGAATGTTAATTCACTGATTAGGATTGAGCGAAGAGCCGCATTATTTAAGTTGCTTAAAGACCAAATCCCAGATGTGCTTTTGGTTAGAGAAACTAAGCTATCCAAAAAGCACAAAATGAGATACAGAAAATATAAAATCATACGAAGAAATCGACCCAACTCCATTCAAGGAGGAGGGGTTGCAATCTTTGTTAGAAAAGAACTGCGTTGTAATAGAGTATACAGTCGTGTAGTACGTAGGTTTCAGGTGCTGGAGGCATGCATCATCTATATCCCTCTCCGAAGTGGAAAGCGGCTGTACATGGTGTCTGTCTATGCACCTGAGGCTACTCAATCCACATTATTCATCTCAGAACTCGAGACACTTTTTCGATTGCTGAGACTTCAATTGGAAGAATACTACTTTACTATCGGCGGAGATTTCAACGCCAAGCACAGAGATTGGGGAAATAATACACCAAACATTAGAGGGAACCAACTACTCAATTGGTGGGTTCAGCACAGTGTGATGAATAGACTCAGCCTTAAGGCTACGGACAGTCCGTCGTTTCCTAGACACGGTTCCTATTTGGATCTACTGTTGTTCGACTCACGAATTCAACTGACAGGTACGAACCAACAAACTATAAACTGTCTACGCACTTTTGTGTATGACAGCGACCATTGCGGTCTTAGTACCGAAATAACCGTTCCAAACGAAAATGCGGAACTAGATGAATTTGTTCATCGACATTCCTACAACTATAGTAGAGTGCGTTGGACACACTTCTCTAGGACACTGACAAGAGCACTCTCCTCGAATTCGCTTTACCCACCGTCCAACAGAAATCTGTCAAACGAGGAGATTGACAGATATCTAAAAGTAATGGACGAGATAATCAAACAAACAATGGACAAAACGATACCTCGGTATCAACATACTGACAACGAAGACTTGTTCCGCAATTCAACTATTGACGCACTGCACCGACATAAAAGTAGACTACTGTCAAGACTAAAAACCTTGTACAGACAATTCACTGACAGACATAACCCGGAGATTATGACATTAAAGTCGTCGATCAAAAACTCCAAAAATTAATAAAAGAAAATTACAGGGCTTCTGTAAGTTTGCATTGGAACAATAAAATTCTGGCTGTAAATACCAGCAACCCGAATATGTTCCCGCAAATAAACAAAATATTTCGGAGGAAAGATCAAAACGACCTTTCATGTCTCAAAATCGCCCGAACGACAAACAACGAAAACATTCTTTTGGCAGCAGGCATAGATCCAAATGAGGCTGTGGAGGATGACAACTTCTTTGTGATCGAGGATCCGCAGGAGAAAGTTGAGGCTATAGGAGCGACTTTTCAGGAAGTATATAGGGCGAATGATATCATTGGCCCTAACCACGATTTGGAAAGTCGAGATCTTGCGAACAATTTCTACCTTCGAAACGAAATAGTGAAATGGCGAATCGAGAACTCGGGTTTCACCCAGTTCAGTGACGAGAATATGGCAAATAATGTCATCGCCAATGAAAGGGAACTTCCCCCGTTCATTTCGAAGGAAGAGCTCCAAATGATCTTCGACACAATCAGAAGAAAGAAATCTGTGGGAATCGATGAATCCCTCTAGAAGCGGTGGACATTTATACCACCCTGTTTAACAATGCAATGAATAATGCACATTATCCGACGCATTGGAAAACTGCGGTGGTACATCCGATCCCCAAAAGGGATAAAGACACCTCCAATCCGGCGAATCTCCGGTCGATCAGTCTCCTTCCAAACATCAGCAAGGTTTTCGAGAAGGTTATCAATAGGGTTCTGACTAAGTGGGTTGAGGACAAAAATATAGTTCCGGATAATCAATTCGGTTTCAAGGCGGGGCATGATATTATTCACGCCGCGTCTAAACTGGTTTCCGATATCCAATGGAACAAAGCCAAGAAACAGTGCACTGGTGCCTGCCTGATTGACTTGGAGAAAGCCTTCGATACCGTATGGTTAGAGGGGCTCTTCTACAAACTGAACAGGCTGGGCATTAGCAGACCATTGCTGTATATTCTTTTCAATATGCTCACAAATAGACAGTTCATCGTGAAGAATGGCGATGTGACTTCTACTGGAACTTTTCATGTTAAAAACGGTCTCCAACAAGGTGCGGTTAATTCGCCGATTCTTTTCAACATTTACACAAGTGATTTGATAGGTTCACTTCACCATGGCATAGCGTACGCAGACGACTTAATCGCATACAGATCGGGTTTAACGATCCGACAACCTGACTTCAATAAAATTAAACGATATTGCGACGATTGAAAGTTGAAGATCAACTTTCAAAAGTCGGAAACCATTCTTTTTAGGACGCTTTTGTCTCTTTGTAAGGGCAAAAGCTCCTCTGGCTCTGGCCAGAGCAACATCTATATGTTTATTAAAATACAGATATTGATCCAGCAGAGGCAGAGGAGCTTTTGCCCTTACAAAGAGACTGTTTTATAGCAGACAACTCGATGCGAGGGTAAAGGTGATCTGCTACATGGCCCTTATTCGGCCTATGCTAACATTTGGCTGTCCCGTGTGGTTCAACGTGAGAGCAAGTCTTTTGGAAAAGATTCGGGTGTTTGAGAGGGCTTGCCTTAAGGCTTGTCTTCGCCTTTACAGAACACCAGAGTCTGAGTACATAAAATTCTATCCTAATGAGGTTTTGTACAATAGGGCGAACCTAATAAGAGTGGACAAAATTTTCATTAAGTTGATTCGAAGATACGCAATGACCCCGTCGAACAACCTGATCTCTGGGGCTTATTACCCAATTATATGTATCACGAGAGAGTTCGCCTTGACGGCTTTATTCCACCAGAAGCGTTCATCTATCTTGGTAAGAAAGGCTTGATCCAGGACAGATTAGCGGTGCCGTTAATCTTTCACGTCGCTCGAACAGCTGCGGACAGGCGACTCAACTACGACAGAGATGTCGCACACGGCAGTGCGGAGCGTCTCCGGTTCAGTAGAGCGGTAGGGAGTCGCGACATGAGAGATGTTGCTCGGCAGCACCAACAATTTTGGTGGCTTATTGAAGAAGAGGATGCTTCGTTGTCGAATTCCTCAATTACTAGGTAGCTTCCTCGAGTGAAGCAAAGTTGGCCAGCCTATTAGATTTTAGTAATATAGGACTTACATAGTTTTAGATAGGATTAAGTTAGATTTAAGAAAAAAAAAAAAAATACATATATATATATACATATATTTATATATTAAGTATATATATATTATGTATATATATATATATATAATATTTAACTTAATTGTTTATTAGATGTAAGTAGGTTAAGTATATTAAGATTTATTTTAGGAAGTTGGAAAGCTTTAGTTTTAAGTTTTATATTTCAACAAAAAAAAGTCCATTTACTAAGTTTTTTTTAATTAATGCAAATATTAAAATAAGAATAGACTGTAAGATACGTCGAAAGACATAGATTAAGTGTTAGGTTTATCTTAGAGTGCCCGCATGGGGCCAGTAAGTTAGATTAAGATAATTTTAAGTTAATTAAGCTAATTTTTAAGCATTTTTTTTGTTTAGCCTATAAGAATTAATATATAAGAAAATAAAAAATGCATTTAAACTGAAACATTTTACTGTATTCATGAATGAAGGCTATGAAAACCTCAGCACCATAATCCTGAAAGCATCTATTTAATATATTTGAGTCTCGTTCGTTATCGGAATTAAGGAGACAAATCACTCCACGAATTAAGAACGGCCATGCACCACCACCCATAGATTCGCGAAAGAGCTATCAATCTGTCTTACACACTTATGTTCGGACCTGGTAAGTTTTTCCGTGTTGAGTCAAATTAAGCCAGCATGTATGTCGAACTTTGTGCCTGAAAAAGTGTTTTTGCGAATTGTTCTTCTTCATTACTGAAAACTGCTTCCGAAAGTCATCGTATTTTGGTGGAAGTTTATGGTAAACATGCGCTAGCTGAGCGAACGTGCCAAAAGTGGTTTGCACGATTTAAAAGTGGTGATTTTGGTTTGGAAGACGATGAACGTCCTGGGTAGCCAAAAAAGTTTGAAAATGAAGAACTGGAAGCATTACTCTATGAAGTTTCTTGCCAAACACAAGAAGAGCTCGCAAAATCTTTGGGTGTCACTCAAGCAGCCATTTCAAAACGTTTAAAAGCAGCTGGATATATCAGAATATCAAAAATTGGCTTGATTCATTCTTGGCTGCCAAGCCGGCGCAGTTCTTTTTGGATGCGATACACAAATTGCCAGAAAGATGGGAAAAAGTCATAGCTTGAGATAGGCAATACTTTGAATAAAACTATTGTACATGTTTTTCTTAAATAAATGTTCAAATTTTGAAAAAAAAGCCGCACGAATTAAATTACATACCCAATAAATGTACCGGCCGACAACAACACTCGATGAAGAGCACTATAGCAGGTTTAAATAGGAGGTGTACATAATGATACAATGACCATTATATATTAGAACTCCACCGGTAATACGCTTGCATAAATAAAGTATTGTACAATCCACAATTATAGTTGTACTACGAATATGAAGCACATATTCAACTACGAACGTTTTAACCGCAACAACTTTAAGATACGCTATTGGAGCTGGAATTACCGCCGCTGCTGGCACCAAACTTGCCCTTCAATAGTTTCTTGTTAAAGGATTTAAAGTGCACTCTTTCCGTCGTCGGTACAACACCATACGATCGGCAAATTATCTAGAGTTCAACCATAATAACGATTTCCGAAAAAATTGCTTGGTTTTAGCCTAATGAAAGCACACGTTCCAAAAGGTCGGTCTTTATATTGCATGTATTAGCTATAGAATTACCACAGTTATCCAAGTAACTGTTAACGATCTAATGAACCATAACTGATATAATGAGCCTTTTGCGGTTTTACTTTTAATTCGTGTGTACTTAGACATGCATGGCTTAATCTTTGAGACAAGCATATAACTACTGGCAGGATATAATATAATATTATTTATTTGAAACTTTCTTTTGAAATACATCATTAAATATCCATTCAATAATATTATTAATCAAAGATTTCTCCCCAAAGATCAAGACAATAAATATAAAGAATATTTACAATAAAGTCCCATAAAATAAGATGTAACATAAAATCCAGTGGATTTTTTAATGTTGTTCACAAAGGTTTTTTTTTTTTTTTACATGGGAAGGTGAGAAATCTTCATAGACACTATATGCCCGGAGCCTATAATAGTGTGAGATTCTTACTCACTAAAAAACACCTCCCTTATGCAAACCACGACTGAGTTTACACTCAACAAGCAGTTCTTCTATCGCATTTTATTTTGTTTTTATAAGATATACTGCATAATAATAATAAATTAATGTTAGTTAGTATTTTTAGTACAACCCCAAAGTTGTACACCATATATCCAGATCGGTTTTAGCACTTACTTGTATAACAGCAGTTTGTTCTCTAAGCTAAGCTTGGAATACTTTCCAATAAGCCAGTAAATATCTCTATATTTGATTTCAAGCTCTTCACGTTTTTTCTTGACGTGTACTCTTAATTTTAGTTTAGCGTCGAGTGTCATACCGAGATATTTGGCCTCGTTCGCGTAAGGAATTCGTACTGCGTTGATAAACACCGGTGGATTCTCAATTTTCTTGAGAGTGAAGTTCACGTGGACAGACTTGTTTTCATTAAGCGCGATTCACCAAGTCTTTGTCCAATTGTTAATCTGTGTAAGGGCACGTTGTAACTTGGCAGTTGCTTCTTCGACTGTTTTAGCCGTTGCCAAATGGCAGTGTCATCAGCAAATGTGGCTAAGACAGTGTCGTCCGTTTGCGGTATATCGCGGGTAAAAAGCAAATATAGCAGAGGGCCAAGTACACTTCCTTGCGGCACCCACGCCTTTATTGTCTTAAAAGTGGAATATTCGTTTCCGTGTCTCACACGGAAGAGTCGGTCTCCCAGATATGAACCTAAAATACAAGACAATTGCTGGGGTAGGGCTTGTCGGAGTTTACATTTTAGGCCTTCATGCCATTTCTTATCAAAGGCTTGCGAAACGTCAAGGAATGCGCTTGAACAGACTAACTTACACTCGATTGCTCGTTCAATTACATCGGTTATTCGATGCACTTGTTCAACTGTAGAGTGTTGGTTTCTAAAGCCAAATTGATGATCACGCAAGAGGGAATTTGTGTCGGTAATTGGTTTAAGACGATTAAGAAGAATTCGATCGAAGACCTTCGATGTAATCGAGAGAAGCGATATTGGTCTATATGACTTGACTTCAGTCAGCGGCTTACCGGGTTTCGGAACCATAATAACTTCGGTTACTTTCCACTGGTGCGGTACGTGCTCTAATCTTAACGCTGGCATTAATAAGATAGAGCAGCTTTAGCAAACCTTTTTTCGGCAACGCTTTAAGTATCTCTCCCGTTATTAAGTCATATCCCGGGGCTTTATTGGGCTTAAGCGTGTCTATAACTAGCGTATTGACATTCTCAGGAAGCACCCCCCCATCGAATATCTTAAACGTTTCTGCAAGATGGTCGGCAGAAACCAGTCATCCTGGTTTCTTATTGGCGCCACGTGTATTTGGGGCTTTCGAACACTTTTAACGGCTCTCCTTATGGAGTAGTTGGTATCCTTTGTCGCTGTTAGTCTTTCAAGGTAGTTATTATTGAAGTCCTTGATCGATTTTTTCAACAAGTTGCAGAACCTATTGAAGGACGTTTTACCTTGTGGTGCCCGGGTTTCATGCCACTTATTCCGCGCTCTTCGTTTCTTCCTTATCATTTCTCTGATTTCCGGTGGATATCTTATGCCGACTTTGAGAACTTTGTTCGATTCACGGGGAGTGTTCTTCCAGGCCGCTTGACTTCAACGAAGCGTTCAACTTCTTTTTCAAGTTGATACAGCGTTCTAAGTTTGCGCTGTTTTTGCGCAAGTATATTAACTGCGTCGATTATCTTAAAATCTCTATTTTTAAGGTCATTTACGATGTTTTCTTTAAGGCAAGTGGGATGCAATCTTCTACCTACAACGCGTGTGGGTCTTTCCGTTTTATTTTCGTAGGTATGCCATTGAATCTTCTCAGCATTTAATTTTTGCGAAAGCGAACGGTAGTTGTCTGGATTAAGGACATTAATAGTCCATGTATCATTATTCCGAGATCTTACTTTATAATCGGTTGAGCACAGTGATTTCAGGATTATGTGCAACTTGTTGTAGTCCGAGGTTCCAAAAACGTTCATTGGCGGCGGCGGTCTTTGTTTGGGTTTCTTTGTTGCCTTATCGACCTCAGCAGTGCTAAAGCTGGCTTGCTTCTTTGTTTGTTCAATATCAGGCGGGGAAGTAGCTTTGGCGACTGGTGCGACAAATTTGGAATAAATTTAAAAAATTAAATAGCCCAAGAAATCGCTCAACCCCCGATTTCTTTATCGACTTGGACATAACGACAATGGCACTGATGTACCTAAAATCCGGTCCCATAAACTTAATTTGCTTTTGCCTATACTGAATTTTATCCAAATTTAATTTAATATTGTGCTTCTGAGCGCGTTTTATCACACTTGACAGTGTTTGATCATGTTCCAATACATTTTTCTGTCGCAATAGCCATATTATCAAAATATATGATGAGACTTGGAGTGTCCACGAAAGTTTTTAACATTTTTTTTTGAAAAATTTCCAGTGCATAGTTTATGCCGAATATCCATTACTTAGATCGAGTACAGAAATCACATATTTATTTGCCAATCGCCGCATCACGTCTGCAAGCATTCTGTTGCTTGGGATCGAGACAAATACGAAGTTTTCCATTTGTTCTTTCCACGAGCTGAACATTGTTCCCCCAGTCGGTTGAATAATCGACCGAAGAAATGATTCCCGCCTAAATCATCGATTACAGTTCCGATTTTAAACGATCGCACAGACGGGAGTAGGACTTTGTCTTTCAACTTTATTGAACGAGTTCCTGGAAATTTACCCAAGCCGCTAAAATTTTCTTAAACTTTACTATGAATTCTTCCTTCTCACGCGGCAAACATAGTAACGATTACACAGCATTCAAACGTCTTATTTACCCAAATTCGATGCACATCGACAAGCATCATCGACAACAACAAATTCAGCTGTTTTCCAGTTTCCTTATAAAGATCAAAATATTCAAGCTTAACCGAACTATGAATGTTTAGTTTATCCGCATTACAGTCGTGACAAATCCCGTCTCTTTTTTAAGAGTAACATAATTTTTTTAATTAATTTAACCGGAGTACAATTAACGTCGGATCCAATGTCGATTTTGAATGTGATTGGCAAATTGTTAATGTGGTACCTCTTCGTCCACATAATCCTATTTATCCGTCAGTATTTGATGTTAATCTAAAAGCATTACAATTTCTACTAATACACTAATATTTCCATCAAGCTACTTTAACCTACCTAATATAATTACCTTCGTCATTATAGCTGAGATTATTCGCTTGTTTCTTATTGTTGTTGTCCCTTCTTGCATTTCCATATGAATTTCCGTATAATTGTTGTTGTCCATCCTGATGCGTTTTACTTTCATATTTTGAGCAAATGACGTTGTTTGCCATGCATGGGCGCAAATGTGTTAGTGTGAACGGTGAAATGCACGTTCGCGTTCGTTGTTTCCAAAATTATACTCACACTCTATGTATATTTTGCATGTTTCAATTACTTATGTTAATGGATCATCCTTTCTCTCTAACAGCTTTAACCTTAGCTTCTTGCCTCGTACTCCAATGATAATCCGATCACATAACATACGATGTTCATACGCCGCGCCACACTTACAATTGTATTCAGGAAAACGTAGTTGTGTTGGTATTAAATGTTTGATTTTGTTTTGTACAATTATATTAAATTTGTACGAATCCATGGCAATATACCTCCCCGGAAGGCAATAATCATCGAATGCCTTTAAAACGGCTTCCAATGTATGGTACTTGTGGTTTGCAACCGTTCCTCGTTTTGTTCTAGCTCACCATCGTCATTTTGCTCTTCTCCATCTTCGTTGTCCACGTTTTGATTTTCCGCTGCAATTGCTACCCCAAGCAAGCCCTCTAGTGTTCCATCGTTGGGAAGATTTTTAGCGATCATGTAGACTATGAATCAATTCCTTGGCCAATATCGAGCAATCCAACGGTTGTGGCACGCGATCATTCGATGCCATTTTATATTACATGCATATGTATATGTATGTACATACGTATATGTATTCGAAGTATTTTTCACACTTGTTTTTCTTTGACTTTCCTTTGTTTATTTTAGAAAAGAGCGTTTTTTTCTTATTGTTTTTACTCCTGACACCATGTGTTGTGTATTGTGTTCACGATTAATGAAACACTTTGATAATGCGTACAATTAAAATGAAATTTATTGTCAGAGTTTAAATTATGATATGTTAGCTATTGTGGACTGCGGTTAAAGCTCAATTAGTTTGACGTACTGCTTGTCGGTTGTCAGTTGATGGAGTACAATAACTTAAATTCACAATACGCATTTACATTTCATGAGCAACGTTCACATTAAGCATTAATATTACAGCTACGGCTAAAAATTTGAAGGGGCGGAATAGCGATACAACAGGGTGTAATATTGGCATTACCTATGAGTTTTATCGCACGATTTTGGATCCTATCTAGCACCTGATTTTAGGGGCACCTCTGACCAGACGTGGGTATTGTACTACAGGTTTAGGTGGATAAATGCCTTACAAGTATATAGTAAGGCCACGTCAGAGGGAGTGAAAAATTTCCTATATTGCTTGAGGAGACCTAGGGATTTCGCGGCATTTTTGGCGACATCGAATATGTGGTCATTACACACACATGGTAAATGGAAAGTTTTTCGGTTTCTACGAAACTGTCTTCGACACTCTTTTTATGCTAAGCGCATTAATTTTGAATATTAGCACCATAACAAATTGGGGAACTATCAACAGAGTTCTTCCAAAACTCAACGCTGCCTGCTATTATTAAAAACAAAATTTAAATTCCGTGCTTTTATCCATAAATGGCTTTTACATCGTTGAAAACGAAAAACTTTTCATTCTTCGTATGTGTATGTGACAACTTCCGTTGGAATGACCACATGTTCGATGTCGTCAAAAATGCTGTGAGATGTTTAGGTTTCCCAAGGCGATGTAAAAATTATTTCATATTGTATAAAAACCATTGAAAAAATAAACACTTTCGCTTTTTGGTCAAACCTGTTCAAACAGTTGTCTTTTTTTCCTGTCCGGGTATCTCCCAAACATAATAAGCGCAGTCGACGGAGTGTGAACGGCTTATTGATATTAAAACCAGTTTAAGAAATCGACGGTTTATCGATATTAAAAAGTTAAGTTATATCGACGGTTTATCGATATTAAAAAGTTAAAATATATCGGCGGTTTACCTATACTAAAAAGTCAAAATATATTGACTCTTCATCGATATTATAAAGTTAAACTATATAAACGGATTATCGATATTAAAAAGTTAAACTAATACGACGGTTTATTGACATTAAAAATTTAAGGGGTATGTCTGCTTTTTTGGGCAAAAAATCGATCGATTTTCAGAATTTTTTTTTGAGAAATTTATTTAATTTGGAGATACGAGGTTTTGTATGCATTGAATAATATGAAAAAATGTATCAGAAAAAATTTTTTTTTTGTTTTTTCCGCTTGCTGTTCCCGCTAGAGGACACATCGTCCCGTTTGCGGTGGACAGGATATCTCGAGACTGGGGCAACTGAAACAAAAAAAAACAAAAACCATGTAAAAGTGTAAGCTTGTGGGGAGCTCGCTAACTTAAAATTTTACCAATCGGATCAAAATAAAAATTTTAGCGACTTTTTTAATAAACATTTCGAAAAGTTTTAGGTTAGCGAGGCGCCCAAAACGTTAACGAATAGATCGAAAAGAATAATAAGTCGATTGGACTTATAATTTTTTTTTCTGGGCTTTCGGCCGATATTCAAATTCATGTGATCACACTAAAGCATAGGTTAGGTGTTAAGCCAAAATTTGTATTCAATTAATTAATAAATGATATTTTTAAAGTGAAATTCTGTTTTTTTTTTTTTTTATCTAAACGTAACTCTTAGACCTTAACTCGCTCGTCGAAAAAAATGGTCTGAGCGAGCGCATATATATAGTGCTATAACTCGGCGAAAAAATGAGATATTCAAAAAATCTTGAAGCATAAGAATTCTACGATGATAATCATTAAGAAAAAGTAAAAATCATAAAATCGATTTATTGGTAAAAAAAAACCAGACATACCCCTTAAACTACATCGGCGGCTTACCGATACTAAAAAGTTATTATGAACCAAACTAATATTAAGACCGGACACAACAGAACCAGAGCAGAATACCAGGTCAGAAAATACAAAGAAAGGAAAAAGAATAATGCACATATAAGTCTAGAAGTAGTAGTTCTCAAAACCATTTTCTTTAAATGCCCAAAATCCCCCAAAAAAAACCACTTAATTTAAGACTTCACTTATTCGCAAATAAGTTATCTTATAATTCGGGCTTCAATTCTATTAAAATGCCACAAAATAGTGAACAAAGTGTTTTCTCCGTAAGTTCATCCGCTAGCGCACCGAATTTTGACGTTTTTCTCGCCTTACGAGTACCGGACGCAATTAAGGATTTGCCAAAGATCGATGACAATCCACGTATTTTGTTCGAATTCATAACGAACGTTGAAGAAATTTTATCTTTGATTTCTCAAATAGATGGCACTACTCATGGCAAAATTATACTTAGAGCATATATAAAATTACTGGCCCTGCCAACATAATACTTAATATGTACGGCATACCCCTTATCTGGAATGCAATAAGAACAAATCTAGTTTTCAATTACTCAGATAAATGAAACGAAACGTCCCTTAATTGAGACCTCCACGGTCTACGTCAAGGATCACAGTCAATCGAAAAATTTTACAGCAAAGCTATCGAAATTTTTGCAACAATTGGAAACCATGTGGCCGTCCATGAATCAAACAAAGACGTTATTAAAACTAAAAACAATTTGTACTCGGAAATGTGCCTCAATTCAACATTAAAAAACAAAACATATTTTACGTAAAAGCCGAGACACCAAACAAATTTGTTCAGGGACAAACTCGATTTCCAACATTTTCTAGGTTGTTTCACATCAACAAAAATATCAAAAACCACTAGTGATTTCCCATCAAACAATTAGTCAATAACAACCCCAAATAAACTCTACATCGAGAAACTTAACACCACCAGAACCCATGGTTCTAGGACCTGGTAATACTAGACAAACAGTTGGAACTCAAAGGAATTCCAATCAATTTAGAACTCAGTTCAGATTGGTCAACAACATCTAGGAATATCTCAGGCTACAAACAACTTTATTGCACACCAACTCGAACAAGATATATCTTATCAGCCTCAACTAGATCAGTATTATCAACAATTCTACAACCTAGAAGTAAACCAACATCAATACTACAATCCAAAAGCAGAATATTATCAACAAACACAAGAAAACTGAAACCTTCTATCAGAAGTCCCATCACACGAGAACGACTACACAAATTTGCAATTGAATGCCTCGACAATCAAATCGGATACTTAGATATTACCAAACATGGCTCAGTCCTTCCCTATATAACGATACTATCCTGCTTCTCCTCTTAAATTTCTTATCGGTAAAGGTGCATCAACTTCATTTATTAATCCCGGGTTGATATATCCGGGATAAAATAAAACCAATTACTATCAAAACGGTTCTGAATTCTTACAACCTTTCCACGGTTGAGGGATCTTCAATGCACAGTTTGTCTAGTTTATATTGATGATATTATAGTTTTTTCCACATCATTACAAGAACATTGTGAATATCTCAAAAAAGTATTCAACAAAGAGAAGCAAATTTCAAAATTCAGCTGGACAAAGCCGAGGATCTTCAAAAGGAAGTGGCCTTTCTAGGACATATTGTGACAAGTGAAGGTTTCAACACCTTAACCCAGAAAAGATTTATGCAATCCAAAACTTTCCCTATCCCGCAAACTCAAAGAGACATTAAATCTTTTCTAGGCCTTCTAGGTTATTTACTAAATACCTGACAGCTTGATTGAAAAAAGGAAGCTCAGTAAAATTAACTGATGATTACATTCGTTTATTTGAATTGAGTAAACAATTACTTATCAATGATTTCACCTTGCAATATCCCGATTTTCAGAAACCCTTTATCGTCACCACCGATTTAAGTAATTTTGCATTAGGAGAAGTACTGTCGCAAGGATCAATCAGAAGCGATAAACCCATTTGCTATGCAAGTCGAACTCTCAGTACAACTGAAGTAAGCTATTCAACCATTGAAACAGAAATTCTTGCAATTGTGTGGGCTACAAAGTACTTCAGACCTTATTTATTTGGCCATAAGTTTACTATCGTAACCCATCACAAGCCACTACAGTATCTTTTCAGTCTCAAAGGCCCAAATTCAAAACTAATAAGATAGCGACTTAAAATTGAAGAGTTTGATCACAAAATCGTACACAAAAAAGGTTCAATAAACTCTAACGCAGATGCTTTAAGTCGAATAAAAATTGAAAGCCCCAAACTCAAAACAGAAATAAACCTTAACGAAAACGTAGACAGTAGTAACGCCTCAACCTGTCACTTAGCTGTGGAAAATTCAAACAACCATTTCTGTATATCCGAGCGTCCTCTCAATGAATTTAATATTAAGTTAATTCTCTCTAAAACAAATATAGAAAGACCAATGGGTATATTTTTTAATTCGAGCGATTTTTTTTTCAAATTTTGAAGAAAAACATATATAATATTATTATTTAAAGTATTGCCCATCTGAAGCTATGACTTTTCCCCATCTTTCTGGCAATTTGTGGATCTAATCCCAAAAGAACTGCGCCGGCTTGGCAGCCAAGAATGAATCAAGTCAATTTTTGATATTCTGCTCTGATGTGAACCGTATTTCAGTGAGGGCGTTCTGCATCGACCAGAACAAACGGTAATCAGAATGGGCAAGGTCTGGGCTATAAGGCGCGTGGGGTAAGACTTTCCATCCACTGTTTTCCAAATAGTTCTTAGCCGGAATAGCAACGTGGGGCCGAGCGTTGTCATGATGGAAAATTATTGCCTCGTGTCTGGTCGCATATTCCGGGCGTTTTTCGGCTACTGCTCTCTTCAAACGGATTAATTGTGTTCGCTAACGTTGTCCATTGATGGTTTCACCCGGTTTTAGCAGCTCATAATACAGCACACCCATCTGATCCCACCAAATACAGAGCATTACCTTCGCGCCATGGATATTCGGCTTTGCCGTTGATTTGGCTGGTTGGCCGGGTTTCACATATAGCTTTTTGCGCTTAAGGTTGTCGTAATGGATCCATTTTTCATCACCAGTAACAATCCGATGCAAAAATGACTTCCTTTTGTGGCGTTCCAGCAGCATTTCGGACATGCAAAACCGCCTTTCGACGTCTCTCGGCTTGAGTTTACGTGGAACCACATTTTCTTGCTTTTGAATATATCCAGCTGCTTTTAAACGCTTTAAAATGGCTGCTTGAGTGACACCCAAGGATTCTGCGAGCTTTTCTTGTTTTTGGCAACAATCTTCATAGAGTAATGCTTCCAGTTCTTCATCTTCTAACTTTTTTGGCTGCCCAGGACCTTCATCGTCTTTCATGCCGAAATCACCACTTTTAAATCGTGCAAACCACTTTTGGCACGTTCGCTCAGCTAGCGTATGCTCACCATAAACTTCCACAAAAATACGATGTCTTTCGGCAGCAGTTTTCTTCATATTAAAGTAATGAGGAAGAACTCCCTGCAAAAACACTTTTCAGGCACAAAGTTGGACATATTTGAGTGAAAAAAAAAAATGTTGGTGGTTAACGCTTCAAATTAATGACATATACTGAAATGACGACAATGACAGTAGCTTTTCAACGCATGTTCCAATGGAATAATAGCAATAAAATAATACAAGTTACGCCACCTCTAAGCAAACCGCACTAAGTTATAGACCTAATACCTTTAAGAAATAAACTACGACGCACAATTCTTAAACCCATATTCACTAAAGAAACTATTATAGATATTTTCAAAAAATCTCTACCAGAAAAAAAACTATGCGCAATTTTAACAGATGACGATTTTTTAAGGTTGCCCAGAGCACGTATTCCAAGTTCTTTTCAAATAGTAGAATTTTTAAGGTCATTTACTGTACAGAAATTTTAGAAGACATTACCGGCAGTGATACTCAAGACAAACTTGTTACAGATTACCATGCCAACAATAATCACAGAGTTATTAATGAAACCCTACTCCATTTAAAACGAAGTTACTATTTCCCATTCTTGAAAAATAAAATCATAGGAATCGTTATGATTATATCATATGAAATATGATAAAAGTCCACCCAAAATTGAACACGAAAATCCTGAAACTCTTTCTAAAGCATTTGATATCATTCACATTGATGTATATAGCATCAAAAACAGGAAAATATTAACAACATTAAATTCCTAGCTGGATATAATCATTAAACGGTCTTAGCGTAATTAAAAGCCTTAAGCATTATTTTAGCCTTCACGGCGTATCCAAAAAACTTATATCTGACCAAGGTTCAGAACTTACGTCCATAATATTCAATGATTTTTGCAGGCAGTACAACATAGACCTTCACACAACATCTTTTCAGCAAACTAGCAATAATTCTCCTGTGGAACGTGTACACTCTACTCTCACGTAAATTTACAGGCTAATATAAAGCAAAAATAAAACACGACCACAAGACCAAGAAGTAATTCTAAATTAATCTATCCTCACTTATAATAATTCTATTCACTCTGCTACCAAACTTAACGCATATGAAATATTTTATGGTAGGACTCATTAATTTGATAAAGAGATACAGTTTAACAACTAACACGAGTACCTAAAAAACTGAATGAATACAAGGAAAAAATCTACCCAACCATTAAAGATAAGTTAGAGAAATAAGCATTAGAAAACATAACAAAACAAAACAAAAACAGGACGGAACAAATAGATTTAAGAGAAGACACAATTATATTTAGAAAAGAAAATAGAAGAAATAAATTTACACCTAGATTTAGCATGGATCAAATTAGAACAAATAGGAAAGTCAAATTAGAACAAATAGAAAGTTGCTAAACAAAATAAAAAATTGCATAAAAGTAAAATTAAAAATAAACGTAAATTTCAGACTATTAATACTAACGGCCGTCACACTACCGACTAATGCTTAAAAACTAGAAGTACATGACCGATCAAATAACAATAGAATACTGATGATGAAACTTGGCAAAGCTAAAATTATTACATTTTAATAAATTAATTCATGTTGTCAGACTTTCGGAATACCAAACAAATATTGACAAAATTAGCAATTCACTTTTAACATTAAGGAAAATCAACGATTTTAAAGAATCTATAACTATCCATTATATAAAAATTAAAGTACTACAGCATAAACTTGATAGCGTTTCTCCAAATATCCGAACACAACGAGGACTTATAAACGGACTAGGTACGATAATTAAAACGATTTCAGGCAAAATGGACGCAGACGACGCACTTAAACTAAACAAACAAATCGACGACCTTAACAGAGAAAGCAAAACAAATTCGTAAAACATAGACAAAATTAAAGCGGTGAACACTCAGATGCAACACAGGTTTCAAAATTTAACAAAGCAAATCAATAAACAACAAGGAATTATTAGAAATTACTTAAACTCCTCCCGCTTAAAACAGAATCCAATCGAACGAAATAGCCCTTAGACTTACTCAATATTTAAACCAGATAAACTATAATATCGACCTTTTAAATAACCACCTATCTGGTATATCGAAATCTTTAATATTAGCAAAGTTAAACATTATTCCAAAACAAATTTTGCACCCCGAAGAACTCGAAAACATTCTTTATCAATTATAGAACAAATCATTAGAAATCAAATAAAATACACACATTTACGAATTACTTGGTCTACAGGCATACTATAATGACACTAACATAATTTTCAATATTTTAATCACTCAAATGTCCACAGAAACCTGTCCATTTTTTTCATTATATTCGCTTTCCAATTAGCAAAACTAAAACAATTTTCACCCAACCTTATTTCCTCTTTGTACATTAATCGAACAAATTTTTTTTTGCTATATACCAGCATCCCGAGGAAAATGGAAAGTTGTGTTACCAACCTCATTAAACAAAGGCCAGTAACTTGTAACCTAAAGGAAGAACTACATGACACAAATGAAATCTGGCAACCGGAATCAAACTATATTCTATTGATAAACAATCCGTATACAACAATCAAGTCATCATATGAACCTCGAGAACTCACTACAAGAGGAACAGTCCTGCTCTACTTCAAGAATTTTACCATCAGCATCAATAACATCAACTATCAAAGTCTCGATAGTGTCTATTTTGACGAAGTCCACATCTTCCCTACCACAGTCATAAACAGAAACACTACCACTGTAATCGAAGCACCGAAACTACAAAAATTAGAAGACTTCAAGAACGACAACATAATATGTTCTCCAAGCAAAGACACATCGTTAGAGTTAACATCATCAGCAACTGCATCTTACTACTAATGGTCGGCTTGGTAGTAACCCTTATCTATTTCATCCGAAGAAAAAAGTGTGTTCCGCAACCTAAAAAAAACTGAATACTTTTGCTTTTTGTGTAGTATGTTAAGTTAAAAGAAAATATGCATGTACATAACATATATTACAATATATACATAAATTGGTAGCACTGAACAACGAATAAAAATTGTAAAGCGGTAACATTATATGAGAGCCCGTCGGTAGACAGGGGGCAGTTGTAATTTAGCTTATTTTATTTAAATAAAATAATAAACAATAAGAAAAACAAAAAGTAAAGCAACCAGTTCTTGCGCGCGATCGAACACACGAATGTGCGCGTAATTCATAGCCAGATTTTTATATACATATTGGGTATGTAATTTAATTCGTGCGGTTTGTTTTCCAAAATTTGAACGTTTATTTAAGAAAAACATGTACAATAGTATTATTCAAAGTATTGCCCATCTGAAGCTATGACTTTTTCCCATCTTTCTGGCAATTTGTGGATCCCATCCCAAAAGAACAGCGCCAGCTTGGCAGCCAAGAATGAATCAAGCCAATTTTTGATATTCTGCTCTGATGTGAACCGTATTTCAGTGAGGGCGCTCTGAATCGACCGGAACAAATGGTAGTCAGAAAGGGCAAAGTCTGGGCTATAAGGCGGGTGGGGTAAGACTTTCCATCCACTGTTTTCCAAATAGTTCTTAACCGGAATAGCAACGTGGGGCCGAGCGTTGTCTTGATGGAAAATTATTGCCTCGTGTCTGGTCGCATATCCCGGGCGTTTTTCGGCTACTATTCTCTTCAAACGGATAAATTGTGTTCGGTAGTGTAGTCCATTGATGGTTTCACCCGGTTTTAGCAGCTCATAATACAGCACACCCATCTGATCCCACCAAATACAGAGCATTACCTTCGCGCTATGGATATTCGGCTTTGCCGTTGATTTGGCTGGTTGGCCGGGTTTCACATATGAGTTTTTGTGCTTGGGGTTATCGTAATGGATCCATTTTTCATCAACAGTAACAATCCGATGCAAAAATGACTTCCTTTTGTGGCGTTGTAGCAGCATTTCGGACAACGTCTCGGCTTGAGTTCATGTTTAACTCAATTTCCTTGCTTTTGAATTTATCCAGCTGCTCTTAAACATTTTAAAATGGCTGCTTGAGTGACACCCAAAGATTCTGCGAGCTCTTCTTGTGTTTGCCAACAATCTTCATAGAGTAATGCTTCCAGTTCTTCATTTTCAAACTTTTTCGGCTGCCTAGGACGTTCATCGTCTTCCAAGCCAAAATCACCACTTTTGGCACGTTCGCTCAGGTAAATCATGTTCACCATAAACTTCCACCAAAATACGATAACTTTCGGGAGCAGTTTTCAGTAATGGAGAAGAACTCCCCGCAAAAACACTTTTTCAGGCACAAAGTTCGACATATTTGAGTGAAAAAGAAATTATTGTTGTCTACGCTTCAAATGAATGACATATACTGAAATGACGTACAATGACAGTAGCTTTCCAACGCATGTTCCAATGGAATAATAACAATGGCATAATACAAGTTACGCCATCTCTTAGCACGAATTAAGTTATAGACCCAATATTTACACGACGACTGATCAGTCGATAACGATTAAATATGACGACTGATAAACCTAAAATGGACGAGAAGTAGATATCATCGCTGAACGGGACGAGCTGAGGACGTGGCTGCGAACGCTAGGGGAGAAGACGTCAGGCAATAGGTTTGTACTGTTACAATGGCTACTTGATGTACCAGCTGCCGAACGGGATGCATACACAAGTTGGCTATCAAATGTGCCGGACGAAGATGATGACAGTGGCGATGTGTTCAAGGACAGCCAAACATACTCTACCGTAACGGAACCGGCACAGGAAGGCGAAGGAAAGGTCGTGAAATTGATTGAGCAGACAAATGACTCGATGACTGTTGCTAATGAGCGTAAATCAAAGGAGTGCCAATAACAAAGAGAATGCGGAGAACAAAGAGGACCAGGAAGATGCGGGAGTTAACCTGAGGATCATGATGAGAGAGTTGAGATTGCTTAAGGGACAGGTAGTACAGCTGATGGATGAATTCTCCGGAGACAGGGGAGGCTACCAGCAATGGGAGGCCCAACTACGTTACACCGAACGCACCTACGGGCTGGAGGACCATGTCTAAAAAATGTTAATGACCAGCAAGTTGAAAGGCAAGGCACTCCGTTGGTACCATACCAAGGCGGGTCATCCATTAGCGTCGGCTAAGGATATGTTAACCCACTTGAGATCGCTGTTTAATGATCCGACAAGTCGTTTAGAGCTTCGCAAGCAGTTTGAAGCCGGGAAGTGGTCTTCGGGGGAAATGTTTCGAAACTATTTCCACGACAAAGTGATTTTGGCCAGTGAGGTCAACCTAGCGCCTGAAGATATGATCGAGTGCATCATTGAAGGGATCCCGGACACTCACCTCCGGGCGCAGGCAAGTATTCAGAGATTTACCGACAAGCTCCACCTGCTGGAGGCATTTTCGACCATAAGATTGCCGACGAGGAGAAGCGCTGATGAGAGGAGTAATGCTGCTGAGAGGGAGCAGCCGTGATGTTACAACTGTAATGCAAGCGGGAACCTAGCTGCCGAATACAGGAAGCCGAAGAGGGCTAGGGGAGCCTGCCACATTTGCGCCGAGATGGGATATTTTGCTGCAGCCTGCCGAAAGAGAAAGCCAGTAATTCATCACCTGGAGTCGGACGATGTGGAAAGATTTGTAAGAACTTTAAAAATTGGTTGTTTTTATTGTAAAAGTATTTATGTATCTTATTTAGAATGCCTAATTGTCACAGGGAGCCCCATCAATTTCATGCGGCGCAAACAGCACCAAGTAATCTGCAGAATTGATATAAAAAAAACAATACTGTGGCCGTGTAAATAATTTTTATGGACTAAATAAATGTAAATTGAAAGTAATTGGATTAACTATTTGTTTAGTAAATTTTGAAAACGAAGAAATGAAGGAGGTCCTAGTGATCTTAGGTAAAGATTTTATTAGTAAGGCCAAATTAAAATTAATGAAAGAAGTCGTAAGTATAGAAGAAATAGGTAACGTACGAAAAGATAAAAAGACCGAATTGAAAGTTTGTAATATAAATCAAATTTATTTAAATGACATTGATATAGAGGAGAGTAAAGAACGTATTGTTATAAACGAAGAGTTAAAAATCGATGAACAGAAGAGAGTATTTGACATATTTAACGAATGTTACCTTCATTGCAGTCGCCACGACGTTCCCTTTGTGAGTGTCGAAATCAAGTTAAATCTCACTTAAAAGAGGCCTTTCAATTGTCCTTCACGCCGTCTGTCTTACTATGAGAAGGAACAATTGAATGTGATACTTGACGACCTTATAAAACAGTATACTTCTCCTATAGTGCTGCTACGGAAGAAAACTGGGGAAATAAGGTTTTGTGTAGATTATAGGACATTAAGCCAAGTTACCCAGAAGGATAATTTTCGTATACCTCTGATAGATGACTTATTAAATCGGTTAGTAAAAAAGAAAGTATTCACGACATTAGACCTACAGAGTGCCTTTTACCATGTAAGGATGTATGAATAGAGTATTAGATACACGTCGTTTGTAACTCCAATGGGGCAATACGAGTTTTTGCGTATGCCGTGTGGCCTTAGGAATGCGCTGCCGACGTTTCAGCTGCTTATCAACAACGTGTTCGAATACAGGATAAGAAATTCGGAGATACCTGTCTATCTGGACGATATTATTATCGCAAACGTGGCGGAAAATCTAGAGATTTTAAAGAGGGTTTTAGGTAGACGAGTGGAGAATGGGTTGGACTTAAAAATAGACAAATATAAGTTTTTATATTCGAGTATTAAAAATTTGAGGTATAAGATTTCGGAAGCGGGTATCAGCCCCAATGAGAGAGGGATGAGGGCGTTCACTAAATTTCCAGTACCACAGAACTCGAAGTCGGTTCATAGCTTCTTTGGATTGTGCTCCTATTTTAGGAGTTTTATTAAGGATTTCTCGATACTGGCAAAGCCGCTGTATGATCTAATTAAGAAGTCGTCTGATTTTAAGTTTGAGAAAGAGGAACTGGTGTAATTTGAATTGCTCAAGAACAAGCTCCTGGAAGCTCCGGTTTTGTCAATCTATGAACTGAAAGATGAGACACAACTACACTGTGATGCTAGTTCAATTGGGCTCGGTTCTATAAAAATGCAGAAGAAATCGTTCGTACGGAAAGTAACACCCAGTGTTTTTCTTTTCAAGAAGAGCTACAGAATGCGAGGCTAGATACCACAGTTTCGAGTTAGAAACTCTGGCAATTATCTATGCCTTGGAGCGTTTTCGTATATATTTGCAAGATATCCCTTTCAAGATAGTGATGAACTGCAACTCGCTGACCCTTACGTTAAACAAAAAGGACATTAACGCACGTATTGCTCGGTGAGCCATGGAATTGTAAAATTATGATTAATCTGTTGAGCATCGCTGCGGCGAGAGAATGCGGCACGTAGATGCACTCAGTAGAAGTACGAATATTTTAGTGCTGGAAGGTAACACCTTCAAGCAGAGTCTATCAATTAGTCAGAGAGAAAGAAGATGCCTTGTACGAGATGCATAATGGGTTGGTGTATCGGAAAGTGAAGGACGGCATTCTTTTCTATATGCCCGAGGAATTGGAGTATAGTGTTTTACAAAAATACCATGACGAAATGGGACATGTGGGCATTAATAAGACGATCGACTCTATTCAGAAGACATACTGGTTCCCCCGAATGAGACTCAAAGTGAAGGGTCATTTGGAGAGTTGCTTAACGTGCATGAAAGCATCAAAGCATGGAAAGAGAGAGAGTTTTTACAAAACATTACAAAGGGCAATTTTCCAAAGGATGGGAAAAAAAAAATTTGGCCCGATAGGATTAAAGAGATTTAAGAAGAACTATGTATTCCTAGTGGCGGATGCGTTCATCAAGTACGTTAATTATACGCCACTCTAAGCACGAGCACGCGGGAAGTTCTAGGGCTCTTGAGGAAGTATTTCAATGCATACAGTCGTCCCAAGAACAATGTATCGGATAGGGGAAGCTCTTTTACGGGGTATGAGCTTAAAGATTTTATGGAGAATTATATAAATATTATATAAACATATAAACATAGCTACAGGGTCGCCACAAGCTAATAGACAGTTAGATCGAATAAACAGGAGCCTGGGACCCATGATAGCGAAAGCGGTGAGTCACGATTTAAACAGGAGTTTAGAGAAGATGTTGTTGGATATAAGGTTTACAATGAATAATATGGTGCATAGAAGCGTAGGGGTGGCCCCAAGTGAATTACTATTCGGTGTGAGACAGAGGGGTAGGATAGGATAGGTAAAAAGAGCAGGAGCTGTTGAAGCAGGTACTGGTGCAGGAATACAATAAGCAGAAGTATTGTCATATAGGGTTAACAGAGTTTTGGGAAACGGGAGATACGAACTGACAGACGTAGAAGACTTTCAAATTAGTCAGATGTCGTATAAGGGCACTTGGGAGGCAGCGAATATAAGACCGTTTGTAAGAAAAAAAAATTTGTCGAACCCGAGCCAAAATTAAGAAGTGCAATCGGGGCGAATGCAAGTCATAAATATACATAAATTGGTAGCACTGAACAACGAACTAGAAAAGATATCAGTCTTTTCTTATACATTTTATTTTATTTATTATATGTTAATCTTAGTTCGTTACATTTGGCCCAGCCTGCAAACCACTCCAACATCAGCGTTATGCCTTCATGTCAGAGTTGACGCCGACGGGATTTACATATAACTACATACAAATTCCATGAAAAGACTTTTTCAGAGAATTGCCTCGCACGGGATTCGAATCCGCGACCCACTGCTTGAGGAGTCTAGGCATATACCACTACACTACGGCCACCCCCATGGCTGAGACGAAAATCTTTATTTTATTTTTTAATTATGATATATTTTAATAACACACTTGGGGCGGTTGAAGTTGCTCAAAACAAAAGTAGTTAATCTTTCGATTTGAGGACCTCCGACCGCCCCAAGAGCAAAACCTTGTTATCATAATCTAACATAAATTTTACTGTCAAGTTCTAGTTTTTGAAAAACCTTATGTTATGTTTAGTTTTGAGGGAACTTTAAGAATATTTAAAAGGTCATCTTTAAAATTTTAAATACAAATGTTTTTAATGTTTTTTGCAATAAGAAGCTATGTGGTTAATTGTTAATATAGTACTTGTATGGCAAAAATGGCAGGTTGGTAGGGTGCCGTTTGTAGAAAAGGTCAAAATCAATTTCATTGAAGTACATATTGGCCAATATTATCTATGACCTTCATAATTCATAATTCCATCGGTGTAGAACTTCTTTGGTTTATCAACGAAGCACTTGGCCAAGTGATTTTCAGCGGCTCTTCGGTCGGCCAATTTTTTACAATCAAGAGTTTTGCAAAGACCGAAACAAATCGTAGTCAAAGGGTGCAAGGTCCGGGCTATACAGTGGATGCATTAAAACTTTCCAACCAATTGCCTTCAGTTTGTTCCGGGTCATAAAAGATGTGTGTCACCTAGCATTGTCATGATGGAAGGCAGCTTTCCTTTCGCTTGGCCAATTCTGGTCGCTCTTTCTTGAAAGCTTCATTCAAATGGTCGAGTTGTGCACAGTAGAGGATCGTATTGACCGTTTCGCAACGTTCTAGCAGCTCATATTAGACAATTCCCTCCCAATCCCACCAAGCACTTAACATAAGTTTCCTTGCCGTCAATCCAGGCTTTGAAGTCGTTTGCGGTCGGTCACCGGCCTTTGACCATGATCGCTTGCGTTGAATATTCTCGTATTTAATTCATTTCTTATCGCCTGTAATGAATCGCTTCAGAAATGGTTCCATTTCATTACGACTCAGCAGCGTTTTACTGATGGTTATTCGGTCATTGAAATTTCTTTGCGTTAATTTGTGTGGCACCCAAACATTGAGATTCTTTAAGTAGTCTGCTCATTTTAGATGATTCCAAACTGTCATACGGTTGATGTTTAATGACTCCGCAATCTCCAGACAGCTTCCGTGCCAGTCTTGCTCCATCAGTTGCAAAATTTCATCGACTTTTTCAGTGTCAGGCCGACCAGTGCACATTTTACATCGAAATTTCCGGAACGGAATCGAACCACTCCTGGGTCACAGCATTCTCACCGTTAACTGCACAAATTTTTTGGCATATTTTTGCAGCGTTTTCCCTATTTTATAGTAAAAAAGCATCAGATAGCGTATTTCTTCAGATATTTCACGCATATTCAAATCAGTATAACTTTTAACACGAGCAATGAATTACACAGCTGTCTTCACAAAAAATGTAGCCTGACATGTCATCTTTCAAACACGTGTTCATTTGACACAATCAGATTAGTGTTTCCATATATATGGACACCTACACCATCCAGTGACAAAAAACCGCGGAGCCTTTTTATGTGACCAATTTTAATCGTGTGTGTCCAAGACGTAGACGGAGGAAGTATCTAATCATTCGACTTGTAGACTGGCATTTCGATTAATCGCAGCGTAGTGATGTTGATATCCATTCCATTTTTCAAGGTTTTTTTTATCCCAGTGTATTAGTATTAATTTTTCCAAATCATTTTTGCTGAGTCGGCATGCAGATATTTCAACATTCGAGACTATTGAAATTGATTTAGCTGCAAGGTCAGGTGATTTGTTACCTTTTATACCAATGTGAGCTGAAACCCATATTATTTTGATTTTTGGTCCAAGTGAGACTATTTTATCTCTAATTTGTGTGATTACAGGTGAATGATGTTTTGCGTTACCCATAGCGCGAATAACATAGAGACTGTCTGTGAAGATGACAGTTTTCTTGTTTTGTTTATTAGCAATTTGAATTGCTTTCAGAATTTCAAAGGCTTCTACCGAGAAGATAGAAAAATAGATTGGAAGCTTTTCCGCAGATAATGTTACACCATTTTTATTGACAATACTAATACTCTGGTCACTTTTGGAAGCATCTGTAATATATATAACACATTCTAGGTGTTAGTAGGGAAGGTATTTTCCAACTCTTGAAAGAGTTAAATAAGAATTTCAGTGGGTGTCGATTTTATACTATGTTTGGATAAGCTGTGGTTTTTTGCTTCTTTCAGTAATAACCAAGGTGGTGGGGGGTTTGGAAAGGGTATACTCCTAGCATTTGAGACAAATGTAAGATAACGCTTTATGTAAAGTTAATATAATCTTACCTTTTTACTTTTCAAGATTTTTGTAGCATCTGACACAATTTGGGAATAGATTTTTGGGATGTGTCGATATGTTAAAATGTTGATCCGATCTTAAATACCCAAAAAACCTCGATCTGTCATCATATTTTTATTGGGGTTATCCTAAATGCTTTAAGTGTTGTTCATATCGCATCATGGTAAGTGAAGTGCAATTGCTTTAGGTTTAATTGCGAAGTTTTGCCATATGTAACCAGCCCATAATCAATTTTTGATAAAATGATTCCTTTAGTTACTTGAATAAGTGTGTTTTTGTGAGTATGACGATTGTTTGAAGAAAGGTATTTATTGATATTTAGTCTGAAAACTCGAGTTTTTTTAAGTTCTAAACAATGGTTTTGGAACTAAATTTACTATCAAAAATTACACCTAGTATACCTTTTTTTTTATAATACCGCGCACGCACCAAAGGGATATGAATACCCTTTTACTGGATTTTTCTCAAGGGCGCGGGCGGGTGGTGTAGTAGTTTAAAACTTTAAAAGTAATGTATTAGGTTTCGATATTTTCCCCAGAGGTGGTTGTCAAACTGGACGGGACGAGCTAGTATATCCTCAACCAGTGGGTCTTAGGTACGTGCTAGTTGTTAGTTCGTTACATTTAGCCCAGCCAGCAACCACTCCAACATCAGTGTTATGCCTTCATGTCGGAGTTGACGCCGACGGGATTTTCATATAACTACATAAAAATTCTATGAAAAGACTTTTTCACAGAATTGCCTCGCACGGGATTCGAACCCACAACTCTCTGCTTGAGGAGTCCATGCATATACCACTACACAACGGCCACCCCAACTTTTTCTTAATTTATTTACATTTGGTTTATTTATGTTAATTAAACTTAAATCCGTAGCAGTTCAATTTTCTCCATATGTGCATATGATTAATTTTTTCTGAGGAGGTAATCTCTCCTGATATGTTACTACAATCTCTAATACGGTTAAGTACTGGGTTAAATAAACTGATACATCGATTGATATCGTTACATTGTGACATTAAATATAGATCGTCCGCATAGAGAACATGATCTATGCTTTTGACTTTAGAAATTATTTTGCTTCACTTGTTATATGCTATGACGAAGAAGATCGCCGAAAATGGTGGGCTCTGGCGTATCCCATATTTTTAATCTAGTATATTTGAAAGTGTGTTATTTACTTTAGATTTGTCAAAAATGCTTTTATAAAATTGTACAAGGTATTAATGAAATTGGTCTATACACATTCATATCGATTGTTTGTTTAACTGGTTAAAGAATTGGGACAATTACTAATTAGAATTCTGATAATAGGTAGCTTTTGGTAATGTTCAGCAATTTGGAATGAATAAGTGTGTGGTTCTGTGTTAGATTTTATTACTTTTATTTATGTAATTTTCTGTGATATTAGAGTTAAGATTAGATGTGAAATTATTAAAGATTTATTTTTTTGATTCCTTAACTTAACTTAATCATATTGAAATCATTGGAATATTTAAAAAAAAATCACCATAATGTTTACTTATTATTGCGTAAGATCGTAAGTTCAGGGTTCCACCATGGTACCATCGCTTTAATAGGTTTGTGTTTGGTCTGAGGAATGGCAAAGTTGGCGGGATACCGGAAACCTTTAAAAATTATTGAAAAAAAAACAAGAGCATTTCTTTGAAATAAATTTAAATTTTTTAAAGAGTGAAGTAATTACTTGGTGAACCGCGAAACACACTGGTTATGATTGGGAAATAGTCACTTCCATGCAAAAAGTCTTCTCTTACCCAATTGTGTTATATCAGCTAATTTCTCATACTCCCGCCATACAGTTAGAGAAAAGATTACTAAAAGGACCGTATGGCAATAAAATAAGGCCAATTGGAGCGGTCTTAACACCTTTATTCCAGAATTTTAACTGGTCGTTACGCTTCCTCGATAACGATAACGATTTTGCTGATGATATGATCACAGACACTATTCTTTTTACCGTGTGTCCGGTACTGAAAGAGTTGAGACATTTCCACTTTGGGACCAACATTCTTAATATTGATGAGGTTAAATATTATTTTAATGGTTCAAACTGGATACAATTGTTTAAGTATTACATCGAAGCCAGTGCCTACAGAACAAGTATAATCAACGAAAATTTTTGACAAACAAAATTGTTAACATCCATAATTTGTTTTTAACTAATCTAAAAGTCTTTAAACTCTAAAAATACATTTCTGTTTTAGCTAAACTCAAAGCCCAGAAAAATATTAAAGTCTCCTTCAAACCTATCTCTGTTTTAACTAAACTTAAAGTCATTTACTTTCGCTTAACTAGAAGCACAGGAAAATGTTATTAAAATGCATTTAAAATTTCGTTTAATGATTAATATATTGTAAACCTTATAAAAATGTTGTTACTCAGGCAGACGACATAAATGTCATACCTTATTTTATTCAGTTTTTTTTCTCAATGACTATGTGCAATTTATTATATTGAATAAGGAAATCTCATCTAATCTAATCTAAATCTATTCTCTTTGGATTGAGATCCAGCATGAGGTGGCCGTGGTGTAGTGGTATATTATATGCATACACTCTTCAAGCGGGTCGCGGGTTCGAATCTCGTGAGAGGCAATTCTCTGAAAAAGTCTTTTCCTAGAATTTGCATGTAGTCATATGAGAATCCCGTCGGCGTCAGCTCTGACATGAAGGCATAACACTGATGTTGGAGTGGTTGCTGGCTGGGTTAAATGTAACGAACTAACAACTAGCACGTACTGAGACCCACTGGTTAAGGATGCACTTGCTCGTCCCGTCCAGTTTGACAACCACCTCTGGGAAAAATATCGAAACCTAATACACCTGAATTTCAAACTACTACACCACCCGCCTGCGCCCTGGGGAAAAGCCAGTAAAAGGGTATTCATATCCCCTTGGTAAGCGCGGGATTATAAAAAAAAATTTATTTCTCATCGGATGAAGAGTATCAAGCCGAAAAAAAAGCATGGTACGACTCGAGTTGTAAAGAGGCTGTCAGGGTTAGAGAAATGTTTTTTGGTCTTTCAAGTTCAACCCGACAGAGAAAAACCGAAAAAAATTTAATCGCGCCGGGAATGACTGCAATGTCTTTCTTGTGAAATTTCAATACGACCAAAACCTGAGGCAAAAAATATTACAATGTCCCTAAGGTAGTAAACATTTTTGGTCGTTTGTCTAAAATATTAGAAATTCTGCCTCATCCTCCATCCCAACGCTCATTTATAATGACATTCTAGCTGTCAGCTCTTTGGACAAGGCCAATCTGCCTGCTGCATGCTTGAATGTATCGAATCTGCAATGGGACGAATCAACTTTTGCATTCGTGTAGTAGCAAGAGCTCTTAGATCTTAGCATTCAGAAATCACAAATCACAATAGGGGGTGGCCGTGGTGTAGTGGTATATGCATAGACTCCGCAAGCAGAGGGTCGCGGGTTCGAATCCCGTTCAAGGCAATTTTCTGAAAAAAGTCTTTTCATAGAATTTGTATGTAGTTATATGAAAATCCCGTCAGCGTCAACTCTGAAATGAAGGCATAACACTGATGTTGGAGTGGTTGCTGGCTGGGCTTAATGTAACGAACTAACAACTAGCGCGTAGTAAAACCCACTAGTTAAGGATGTATTGACTCGTCCCGTCCAGTTTGACAACCACCTCTGGGAAAAATATCGAAACCAAACACACCTGAGTTTCAAACTACTACACCACCCGCCGGCGCCCTGCAGAAAAAGACAGTAAAAGGGTATTCATATCCCCTTGGTGGCCGCGCACCGCTGGTCCAGATGGTATATCTCCCCTTGTTTTCAAGAGCTGTTTTTCCTCGCTGGCAAAACCACTGCATAAGCTTTTTCATTAAACCTACTCTTTAGGACTCTTTCCGAGTGGATAGAAAATATCATTTGTCCAGCCTGTCCCTAAAAATGGCGAATCTACAAGGTCATTGAAATGCTGATCTCGAAGCATGAAAACTTCTTAACGACCGGCAGCACGGTGAGAGAATAAATTTGATGTAGCGGGGATCTTAGGGATATGTGATTTTAACATATGTTGTGGAAAGAGGTTTTGGTTTGTGTGATTGTGGATTAATATATTGTTTTATTATTAGCATGATTGCTAGAGGAAGACTCCGTTATTTCAAAGTTTAGGTTTACGGCTGTACTAGATTCTGAAGGGCTTGAAGGAGGAGTGGTGAAGGTTTTAAGTTGTGTATTATGAGTGTCAGATGTTCTTTTTGTTGCATTTTTTATACTGCTTGTGGATTGAGAGGGATCTGTCACTTCAACTGATAGGGTCGGTGAAGTTGATTTAGTAGTATTTCTCTCTACAGAAGAAAAGGTTTTTTTGCCTCGGCTATGCTGAGTGAAATATTCCTGGATTTTTAAGTTAAATCAACCTACATTAAAAAATTGTAGGAGGGCGGAATAAGTCAAAAGTGAAAAGCACAAGTCCCGCTGGGCGTTGTACATTATTAAGGTTTTTGTTTTTGAATTTGTACACGTCAATAACGCCTTGATCCCTCATTTCCTCAATTACCTCTTTTCAATGTACAATGTACAAGAAATTAAGGTACAATAAATATTAATCCTTGAAATTGATGTAAATTTTATAATTCATTTTAAGGATACTTAAACTAAGCGCGCTTTTAGTTGAAATCAGTCCAAATTATGGTTTTTGAAATAGTTTTTAGCAACTAAATCTTTAGCTATTCTGTGTTAAGTACGCATAGCTTGACAATTGGCCGCGTCATTATACTATTTTGCGTTCGAACATCGGCGACGCGAACTTGATTGTCGTTCCCGCAATATACTTTTATGACACGACCTAAGCGCCACTCATTCGGGGGTAAGTTTTCATCACGGATCACAACCAAATCATCGGTTTTTATATATTCTTGTGGATGTTTCCATGTTTCCATTTGTAATTCGAAGAGCTTCATAACTCTAAGAGATATTCATTCTTTCAGCGATTCAAAACTGTTGGTGCAGAATCTTTAATCGCTCCCATCTGGAAAGATAGCTTGAAGATGAGTCGCTGATATCGGATTCAGGAGGAGCTAAAAGAGGTCCGCCACGAAGAAAGTGACCAGGGGTAAAAGGAAGAAGATCTTCTGAGTTATTTGAAAGGGGTGAAATTCAAAAACTATTCGAGCGTGAGCTTGTGGTCAGTGGCAACCTTTCTAAAATGGGTTATGAAACTCTTGACATCGGCTTCCCATAACTGTCCATATGAGGTGCACCGGGAGAATGAATTGTCATTCAAATTGCGATCGCTATAAAGTCCCGAGGCAATTAAAGGAAGGGAACGCTTAAAATCCTTAAAGTCTTTGGCGATCAACTTACTTGCCCCTACGATGTTGGTTCAGTTGCCTGATAAGATAGTTTTTGGCATGTCTCGACGTGCGATGAAGCGGCTTAGAGCTGCTAAAAATGACTGGCTTGTTAAATCACTGGTAGCTTTCACACCTCGTCAAACGTATTAAAACTTGATTTTCACTGTGTAAGGATATTTTGTGAATAAATTCAACTATCAGTGCGGTGATATGGTTATGGTATGCTATGGCAAGATTACAGGATATCGTTCGTTATATAAAAGGCTGGAATGCGCCAATCTGCCATTAACACGAAGAATTTTGTCAGAATCTAACATAGGATTAAATTTAAGTACTTGTTATAGCTTTACCTTTCGACAAACACGAGTTCTAGTCAAAAAAATAATTGTGTCAATCGTAAAATGACCTGCTTTGAGTGAAGGAGTTCTTCTTGGACTAATTCGTGAGTTTCATAACTATACTTAGATCTAAGTTAAGGATGAGTTCTATTAAAGAACAGAAAAGCAAAAGAAATGACACGCAATACTCTTTGAAAAGACGAGAAACGTTTGATGACATTTTCAGTATTTGGAACAATTATTGTGGTATGATTCGCCTTAATAGGTCTCCTTTCTAGATCATGCTCATTAGGATATGTAAAAAGTGATCTCGGCAGCATGTCTCAGCTTTAAGAAGCCAATTTGGACCATTCGACCACAAGTTTTTTTCTTTGAGTTGCATCGGAGTCAACCCTCGTGTAGCTAGATCGGCTAGGTTTTCAGCAGAACAAACATGCTTCCACTTAGCATTGGATGTATTTTCTTGTATAAGGGAAACTCTATTTTCAACAAATGTTCCCCATGTACTCGAAGGTTTTTCGGGTCAACATAAAACAATAGAGCTGTCGGTCCAAAGTAAGAGTTCATATTTCTCGCAGTTGAGTTGCGGGAGAACATTTTTTACGAGTTTTGAAAGTAATAAGACCCCACAGAATTTTAGCCTGGGCAAAGATAGCTGCTTAACAGGGGCTTCATTGCTTTTTGAGCATAAGAGATGACTTGCCCAGGTATAGAGCAGCGGCATAAGCGTGCTCAGAGGCGTCACAAAATCATGAATTTTAGGATGGTCAGAGTCTGGTGCATAACGAATCCAGCGAGAAATTTGGATGGATTCAATGGATTCAAAGTTCTCCCAGCCGTGACAAGTAATAGAGTGAAGTGGTTGGTCCCAAGACGTCCCATCCTTCCAAATTTGTTGTATAATTATTTTAGCAGTAATGTTTACTGGCGCTAACCATACGTTAGCGTTGACGTTGAATTAATTAATTGTTGGTTTGAAAAATCCGACTCGAAGTACGTATGTACTCGAATGTACGTATTCGCAGAAAAAAATATGAGGCTTCGCGCAAGAACAAAAGTGTGGCTACGCAGGACAAAATGAGAGGCTGCCCATTTGCTAATACTGTAATCGTACTTGGAAACAAAACAAAAAGAAAACAACTAAGGCTACCTCTTTAAGCTGTACGTTTATTGGGCAAATTAGCGCAACCAACTGGAGACCTTTCTAAGGTGATGGTCGAATGCAGAAGAGGACTTGTCGAGGCAAGAAAGCTGAAAAGAGGCCAAAATAGGGTTGCGGAATAGGTATAAATGTGCAATTGAACGGATATGAGAAATAGCAATGAAATGTGGGAAATTATCCGACGCGATATCTTACAATTCATTTCATAATTATATGTGTATATTTTTAAACTTAATCTACATATGTTATTTTCTACGTGAACAAAAAGAAAACACCAACTTTTGGATGAGCAGAGAACGGTCGATACGATGTTGTCGACTCCGAAGTTAGTCGGTGAGTCAGATATCAATCTTATGTATCTATCTATGCACATATTATCAATATATAAAAATTAAATGAAGAAATGAAACACGTTCAAAATGCCAATAGACATTAACAGCAGTGAAACTCCCAAAGTGTTTCAGGTCTGCCCTACGATTGTATGTGGAGTACAATACTGTAGACTGTAGATGTGGAGGCTGTAGACCGAACATTTAAGGACATCTGCCAAAATAACCTGGTTATTGTCAAGCTCATATGCACCCGACTTAAAGTGATCATTGCAAAGAAATCTGTTTGAGGTGAAAATTCATATGGGTTGTGGAGTAGTAGGTGAAACCGTGTTTATACCACGTATTCCACTCAATCTCAACAATTTCCCATTTCAATTTAAAGCAAAACGGTTTTCTGTAAGCGTTTGCTTTGCCGTGGCGATATACAATTTGCACAGACAGGTGCTTAAAACAACTCGTGGTGACTTGAGCAAGCACTGTACGTTGCTTGTTTTTGAGTTTGCAACCCTGATAGTCTATATTTGAGCCCCAGAATCAAACATAACAAATATTTTTTAAAAATAAATTTTATAAAAACAGTATTGGTATATTTTTTTTATTATTTTCCTAGCCTTAATAAAACTTTTATAATTTAGACTTCAGCCAATAACCAATATTTGTATTTCAAAATCATTTAAACTCAAACGTTATCTCATATGACTCTAAACAATGTAGACGAAGTCGCGGGTAACAGCTAGTATGTAATAAAGTCACAATCGGTGCTGGAGATTTGGATGGATTATTTCTGTAAGCTATTTAATGTCGAAGAGAACCAATATTCCGCTGTCAGGTAAACATTTACCGTTAAGAATGATCGACAACAACTTCGTCTATCCAAGTAACCCCGTTAACTATCTCAGTATGGGAATACAGAGATACAATTCTTTCAACAAACGCAGGGGATGCCAAGTTAGAACAGAGATCACGTTGTGATGGAGTTTGATAGCTACATGACCACGCACGTAAACGGCGAGATGTCGATGAGAATAGCAAAATGCAACTATTGTTGTTCATATCCATACACTTTAAAATTTAAGTGATTTAGACTGGGGTAAGTGTTTGCAGAGAATTTATTATTCTTTGGAATCCTTATGATTGGTACATCTTCTTTCAATTTATGGGTCTTGTAGTAGTTATGCCTTTACAATACTAAGAAACAATGTACCAACTAAAATGCACAAGTGCAACCCGCTGATTGTCATCGACTTTGCCGTTAGACAAAAATCATAAAGCATCAACAATTTTCAGTTCTTAAACATTGTAATAAGGGGACAATTCATAGTTTTTTTTTTTTGCATCCAGAATATATATTATACTAAATATACCTATATTTCTGTGATATATCCCATGACGCAGCAATTATACTATTTACACACAAATCTACGGGCACCATATTAGCAACAGCACTCGGATCGCATCGTAATGTTCTTATTACACCCGTTCCAGCACCGGCGATTGCCCCAGTTGGCCCATAGAAGTTGTCAATCCATCCACAAACAGGGTCGCGGTAAGTTGATATCACTTTAATAGAATAAAAGCATAATATATGATACTTTAAATTGATTAATAAAAGAAAAAAATATAAAATTACTCACCTATTCCCGGTCGAAACATTCCAACTGGTAAAGAATGACCATGAGTTCGCACCACATCTTCAGCAACTGCTTTAGTGAATGTATAAGTATTCGGCCATTTGTCTAATAATCTGATAGAGCAGGAGGAAGAGAATTTAGAGAAAAAGATTTTTATTACACTTGTTAAGGAGTAGATTATAGAATTAATGGGTTTTTAAGAATTTGATTTTTAATTGTCAGAAAAAAAGAAGGAAAATTGCTAAAGCGTGTACAATTTTTATTTGAGTTGATTAATCTCTCCCTGCCATTTACTTTTTAAAGATTATTTCATGTTAATATTGACCACGACTACGTTTCAATCAATCATTTTTTCGACCATATCGGCTGGTATCTCGCTAATAACACGTGTAATTTTGTCCTTCAAGGCTGCAATTGACGCTGATTTATCATGATTTATCAGGCGTCAAATCTCATGATCCAGCCGGCCAATACACCGGTCTTAAGCGAGAGATAAATTCCTCACCGAACTTATTTCTCAATTGTTCCATCTATTAGCATGTTGTGTGGCATATAGCGCCATCTTGCTGTCAACCAAGTTTAGCTCGTGCATTTTGGGTAAATAAAAGTTCGAACTATAGCATGCGTCATCGACGGTAACATTGTTTTCACGGCCATCTTTCAAAAAATAGCGGCCAATTATTCCGTCGGATTATAAACTGCACCCAACAGTGCATTTTTCTGGTTGCATTGGCAGCTCTTGTATTGCCTGAGGTTGCTGATTGGACCAAATATGGCAGTTTTTTTCATTAGCAAGCGACGAATGGACAAATCATGATCTTTATTAATTATGGGAGATCTAGTGGCAATATTTTCTTCTGTTCACACTCTACACATTTAGGTTGGTGGCTTGACGGCCAATAGGCTAAAATAAGTGCAAAATTTGGTCACTATGACTGGATTATGATGACCGTAAAATGGTCGAAGTGCACGAAAAATATTTTCACTGAGCACCAGATTTTATAATAAAATTCCATAATTTGTAAACGTCGTTCAGATGAAAGTCTATGTTAAAATCGCAATGCTGACTTAGCATGTTTGACCTTGTCACATGGCACAAATCATGGGTGTTCTGTAAAAATAGAACATTGAAAAACCGACAGCAAAAAAAAATCACCCTTTATGTAGTTTCAAGTTTGTTTTATTTCAGAGATAGAATAACAACCGGACACCAATATAAGCTCAGTTGTTACAACAAATATTGATTGAGTAACACAAAACAGGTTTAATATTTATTAATTGAAATATATGCAACCTACTCCAGGACAATATTTTCACGTAATTTTTATTAATTTCCCATATTTATTGTAGATCCTGTGCGATTGACAGAAGCGTGTCAGTGATTAGTATGCTAAGTTTTGCGCGAGTTAAACAACGGTATATATACATATTGATAGGCATATCATGCATGTTTCAACATATAGCAAACACATATCAATAAATAAACACATAGCAAGAAATAAACACAACATTCAGCATATACAATATCGTATATAATTACTTATAGTGTATACATTTTCAGGTATTAGCAATTTAAGAGTCCATTGTAAGAGAACCCACTCGTAAATACAATAAGTTATATGATAACGATTAGTATAAATAATTTGAAGATCACATTTTGTAAATCAGTCTTAAGAAAGTTGATGTTTTGGACCTTTTTGCATTAGACTTTATTATTGTACATGGCAATGTTTTTGAGTCTTATTCTGTAATTTCAATCGATAACTTTTGTGATACTTCTTTCGCTAATAAAGTTTTTTTTCCTTTAACCGAGTAGCGAAGGAAAAGGATAATTGGCACCCAATGTAAGGTCCGTATTACAAGCCCTAAATAAGAATGAAAATCTTTATTTTTAGTGAAAAAAAAAGTTCAAGTGCAAAATAATAAGCACCGAAGATAAAGTGCTTTTTGGAATACAAGAACATACAAATAAGTATCCTTATCATCAGAGGAGAAAAAAAAAATTTTTTTTCAAGCAAGTGCTTAATAGCATTTACTAATGAAAATAATTTAATTAAGAATTAAAATAATTGTGAAACTAAGCTAAGCGAAAGAACAAAATATCTAGACAATAAACATTTGAAAAAATAATAATAACAAACGTGAACAACAAAACAAATTTAAAGACTCAAAAAAACACAACTAACTAGAAGCATCAATCAACAAGAAATCAGGCTCATCAGCTCAACGTTACATTACATCTAAATATATATTAATTTTCCTACTTTTTTAGCTTAACACAAATCTTAAAACTAGTATTGATTGCAAAATATAGACAAATAAAAATAATGTTAAATACTTTCTGAAAAATACATTAGAGAACATATATGATAAAATATCAGAAATTACACAAAATAAGATCAAATAAGAAACTATCTAAAACTATAGCTGTTTTATAAATAACAATAACATCTTAATATAAATTCTTAACACTAGACAACCTTATATACTGATTACGGAAAATAACGACAAACACAATAAACAATGAAGACTTAATCGCGAGATTTATTTCCACAAATACAGCGAAAAACTTGGCCAAATGATTTTCAGCTCTTCCGTCGGCCAATTTTTTACCTCCAAAGAGTTTTGCAAATACCGAAACATATAGTAATCAGAGGTCGCAAGGTCTGGGTTATACGGTGGATGCATCCAAACTTTTCAACCATGTGCCGTCAATTTGTTTCGGGTCATCAAAAATGTGTGTCATGTGTAGCATTGCCATGATGGAAGGCAACTCCCTTTCGGTTGGCCAATTCTGGTCGCTCTTTCTTGAAAGCTTCATTCAAATGGTCGATTTGTGCACAGTAATGGATCGTATTGACCGTTTCGCTACGTTCTAGCAGCTCATAATAGACAATTCCCTTCCAATCCCACCAAACACTCAACATAACCTTATTTCCCGTCGATCCAGGGTTTGAAGTCGTTTGTGGTCGGTCAGCGGCCTTTGATCATGATTACTTGCGTTGGATATTCTCGTATTTAATCCATTTTTCATCGCCCGTAATGAATCGCTTTAAAAATGGTTTCATTTTGTTACGTTTCAGCAGTGTTTCACTGATGGTTTGAGTAGCCTGCTCATTTTAGATGTTTCCAAACTGTCATACGGTTGATGTTTAGTGCCACCGCTATCTCCGGACAGCTTCCGTGCCGGTCTTGCTCCATCAGTTGAAAAATTTCAACGGAAGCAAATAAACATTTCCTGGGTCCGGCGTTCCTTCACAGCATACTTACCGTAAACTGCACAAACTTTTCAGCATGTTTTTGAAGCGTTTTTCCCTTTTTTATAGTAAAAAAGCATTACATAGCTTATTTCTTCAGATATTTTACTCAAATTCAAATCAGTATAACTTTTAACACGAGCAACGAATTACACAGGTGTCTTCACAAAAAATGAAGCCTGACATGTTTTCGTTTGACACAATCAGATTAGTGTTTCCAGATAAAAAGGCAACAACACCATCTAGTGACAAAAAACCGCAGAGACTTTTTATATGACCAATATTATCAATACCGATCCTAATAAAATTAAAACAACTTAGATTTTCCGAATCCAAATACATTAAGACAGCTAAAAAATTTCTTAGGCATAACAGGTTATTATCGTAAATTTATAGTGTTTCATTTTATGCATACATTTCATACATTTAACTTGATATTATTATGTAAATGGTCATTCTGTAACCTCAAATTTAAAATAATAATTCTTATGTAGGATGACAATGTTTAAATTATACAATATGTAGATTACAAAAATAATAAAAAAAAATAAAAAAAAAAAGATAAAAAGAAACTAGATTCGCAAGCGCATAGAGAAATTAAAAAAACTTTAAATACAAGAGCTTTACAATTCCTTAATTATTTACAGATATACATATAAATCAACCTATGCGAAGGATTAGACCAAATCATAATTTAATGTAAATAACCAGTTTTTCATTTTCTTAGTGAAATTTAGAAATGGTACGTTACTCTTATATGTAAGGGCAATTTATTAAATATATTTGGAGCTGTGTATACATAAAAATCTGAGAAATGTGTTCTATGTTCAAAAGGTATATTTGTCAAGCTCATATTTTTTATACGTAAGTTGTACCTTTGATATGAACTAAATTGTTCATAAAATTATTTCTACCATAAGTATGAAAGGGTAGTGGAAAATGTGTGCAACCTTGTGCGTGAAACCATCGATTAAAATCTTATATAATATTTTCAGACACTTTAAAACATATCAGTATAGTTTTTTCGCTTATGAATAATTTATGATAAGTAAACCACGATCTTAATATTTCAAGATCTTCATTCATCATTACAAAGTTTTCAAAAAATTTTTGTTCTTTATATGTTAAAGCTATGTCGTCCGCAAAAGCAGTTGAAGTACCATTTAGTTTAAGTCATTTAAGTTTCACTTTAGCCATTAAGGATGGAATCCTCTGTTGACAAACCTGCTCGAAAATCAAACTTATTGTTACAAAAAAAAAAAAAAAAATTGTACTTCTCCAAGAATTGGACAAAACGACCCTTCATTAACTTTTCAAAAATATTTGAAGATGTCGAAAGAAGTGATATAAGCTTATAATTCGCCACATTTGGCCTATTACCTTTTTTAAAAAGTGAGATAATTTCGGCACATTTCATTTGGTCAGGAAAACAACCCATTTCAATACTTCAATATGGTCAATACAACTCATGGACGAATCGGTTATACGGGTTGGTTCGTTTATCAAACTTTCAAGGCCATTCAAAGTCATAGTAAACAAGTAGTTTTCCGTATTGGTACCAAATACATCTAAGATATCAATCCAATTAAAAGCATATTTTTAGTTAAAGTTGCGTTTAAAATATTGCTAAATTCATCAATAAAAACTCTTTTATTAAACCCGTGAAGTCGATAAATGCACATTAAAGTATAATCAATAGCATCAAAAGTAAGTGACATTTTTAGTATATGTATCAGCGCTGCATATTTTTAGGTAAGCGCAATCACACATATACCCATCCCTCACATAAACAGCGACACATCCAGCAGCGTAAGAATCGTTACAATTACCATAAGGATTATTATACCCCTGTATCTTATATAATTCTAATTCATTATCATAAATCCAAATTACACTCAACACGATTACAACAGGTAGCTTTGACGAATCAAGATAAGCTGAAAAGATTGAAAAGTATTTTCTCAAGCTACGTACGTTTTGATGTAAACAGAGACAACATTCAACAGAACTAATAACATTTATATTACATATATAGAAAATCAGCAGCAGAATTTATTGTATTTTAACAAAGTTATCTCCCTCTTTTCTCCGCATGCATACAGTCCACTCTCTCGTTCATACATATTTGTACCCTTTCGATGGCTTCATTGTTGTTGCAATTTTAAGTAATTTTCTTGTTTCATAGGTTAAGCTCTTGTTAACATACATCTTCTCCACTCTTTCTTCGGCGTTGAGTATGTTTGTTGTTAGTTTTTTCTCTTTTCAGTCTATTCGCTTTAATTATTTTCTCCTTACATTGGTGCGACACTAGTTTTACTTGCAAGATATATTTATTGATACTTGCTACTTTTGTATATATGACATATGACATGTCGTTATCGATGGTAGGAATATTGACTATGTCTTTGCTGTTCGTAAGGATTTGTTGTTCCAGATTATTAACCTTTACCTCAAGAGAATTGATTCTTCTCTTGCACTCATCATTTTTGGCTGTCAGAGCATTTATGTGTCGCACTTGGTTTTCTTTAATTGAGACGACTTTTGCGTAAATCATCTCTAATGTTATAGGTACACCATTAACTTGTTTTGGGATTGCTGCAATTAGATTTGATGTTGCTTCTGTTGATTCAAAATTAGAGCTGGTCGGTTGAATCGAGGCAGCAGATGTAGACGTGACTGCAGTGGCGATGACGGTGGGCCGTTGAATTGAACCCGTGTACTATATCTGTTAGTATATAGAGAGACTCTCTCCGTTGGCCAGTACATCTTAAGCACCTGCAAGTTTTTTTGCTTTTTTTAATAAAATCAAGTTCTATGGTGGTAATTTTTACGCAGTTTCCATGGAAAAATACATTACACCTCACATTGAAGTCTGGACTTTCAACTTTTAAGTTACAGGTTTTGCACGACATTTTATTAAACATAGTTAGTTCTCTCCGGAAAAGTGAGGCAATTTCAGCTTGCTATAATTAAAAAAAAAATACTGATTATTCAAGCGGAACTAGTACAACCTGACTATAACAAAAAAATCTTTTTAATTACAGATTCTTCAAACAACGCAATGGGCGGTGTTTTAACCCAACAAGGTAAACCAATAACCTTCATTTCAAAAACCATAAATTACACAGAACAAAATTATGCTGCTTATGAAAAAGAACTATATGCCATTGTATGGGCATTGAAAAAATTGAGAAACTATCTTTATGGTGTTACAGATCTTGATATCCATACGGATCATCAACCATTGACTTTCGCAGTCTCAACTTGTAATGCTAAAACCAAAATGAAACGTTGGCATGCAGTTACGTCTCAGAGACCACTACCTTTTAATCCTTTTAGTCCCCCTACCTCCTCTTGCCAATCTAACCAATGATATTGGCATTGAATGGCAGAAGTCGCCACTTCCCCCCTTTTTCCCGTTACTTCGCCATCTTCCCAATCCCACCATGCAAGTATGCATTACCTGTCTGTTTACTCAGGTGAATGATCACGCATACCCCATATGCACACTTTGCACTCAATAGTGTACGACCGGCACATGCGCTTGGAATCGAGTAACAAGCCAACAACAGACAAATTCATTTCCCACTAAAATATGATTACGTTTGCAAAAGTGTAACTATAAGTATAGGTAAAAAACGATATGTTAGTTTAGTTTTTAAGTGGAAGTTGAAGACAATAACGTTTTTTTTAAACAAACTGGCATTTGATTCCATAACTATGCCTTTATTGAAGAATTTTCACCTAAAATAATTTATAAACCAGGAAAAACTAATGTAATAGCAGATGCTCTTTCTAGACAATATTTAAAGTAAATATCAAATGACTCCCCTTGTATAGCAACACAACACTCCGCTGAAAGCAGCGATAACAGTACTATTAAAGAAACTGAAAAACCTTTAAATCAATTTAGGCAACAAATTTTACTAAGCCAAGCTAGGTTTACCATACATTAACAAATAACTAATTTTGATAAAACACGACATATTATAGCACTCGATACACCAGAAAATTTAATTATAATCCTTAAACAACATTAATAACCTGGTACTGTTGCAATACATTGCACTCCAGAGGACTTATACGTCATAAAACAAAAACTAAAAGAAACCTTCAGTAATCGGTCTCTATATACTAAAAATTTTCCTTTAGATATTTCCAACACTGAAAATTTCGGTAAAATATCCTAACTTTATTACTGGCCTAAAATGAAAGAACAATTTAAAGCATATATGATGTGTGGAAAGACATCCACAAAGGGCTTAATTGGAGAAGCTCCAATACCATACAATACAAAAGAAGATGAACATTTGCACTTAGACATATCCTTCGCTCAAAATTTAAAATTTTTAACATGCATTGATTCTTATCCGAAATTTTTAATAGTAAAATTAATAAATGACAAAACGAAATTAGATAAAAAAAAGATCTAGAGATGTTACAGAGTTTTCCTGATGCAAAAAGTATAACATTAGATAATGAACCAGAATTCAAAACTCTTACGGAAGGATTAGAAATCCAAGCATATTATTGTGACCCTAGGCATTGTTTAACAAATGGACAAGTTGAAAGAGTACACCCGACGCTTATAGAAATTTCTAGGTGTCTTAAACAAGAATTTTACCTTATAAGTGATTTAGAATCTGTACTGAGATCAGCTTAACAATATAATAAAACGATATATTCCGTTACAAATATGAAACCCTGTGACGTTCTTTTTAACAAAAAACCTCATGATGATGTACAATCTAAGCTTATACTAGCTCAAGAAAGAATGTTGGCAATAGAAAACCAGAATAGACAAAATGAGATAATGAAATAATTTATGAAAAGTATATACGTTTAAAAAATAATCTTTTACCCAAATATAGAAAACAAAAAGTTAAAGAAGACTTAGGAAATAAGATTAAAATTCATTCTAAAAATAGAATTATACATAAAGATAATATTAAGAAATACATTTCTTTCTTTTTCTTACATTAGGCAACAATGTTATAACTAAACAACCATTACGAAAAAATGATAAAACGTATGAATAAACTCATAATTATAGAACTCCAGAGCACAATATATACTATATGTAGCAAGTTAAAAGAGAGAATGCATGTATATACATAAATTGGTAGCAGTGAACAACGAATAAAAATTGTAAAGTGGTAAAACTATATGAGAGCCTGTTAGTAGACAGGGGGCATTGTAATTAACTTTAGAGTGAAACGGATCGTAAGTCGAAAAAAGTGAACCTTCATGTTACAAATTTCAGAAGTGGGATAACACAACACAAAAAAAATATAAATAAAATAACAAAAAAATAAGAAAAAAAAGTAAAGCAAAAAGTGTGTACGCGCGATCGAATACACGAGTGTGCGTGTAATTTATAGCGAGATATTTACATACATATTTACACGATGACTGATCAGTCGATAACGGGACGAGTGTACGGTTAACTATGACGACTGATAAACCTAGAATGGACGAGAAGGAGATATCAGTGCTAAACAGCGGCAAGCTGAGGACTGCGTTTTGGGCGCTAGGGCTGAAGACGACAGGCAATAGGTTTAAACTGTTTCAATGGTTACTTGATGTACCAGCTGCCAGACCGGTTGCATACCTAAATTGGCTAGCAGATGTGCCGGGCGAAGATGATGGTAGTGGCGATGTGTTCAAGGACAGCCAAACACACACTACTGAGGAGTGAAAAAGAAAGTTTGCGGTTGAAAGAGCTTCTGGGGGCTTGTGGCAGCGCTAAGCCAGAATTCGGACAGTATTACGCGTTGCCTAAAGAGCTTATGGATGAATTCTCCGGAGACGGGGGAGACTACCAGCAATGGGAGGCCTTACTTCGTTACATCAAACGCACCTTAGGGCTAAAGGACCATGCCTTAAAAATATTAATGATCGGCAAATTGAAAGGCAAGGCACTCCGTTGGTACCATGCCAAGGCGGACCATCTAATGGCGTCATCTGAGGATATGTTAGCCCACTTGAGATCGCTGTTTAAAGATCCGACAAGTCGTTTAGAGATGCGCAAGCCAGTAAGTGGTCTCCGGCGGAAATGTTTCGAAACTATTTCCACGACAAAGAAAATAATAAAAAAAATATAATTAATTAAAGGTGGCGCAATGCTTATGTCAGACAAACATAATGTTGATCATAATAACTTAGATGGTAATAATAATAACATTTGAAAATAAAACAGTTATAGATGATATTACATATGTGAATCCAACAACAGAAATTTTAAAGTATTTAAAAACAAATTTTGTAAGCCAATTTGACATTATAAGTTACATAGAATCTGAAAACATTGAATTCAAACTTGACATATAGTAATAAACACAGTATTTTCTATGAAAAATCACAGGATTTTAACCATATTAATTGTACTAACAATATTAGCTTGAACTGTATTTGCAGCATATAAATTCATTGTAAAATATTATTTATACAAAAGGAACAACGCAGAAGAGACACCCTTTTCAACAATTTAAATTCAAGAATTCAAGATATGACAAAAAAATTTCAAGAAACGGGATGTTTCTCTTTAGAAAAGGGGGAGATAACACCCTGAATCTTCACCAGCATCAATGACAAAAACTGCTTAATTGCAATGGACAATAAGAAGATAACTTCAACAAAGCAATGGAAGTTCTTCTACAGAAACTCTACGGAAACAGTAACACACATGAGAGACCGGAGAAGATGTACTTCAACGAATGTGTAACCTACAGGACCCGTCAACTGTTTAATGCTGCATTGTCGCTGAAGGGAGAAAGAAGGTTTCAATATGTATGCACTAAAAATGGAACAGTTTATTCGAGGAAGAAGAAGGGTGATAATTTGGTAAGAATTACTTGTGCTGAAGATTCAAACAATTCATGAATAATTATCTTAATTCGGTTTCGTGCTTAGTCTCAAATGCATGTGAGACATTTGTTGTTGACAATTGTTTAAATCGAAACATTCATAGTACAAGAAAAAAAATTTCAGCTCTGGTAGCACATCTTGTGTCGTTAGTGAAATTAGCTGTTGCCATTGTTTTGGGTGAGATCTGGCTCTATAAGGAAGAGTTAGATTTGTATAACATACCGGACTTCGGAAATCGTAATGAATCATACTCAGCTGGAGGTTTTTTTTTTTAAAATACCGCGCGCGCACCAAGGGGATATGAATACCCTTTTCTAACTTTTTCTCCAGGGCGCGGGCGGGTGGTGTAGTAGTTTGAAACCCAGGTGTATTAGGTTTCGATATTTTTCCCAAAGGTGGTTGTCAAATTGGACGGGACGAGCTAGTACATCCTCAACCAGTGGGTCTTAAGTACGTGCTAGTTGTTAGTTCGTTACATTTAGCCCAGTCAGCAACCACTCCAACATCATTGTTATGCCTTCTTGTCAGAGTTGACGACGACGGTATTTTCATTAATGATTGTAAGATTTTCGAAAAATGTATGAAATCACGCAGATTGTTCTTTTTAGACAAACACAATTTTTTTAGTAGTAGGTAATCAGTTTGGTTTTAGAAGAGGAATGTCAACCGAAGATGACCTCCTCAGAGTTTGTAGCCAATTATGTGAAGGTATTAACTGCAACAAATCCACCATGGTTTTTTTTTTTGTCGATATGACAAAAGCGTTTGACATGGTTGAAAATAACCCGCTTTTAAAAAATTTATACAATGCTGGTTTAAAAGGAATAGTCCGTAAATGGTTTACTTCTTATCTAAAAGGAAGAAATCAAAAAGTAAATATAAGCGGGAGCTTTAGTGACTCTCGTATCTTAAAAAAATGGTGGATAACAGGTTTTAATGTTTTTTATTTATTAATTAATTAATTTATTTATTCATTATTCTCGTTTACAAAATTCATAGAAGTCGAATACAATTTACAATATTTTAATTCAGGAGAGTAGTTAGTGGCATTGTTATTAAATATACTATAGAGATAATGCCACATCCATTTTAATTATTTTCTTTGTCGGCTGAACAGTAAAAATTAGCGTTCTTAATTTCAATGGTAAAATATGATGTAAGTTCATAGCTACAAAAAAATTAAAAATACGAGCAAGAACAAAACAAAAAATATCTAGATCAAATAACATAGTGCACCAAATTTTCAATTTCATATTGTAGACAAGGAGCTACGACTTAATTTTTTTTTTAAATATAAAAGGATTCATAATGTTTCGTATATTCTCAGGAAGCTTATTAAATAACTTGCGGGATACGATAGAGTAGGAATTTCTAAAAAGTGTTTAAAATGATTTTAATTTATGCTTTTATGCTTATGATTGTAATCAATTCTGTTTACCTGTTCATAGCTGTAGCAAATGTAATGATATTAGTAGTACACCTTTTTCTAATAATTGTTTTAATATTGATTCGGTGCATGACTATAGACACCTTAGGGTATTAACTGACCATAACTTGAATTGGAAATATCATATTCAAACTCTGAAACCGCATATGTTCCTTGTAACGCGCAAAATATGTATATCTCATCAAACAATATTGTTCATACTAATAAAAAATCTAATGAGCGTCTCTCGATAGAAAAAGATATCTAACCAGCGTCTCTTAGGAAGAATAATAAATATATACGCACGAAATAAATCATCTTTTATTTAAAATTTGACATTTTTCATTAGAAAGGTAAACAACGAACTCTCTTACATCTACTTATAATCTATTAAATTTTTACTCAGCTTTGTCTGCATTCTCACAGGTATGCAAATGCATGTGGTCAGAGGAAATAGTCTGGGAAAATTTCTGTAACTTAATATCTTTCAAAATAATTTCTATATTTAGGTATGCTGATTTAACATATACATAACTTTTCCGTCTTTCACTGTTTTTTACTTTGATATTAACAGATTGCTGTATTTTGAAATATATAAGAACTATGGTTACTAAAACAATTACAATTATGACAAAGCTAACATTAAGTGTATATGAAACATTTTTATGGCATTTTAATTCTTTTCTTTTATTAAGATTATTTTCATTTTCAAATAAAGATTCATCTAAAGTTATTTTATCAATAAAATTTGTAGATTTTTTGTAAATTGAATAGCAAAATCGCTCTTGGAAGCTTTCTTTTATGTTTGTCAAATAATGGTCTAAAATTTCTTTTTTACAATTATTAAAATGTATTAATATGTTTCCAGTTATATTTAAATTTCTGTTGTCGCAATTTTGACTTATGTTTAAATTATTTGCATTCCTTATTAAAATGGTTTCTTCATCTTTTAATATGATTTCAGTTTGGTTATTTCTAATTTATTTACAATTTTCTTGAAAAATACAATGTTTACTTATGCTTAATTCACTAAAGTTATTTAAATTCGTCATACTTATAATTCTATTACCTTTTGTTTAGAACAATCGATTTCTTTTCCATTTTTGTTTGTAATCGGTACTATTATTTTTAGTGGAATCTGTTTAAATTCTTTTGGGACTTTTATTGCAAACATAAGAGTATCATTCTTATATTTAGTAATACCTAATTCAATATTTTCCATCTTATTCAAATCCATATTGTATTTTTGTGTCTCCTCATTTGTTAAGATACTAGGATGAATTATTTCTTGTCTTGCTAATGCTACGTTATCTTGTATGTGCTCTATTTTTTCTTTTCTTAGTTGTACTCTAAAAAACTGATCAAAAAACAAATTCTGTTAAATTGTTCGACTGCATACATTGTTTAGTTGTCGCAAAATTATTTCCTTGTCTTTCTTAATAATATTTTAAAGCTGTCTAAATGTTCTGTTGAAACTGTTATTTATTATTATTATAATTTGCTATTTTAAATTACTAATTGAATTGTGGTTATTGATTTCTATATTTTTAAGGCGGTTTTCAATATCTATTCTATCTTCTTCGTCTAATGTACTGAAAAGCCACTTTGATGCTTTTCTTACAATGTTAATTAAAAATTTAACTTCTTCTCTTTCTATTATCTCTCGGAAAAATTGTTTTTACTATATTTGTTAAATGTATAAGTTCTGTTCTTTGTGTTGTATGTCAAGAATATTTATATTTAATGCTATGTCATTTAATACATTTACTATATCTTGTGGTTTGATCATGTGAATGATAATGCCTGTCTTAACGACTATGTCGACGTCATTAAGTTTGATTTGTTCCTTTATGTCGTATATATGTGAGAGTCCGTTAGTTGGAGTTATTAGTAGGAGTAATAATACCATTTAGGTTGATGTTTATGCCTAATTGCCTTTTTTTATAAATCCTGTGGATCTCTCTTCAATGTAATCTTCGCGAATTTTGTTGGCCTTTTTCAATATTCTTTTCTTAAGTTAAACCTAAACCCTAACCTTATCTTAAACTTGATGTAGATTGATTTGATCTCGCTATCAGCTATAATCTTTTTAGGTTTTCCAACTTTAGCGAAGTGATTCTCGAATTTCTCCACAATTGTAATATGGTTCCTGTCTGAAAGGTAGTACGCTAATCGAAATTTCGAAAACTTGTCGATAATTGTTAGAAAACTACACTTCATTATGACAAATGTATCTAAATGAATTATTTCATTAAGATCTGTTGCTGTTTCGGTTAAGTGAAATTTTGTTTTTATTGCTTTTCTATCGTATTTAACTTGTTGGCATATCTCACATTGGTTTATAACTATTTGAATTATTTTTTGTTATTTAGGATTAATTTAGGATTCCTGAATGTAAACTTTCCTTCACATGATAGAGTGATATTTGTTTTAGTATTTCTACTTCTATTTTAAGATCTTGCGCTAAAAAAGAACATTTAATCAATTTAATTTGGCTACTATCTGAAAACATTTCTCTTAACTTTTCCTGAACTACGTTATATTGATGATCTGGTAATTCTGAAAAAATACCCATTTTTCCTTTTTTAAAATTTTTTTTAAGGATATCGGTTAATCTATCAAAGTCATATTCTGCTTTGTATATCATTCGTTTTCCATGAATGGTTTCAATTTCAATCTGAATTATTGTCTTCCATATTTAATACAAAATCGGATATTGAGTCATTTTTATTACATTCAAGTAAAAAATTGTCTGTACTATTTGATTGTTCTTCATCTTCCTTATTATGAGTAACGTCCTCGTTGGGTTTAATTCTACTCAAAAAATCCGCTACTCTGTTTTCTTTACCTTTCAAATATTCAATTTTTAATTTTTATATGGAATTCTCGTATTCTCCTAGCTTTAAGAGCCATCTCTGATGTCTGGGAGAAAGATCCTTACATTTGTATTTGACATGCAAGAATTTAATCGGTTGTTGATCTGTACAAATTTTAAATTTATTTCCATAAAATATGGTCTAAAGTAGTTTACAGATCACATATAGTAATTGCAAGAAATTCGTTGTCCGTGGCTGAATAATTTTTTTCGTGATTGTTCAGGATTCTCGAAGCGAAGCATACAGGATGTCCCTCCTGAGATAAGGCTGCTCATATTGCATAGTTAGAAGCGTCAGTTGTTAGACAAAATTTATTTTGAAAAATAGGATATTTTAAAATTGGATTACTGGTTATAAGAACTTTAAGTTTTTTAAAGGCTTAAATATAATTAGGGTCGTTTATGTTCATTTTGCTTTTTTTCTTCACGTATTTGGTAATAGGCTGTGCTATTTTAGTATAGTTTTTAATAAATTTCCTGTAGTATCTTGTGATACCAAGAAAACTTTTTATTTATTTTTTTGTTGTGGGTAGCTTTAACTTTTGGATTACAGCTACTTTTTCAGGATTGTGTTTTAAACCTTCCTTTGTTAGGATGTGTCCTAAGAATTCTGTCTCTTTCTTCATAAATTTACACTTGTCGATTTGGATTTTTAATTGTTTTGATTTCAATATGTTGAATATTGTTGATGATTTAATATTCTCTTTTAATGTAGTACTAAAACTTAGTATATCATCAAGGTATACTATACAAGTTTTATTTATGTAATCTCCCAGAATATCATTCATGAGTCTTTGGAATGTCGCTGGGGCATTCTTCAAACCAAATGGCATTCTGATGAACTCATATAAACCGTGAGGGGCGACAAAAGCTGCTTTTTTTCTGTCTTCTTCTTTAATTAGCACCTGATGGTATCCTTTAGCAAAATCCAAAGTTGTAAAATATTGTGCCTAACCGTACTTAACCGAAATTGAATCAATGTTAGGTAGTGAAAGCTTGTCGTCAACAGTTACGGCAAAGTAATTGTCCATTTTCTTAGGAACAACTATAAGGGGACTGGAATATTTGGAATTACTCTTCCTTATAATTCCTTGTTCCTCTATTTCTTGGATTTGTTTACCTCTGTACCTCTGCCTCATGTTGAGGTGGATACCTATATAGTTTGGCGTTGATTTGTTGATCTATTTTTGTGACTATTTCGTGTTCTATTTCTGGGGTGCTAGTAAGTCTATCTCCCTATTTAAAGGATAAGTTCTCAAATCTTTTCATTAGCTTTTCGATTTTTTGTCGTTCTTCTTTATTTAAATGATCAGTATTGATATGTTTTGTATAGGTTAAAGTGAACATACATCATTCGCTGTATATGGGTGATTAATAAACTTTAAACTTTGATTGTTTAAGTTTATGGTTCTTTCATCTAGGTTTATTAAAGTATTTAAGTTGTTCTACTTTCCATCTTATTCGAGCATTAAGGTGGGCCCTTAATTCCTCAGGTACAGGTGTATGTACCCCAAATTTTATACTTTCTTTACCAGTAACTGTTGTAAAATATATTGGTTTAATAGGAATTTTAGTAAATTCATCTAGTCTGTCGTCAATTATACTTAGAGTTGAACCTGTATCTACTAAAGCTAAAAATTTTTATTTTTGTTAATGGTTAAATGAATTTGAGCTTTATTTATTTCCGAAGTGTATTCATCATCTTCTTCATCTTATAGTCACTGGGACTCGGTGATTTTGTTCTTTGTTGAGAATCATTCTGTTGGTGGCGATATTGGCCCGAATGGTTGCTCAAATTGTCTAGCTCTGGTGATTGCCTTTCTTTGTTATTTGTTTGCGACCTATTTTGCACATTCCCTACCCCATGGTTTCAGGTCCATGTGAGTTTTGATTGTATTGTCGTCTCTGCTCTGAATTATAGTATTGTCTAGATTGTCCTGAATTATGGTATTGTCGGTTTTGTTCTGAATTTCTCTGGTATTGATAATCTTTTTTATGATGTTCTAAGTTTCTAGTTCCCTGTTTTATGTTGTCATGTCTTCGACTACTACTTTTACTTTCTTGTTTTGCGGTATTGGATTTATTATGTTTTTGTTTCCTAAATTCATACCTAATGCATCAATTCTCAAATTTTCTTTTTCTCATCGTTGAAAATATTTCACCTAAATCTGTGAATATCATATATTTTATCTAAAAGGACACCTTGTTTCATTTCTTTCGCTGTATATAGGAAACTTTCTACGCTTGTTAAGTCAGTACTCTTGTCTTCTTTATAATAAACCCTAAGCTTATCTGTTTAATAATTTATGTTTTAAATTTCACTAGATAATTCACTTACATTGGTAACTTTGAGATTGGTGATCCTTTTTTATATTTCGGATGGCTCTACATCTGGTCTATATTGAAGTTTAAGTGTTCCATTTATTAGTTCCCAATTATCCAGTTGTGGTAGATTTATGATTGTGTTTTTTGCTTCTCCTTGTATTTTTTCGTAAAAGATTGTCTTCATCATACATTTCTTCAAGTTTTCTTCTTCGACTCCTGATAACTAGTAGTAGTGTGGAACTTATAAATGAACTGATGGTTATTTCACCTTGTCCAGTGAATGTTGACATATGCTTTACTTCTCTTAATGCTTTTTCTGTATTTTCTTGAGATGCTGTCTTGACATGTAATGCTTGGAATGCAGCGGCTAATTGTTACAACTATTGGTTCTTTTGTTGCAATTCGGCAGCTAATTCTTCCATTGTTGGTTCGTTTAATCCTTTTTTTTTATTGTTGTAAATTTTTTTTTTGTCTTTATTCATAAATTTTTCACACAGATTATTTTACACTTTTATCCTAGCTGAAGATTGTCTATAAGCGGCAAAATGCAAATGAGAACACTGTTTTTTTTTTTCGATTTTATTTCACTAGGGGTTAATAATTATTTCTCTATTTTTACGCTGTGTACTGATTCGTTATCGCTGGGTAATTCATGAAATTATCCTACCGACTGCGCCTAATAAATAATCTTTTATTTAAATCGATTAAAAAAAAATTCATTTCACTTAAGATTTTACACTTTTTATTAGCAAGGTTAACAACGAACTACCTTTGCAATGCTCTCTTTCGTCTACTTATACTCTATTAAATGTTTACTCAGCTTTTTCTGCATTCTCACAGGCATGCAAATGCATGTGATCAGCGGAAAAATCTGTGAACATTTCTGTAACTTAATATCTACTGGTTCCAATATCTTTCAAAATATTTTCTATATTTAAGTAGGTATGCTGACACAAACAAAAATCCCAAGTACGTCCACGAAAAAATAAAAAAGAAAAATTTCATACTTATATACCCACGCGACGTGCAACAGTTTTTTGTGGACAGCGAAATCCAAAAGTTGTCAGCTGCGCAACTGTTCTTTTTGCAAAAATAAAAACAACACAAATGAGTGACCAGGAAAACGAGAATTGAAATTTCTCAAACGGGAGATAGAAGTCTTGAAGAAGGAAAAAGGAATATCCGAATGAGAAAATAAAATGTAGCGACAAATGAACGAGATGAACGCGGGAACACAAACGAGAGACAAGTGACAGAACTCAGGGCCGTCTCCCAAGTACTATTTAATACAGTAAAGCACTTATTGCCAGAGTACGGTCCGGTCCGGTGCTTTGCATTTGGCTACAGGAGCTATCGAATTTGGCTCGACAACATTACCTTAAGAACGTTAATGTTGTCGAAATTAAAAGGCAAAGTACAACAGTGGTTGTGTACAAAACCAAATTTCATGGAGGAAAGTGCTGATGACCTAAAAAACAAATGAGAGACAGAAAAGAGGACGATCTGACGACAAAGAGACGGTTCGAGGCAAGAAAGTGAAACGCAAACGAGAGTATCACGGATTACTATAACGATAAGATTATCCTCACACACGGCCTTGACTTAGATGAAGAAGAATTAGTTGAGTACATCGTCGATGAAAATCTTCGTTCGCTATTCTAGCCACACACAGATACTGCGTGCTTTTGAAAAGGTTAACAAAGAAAAAAAAAAAGAACGACATACGTACCTAATACATCAAGACAAGTACAAACGAGTGAAAATGCAGCACCAGCGCTACAAATGTGGTGTTTCAACTGTAATTCAATGAGACACATGGCGAATGTATGCCGGAGTGAAATGAATTGCAATTGAGGAGCATTCATCAGGTGGAAGATGACGATGAAGAATATGTTAGAAATCATCAAATTGTAATGAGCAATTATAGTTATTCATACTATATTTATTTAGGAACATTAATCTACATCTGTTGAACAGAAATATTCGTATGATCTTGTAATCGATTATTATTTTTTCGCGCAAACATTTTAATTACGTTCTGAACGTTTTCGACTCCTAAGTCTCTGTGGATATCATCGTTTCTAATGTACCACGGCGCATTAACAGTACCTCGAGGAACTTTGTTTTGGAATGTCTGTAATACATTAACGTTACTATTTTTAGCACAACCCCAAAGTTGTACACCATATGTCCAGATCGGTTTTAGCACTTGCTTGTATAACAGCAGTTTGTTATTTAAGCTAAGCTTGGAATACTTTCCTTTGATTTCAAGCTCTTCACGTTTTTTCTTGACGTGTGCTCTCCATTTTAGTTTAGCGTCGAGTGTCATACCGAGATATTTGGCCTCGTTCGCGTAAGGAATTCGTACTGCGTTGATAAGCGTGATTCGCGAAGTCTTTGTTCAATTGTTAATCCGTGTAAGGGCACGTTGCAACTTAACAGTTGCTTCTTCGAATGTTTTAGCCGTTGCCAAATGGCAGTGTCATCAGCAAATGTGGCTAGGACAGTGTGGTCTGTTTTTTCGGCATATCGCGGGTAAAAAGCAAATATAGCAGAGGGCCAAGTACACTTCCTTGCGGCACTCCCGCCTTTATTGTCTTAAAAGTGGAATATTCGTTTCCGTGTCTCACACGGAAGAGTCGGTCTTCCAGTTATGAACCTAAAATACAAGACAATTGCTGGGGTAGGGCTTGTCGGAGTTTATATTTTAGGCCTTCATGCCACACCTAATCAAAGGCTTGCGAAACGTCAAGGAATGCGCTTGAACAGACTTACTTACACTCGATTGCTCGTTCAATTACATCGGTTATTCGATGCACTTGGTCAACTGTAGAGTGCTGGCTTCTAAAGCCAAATTGATGATCAGGCAAGAGGGAATTTGTGTCGGTAATTGGTTTAAGACGATTAAGAAGGATTCGCTCGAAGACCTTCGATGTAATCGGGAGAAGCGATATTGGTCGATATGACTTGACTTCAGTCAGCGGTTTACCGGGTTTCGGAACCATAATAACTTCGGCTACTTTCCGCTGTTGCGGTACGTGCTCTAATCTAATGCTGGTGTTTATAAGATAGAACAGCTTTAGCAAACCTTTTTTCGGCAACGCTTTAAGTATCTCTCCCGTTATTAAGTCATATCACGGGGCTTTATTGGGCTTAAGCGTGTGTATAACTTGTCTAAGTTCCCTAAGTGTGGCCTTTTCTACTGGAAAGTTTGTCGTCACGTCTAGCGTATTGACATTCTCTGGAATCACTTCCCCGTCGAATGGTTTAAACGTTTCTGAAAGATGGTCGGCGAAAGCGTTAGCTTTCTCCTTATCTTCTTTCGCCCAGTCATCTTGGTTTCTTCTTATTGGCGCCACGTGTACTTGGGGCTTCGAATACTTTTAACGGCTCTCCATATGGAGTAGTTGGTATCCTTTGTCGCTGTGAGTCTTTCAAGGCAGTTATTAATACCTTGATTATTGAAGTCCTTGATCGATTTTTTCAACAAGTTGCAGAGCCTATTGAAGGACGTTTTATCTTGTGGTGCCCGGGTTTCATGCCACTTTTTTCGCGCTCTTCGTTTCTTCCTTATCGTTTCTCTGATTTCCGGTGGATATCTTATGCCGACTTTGAGGAACTTTGTTCGATTCGCGGGGAGAGTTCTTCCAGGCCGCTTGCTGTATGACTTCAACAAAACGTTCAACTTCTTTTTTGAGTTGATACGGCGTTCTAAGTGCTACTTTCAACTCAGTATTTTCTACAACGTCTATTCGGAAATCTTCCCAGTGAGTTTTGCTGTTAATAAATCTGGGTAGTCTTTGTTTCTTAAGGATTCGCACAGTGAGAGGATGACTGGAGAATGATCGGAGGAAAGATCGAAGCCCTCTTCAACTTTGATGTAACTAGCGTTTATTCTTTTTCCGATAAAGAAGTCTACTAGATCGGATGTTTTGGCGACATCCGGGGGCCAATATGTCGGCTTGCCTGTTGAGTAAAAATAGCGACCACATTCCATACCAGCCCAGTAAAGAGTTTTGCCTTTTTGAGAGATACATCTTGAGCCCCAAAAAGTGTGCTTCGCGTTAAAGTCGCCACCAATAATAAAGATTGGTCCAAGAGAGTTTAATAGGTCAATAAATTCTTGTTTTTCTATTTTGCAGCGCGATTGGCAATAGATTGAGGATATATAAAAAGAGTAATTTTTATTTTTAGCGCGCACCACGGTCATTTGAAATTTGTCAAGTTCAATTATTGCTTCCAAAGTATGTTCAATGCAGTCGCTTTTGTATAGGGATGACCCGCCTCTTGCGTTTCCCGATGGATGATGAGCGTGGTAGTCGCGGTAACCTTTTAGTTCCAAGCGCGATTCTGTTGCCAGGTGAGTTTTTGAAATTAAACATGTCAATTTTTTTTTCCTGCATGAAAATATTTAATTCATCAAGCCTTTTTTGTAGCCCGTTGGCATTCCACGCAAGTATATTGAGCTTCTTCGCCATAATTAGTTACAGAAATTGGCTTTGAACTTAATAAGCCGTTCGACTATTATCTTATTTATTTTAGTCTGTTTTTCTAGTCTCTCGAGAATTACTGATAACACATTTAAGGCAGGATCTGGTGATGTACAGTTAGTCATATTAACTAGCGCCGCTATTTGCGCGTAAGTTTTTCTACTTTCCACTTGCGCATTGTTATTTTTGACGTTGTTGTTATTGGTGATTTAAGCGTTTGTCACCATTACCTTCTTTAAAGGCTTTGGAGTGGAACTGCTGTTGTTATTTCTCATTCTAGCTGTCCATGCGTTTTTCAAAAGCATTTGCAACCCCTTCGCGACTTCGCAGCCTCGATAATTAGCTGGATGTTTTCCCTTGCAGTTAATGCATATCGCTGGCGACTCTTTCGCGGCATTGCACTCTTTGCCAGCGCATTTTACACAGCGAGGTTCCTTCTGGCAGTAGGCCTGAGTATGGCTGAATCCCTGGGGGTTCAATTTTGACAACAAGTCATAAAATTGAATTTATGGCACAGATTCGTTCTAAGCTTTCGGTTTTGTCGAAAGTTAGCCTAAAGAGGGGAAGACCGCGTCTTGGGGTCGTCCTCTCGATTTCAACATTTTGCTGTTTTTGCGCAAGTATATTAACTGCGTCGATTATCTTAAAATCTTTGTTTTTAATGTCATTTACGATGTTTTCTTTAGGGCAAGAGGGATGCAATCATCTAGCTACAACGCGTATGGGTCTTTAGGTTTTATTTTAGTAGGTATGCCATTGAATCTTCTCGGCACTTAATTTTTGCGGAAGCGAACGGTAGTTGTAGATTGCGAGATCTTACTTTGTGTGCAACTTGTTGTAGTCCGAGATTCCAAAAACGTTTATTGGCGGCGGCGGTCTTTGTTTGGGTTGCTTTGTTGCCTTATCGACCTCAACAGTGTTAAAGCTGGCTTGCTTCTTTGTTTGTTCAATATCAGGCGGGGAAGTAGCTTTGCGCTTCTTACCTGGCTTTTTTTTAAGTATCCAGTCCGTTTCGCGGACTAGCTCTTCTTCGTCCGTGTGAAAACTCGAGTTTTTGGGGCGGTCAAGTAGCGAAATAGACTCAGACTCAGATTTAGATTGCGGCTTAATGGCATCTAGTTGTTTTTTTTAGTTCGGCACAGAGCAATTCCATATTTTGGAGTCTGGCGCGGAGATCAGAATTTTCGCGTTCGAGATTTTGTAGCTTATTTGGTGTAATGCTATTTCCCTGAGCTACTGACTGTGTTTGGACTTTGCTTTCGCATGATTTTCCTAGCGATCCGCGTGCTGGAGATCTCGTTACCCTTGAGCATTTTTTAAAGGGGCTATGGTTTATATTTGTATTATTTTGAATATTATTTGAACTCATTTTAGCTCCCACGAGTAGCGGAGAAAGGGTAGTCCGTCTGTCCAGAGATTCGCATTAGACAGATAAGGCTGGCTGATCCGGAGGTCGCCAAGTATCCGGATGCTCCGTTAGAGATTGAGCTATTTTTATACTGGGTGCCCAACCTGGCACGATTCTGGCACGGGTTGCTTAACACCTTAATCCGGCCCAATGGATTGTAACCCCTAACCCGAAGGGTTAATTAATTGTATTAATTGTAGAAATTAATTTGTTAGTGGTATCGGACCCGATGCTTTTATTCCGGGATTTAAAAAAAAGCTAATCTAATAATAAAAGTAGACAAACCAAATTTAGATAATGAATTTACAAATGAATGTATGAATTTAATGAACATTGAGACTAATGATAACTTACAAAAGATAGATAATGATTTTATTTATAATGAAAATATTAGTTATGAAGACAAACAATTATTTTATGATATATTTTACTCAAATTACTTAAATTGAGAGCGTCCCGAAAAACCAGAAAATGAGTGTCAAATACGATTGGTCTTAAATTATGATAAGCCCTTCCACTGTTCCCCACGACTGTTATCATATTGTGAGAAAGGTCAGGTTCATATAATTTTAGATGAGATGTTTAAAAAAGGAGTGATAATACCTAGTAAATCAGAATACGCATCTGGTATTGTGTTAGTTAGAAAAAAAGCAGGTGACATTAGGCTCTGTGTTGATTATCGCGTTCTGAACAAAATAAAAGGATAATTATCCGTTACTACTCATAGATGATTTACTTGATAAATTAACTAATAAAAAGATATTTTCTTTATTTTCAAAAATATATAAATAAATTTTCTTTACAATCAAATATACTTCTTTGTTACACCCATGGGTCAGTATGAATACATAAAAATGCCTTTCGGATTGAAAAATGCACTGTCAGAATTTCAACGATTTGTAAACAGAGTGTATGATGATTTAATAATAAGAATGGGTAAGATAAACATCTATGTATTTAGACAATATAATGATAGCAACCGAAACAATAGGAGAGCATTCGGAAATAACGAGTAAGGTTTTTAGTAGACTTGTGATGAACAAATTGGAATTGAGATTAGATAAATGTCAGTTTTTGGAATCTGAGATACGATATTTAGGATACACTGTCACAGATGAGGGTATTAAACTAGATCAGAAGAATGTCGAATCAGTAGTTAAGTTCCCAATTTAACGGAATTGAAAAACAGTATAGAGTTTATTGGGATTGTGCTCCTACTGTATTAGATTTATTGAACATTTTTCGTTAATAGGACAAGCACTGTACAACCTTATAAGAAAAGACGCTGAATTTCAAGTTGGTGAAAAGGAACTGAAGTGTTTCGAGACATAAAATGGTTAGCTGAAAAAGAGTGATGATAAATTCCTTCCAGTTTTCTGTTTCTTAAAACGCACGACTGAATGTGAATCGAGATATCATAGTTTCGAATTGGAAACATTGGCTATCATATTTGCATTACAAAGATTAAGGATCGACTTACACCATTTTAAATTTAAAATAGTTACTGATTGTAACTCATTGACATTGACTTTAAACAAAAGGGGGATAAATTCAAGGATAGCTAGATGGGCATTGGAGTTATAAAATTACAAGTATGTTCTGGAACATGGTAGTGCTACTAAGTTGGCGCATGTAGATGCGCTTAGCAGCACGTCAAATATTTTGATTATCGAAGAGAAATGAGCAGAATTTATCGATTAGTCAGCATATATATGATGAAGTAAATGCAATAAGAAAAAAATTGGAAAATGAGAACAGTAGTTTTTATGAAATGAGGAATGGTTTGATCTATAGAAAAGTTAATGATACTATTCCGTGTTATGTGCCTAGCAAAATGGAAACAAATATTATGCGGTTATATCATGATGAAATGGGTCACATGCGATGCGACAAAGTGATCGATATTACAAAAAAGACATACTGGTTCCCAAAAATGAGAGAGAAAGTTTAATAGCATATAGAAAATCGTCTGAAATGTATTGTTTTCCTATAGAAACATGGAAAATATGAAAGGCTTCTCCATAATATCCCTAAAGAAAATTTGCCTTTTGATACAATAAACATCGATTATTTTGAACCTATTATATTAAAGAAACGGAAGAAGAAATGTTTTCCTTGTGAAACCATAGATGCATTTACTAAACACGTAAGACGTATGCGGTACATATGACGGGAACTACTGAAGTGCTAAGTTGCTTACGAAGTTATTTTAATTCTTATAATAGACCAGGGTTGATCCTATCTGATAGAGGTAGTGCTTTCACTTTAAAGAACTTTTCGGATTTTCCTAAAGAAAATAATTCGAAACACATAATAATAGTAACGGGTTCACCCCAGGCTAATGGGCAGGTTAATAGGAGTTTAGCTCCAATGATTGCCAAACTGACGAGTGCTGGTACTATGATGGCATTGGATGGTATTTTGCCAAAGACAGAGCTATTAATGAAATATACAATTCATAGAAGCATTGGAACTACTTCTAGTGAGTTGCTATTTGGAGTCACTCAAAAAGGAATGGTTTTAGGCTTTTTAAGAGAAACTCTAGAGGAAGCTTTAAAAGATGATGAAATGCCAAAAGAGAGAGACTTAAATCAAATGAGAGAAAAAACGGAACAAATGATAGTCAAAGGACAGGAATATAACAAAAATCTTAAAGATCGAATGAGAGTATACAGGAAGTACAAGGAAGGAGATTATATGGTGGTGAAAAATTATATAAGTACGCCTGGTGCTAGGGTATGGAAGCAAAAGTTTTGTCAAATGATAGATATTTATTGAAGGATGTTAAAGGTTTTCAACTGAGTCAGATTCCGTACGAGGGTATTTGGGAAGTGGCAAATATTAAACTTTGGATAAATTCGGGAGTTGGTATAATCGGGACGATTAATTGTCAGGAAGGCCGAATTGTGGCAACATTTCTAAAGAAAAAAAAAAAAAAAAAAAACAGAGAACAATGTAAAAGCTTACAATAATAAAAAAATTAAAATAAGATCTATTTTTTGTAGGTAATATCGAAAGTAGCAGTGCCCGGTTAGAAATCCATCCAGTCTTTTGATATTATCTCTTTTGAGTTGTAGTGATTCTTTTGATTTTTTGTGGAAGGAGTGAGGATATACACATTTTATTCTCCCTCTTAATGGTTTTAGTTAATTTCTGAATTTTATTTATTACAGAACGGCTAGGGGCGATGAAAAAATCAGCCAAACCGTTTCTAACCAGTTAGTTGGTTATTTCATTTCTGACAATTCCTTTATGACTTGATTTGAAGAGTTTGAAGAAAAGACTCATTTGGTCCATTTGAGCTCGGTGATTAATCTTGCCTGCTTGTTTATTATAAATTTAGTTTTATCATATACATAGGTACTCTTATATCTACTTAATGAGCTACTTAACTAAATCAAATAATTTTCGACTTGACTACGGCATTTTTGATTTCTACCCGCACAACCGATTTGGGGAAATGTCACCAACTCACTACCTTGTTGCTTGTAAGAGTTGAAAAATAGATAATTCAGCATTGTTTATGTGTTTGAACAAAGCATGATCAATACACACTCCCCCTCCAGCGCAAGTGCCGTTAAACAAAAATGTAATTGTCTTCATCGTTTATAATAACTTAATCGTATCTTACTTCTTTGTTAGCTGGCCTGCCGTTTGATTCCGCGACAGTACCATGTGCTGGTTTTAAACGATCAATAGAGATGGAGACGGGTTTGTTTTTAATCTTTACAACGAACTGTTTCCTTAATTTTTAAACCACCTCATACGGTCCTTCATGCGGGGCAGTTAAACTCCAAAGAACTTTGTCTACTCTAACAAAAAACAAAATTTGATTCTTCTAAGGAATTGGGAACGTATACATCCGATTGTGCTGCCTTTCTTGTTTCAGCTAGTGTTTCTTCTCTGCGTGTCTTAACTGATCAATGAAGGGGGAACTGGTGTCGGGGTTCTCGTGAGATGGAGGTGTGGTAACAATAAACTTCCCCTGTACCTTTAGCGCTTGTCCATAAGCCAATTCCGCAGCTGAAAAGCCAAGGTCCTCCTCCAATTTTTGGCATCTCTACTAGCGATAATGGAGGCCTTTAGCTGGCGATGTAGTCTCTCCACCATCCCCCTGGCTTGTGGATGGTAGGGCCTATAATATTTGTCACTTCTCGAAACAGTTTTAACTCAAACTTAGTTACTTGATCAGTTGTTACTTGATCAGCCGTTCTAATTATACTGCTATGGCAGCAGCCGACATATCCGCAATTGGATATGCTTCCGACCATCATGTAAAACGATCGACGATCGTCAGGACATATAATTATCCATTTGAGATAGGTAAGGACCCAACAATGTCCATGTGGATATGTTCAAAGCACCCAATGGGATTGCGAAGAAATCGTATTGTATTTTGAATTTGTGTGTCTATGAACCTTTGCCTGTTGACACGAAATAGAAGTTCTCACCCACCGGTTGCAGTCTTTATTCATGGGGGGCCAAAAATAACCTGCCGATACCTTTTTTGGGTTGGCTCGTACGCCTTCATGAAGCAAGTTATGCAATGTTTCGAATGCTGCCCTGCGTAACTGCTGAGACATGAATGGGCGGTGTATTTCAGTGCTCGTTTCAAACCAGATTTATTCATCTGCGAAGGGGACTATACATTGCTCTAACTTGACATTCGTATTTCTCTTCCCACTACCTGCAATGAATGGCAAAAGTTTGTTATCATTTGCTTGTTATATCTGATTTTTTTCAAATCAGAAGCTAGTGATGTGATCTCTGGGCCTGCTGGTACACTCGCACGCGAAAGAAAATCAGCAACGACATTATCTTTACCAACAATACGTTGTATATTATTCGTAAACTGAGAAATATAGTCGAGATGTCGTGCTGGAATTGGACAATGTTTGGTTTTAGATGCTAGCTTGTGGTCTGTATAGACAACGAACTATCTGCTTTCTATAAAGTGTTTAATTCCAAGATAGATAGCTAGGAGTTCGTGATCGAAGGCTAAGAACTTTCGCTCTCGGTCCATTGTTATACTGTTAAAGTACAGTGACAACTGCTGAGTTTGATGCATCTGTTGTTATGCTAATAAATGAGTCCTCAATTGGATGTGCTTATAACGCTATCCTGCATAGACTTTCTTTTGCTTTTGTAAAAGCTGCCATATACTCCAGGTGGTAATGAATGGGCTGCAGCACTTTTGCCAATCTTGGAATGTGGCGGTTGTAATAATTAATCATACCCACGAATTGCAATTCTCTGAACGTGTTTCTTGGAAGTATCGATGCCATCCTCCGTGATTGTATGATTGAGACTGACACCCAAGACACATTTCGATGGTTTTAGAACAAACCAAAGTCAGTGAGCCTTTGAAAGAGCAATTTCAATTTCAATTTCGAAGCCCAAAAGGCATCCTGACAAACTCGTATAGACCAAAATGAGTTGTAATGGCAGTCCTGTACACGTCTTCGGAAGCAACAGGTATTTGATGATAGGCCCTCACAAGATCAACTCTCGAAAATACCTTGCAACCATTGAGCTGCATCGAAAAGTTATAGATGTGAGGGATTGGATACCAATCCGGTATTGTAACAGTGTTAGTCTTCTAAAGTCTTCATGGTCTCCGATCTTCACCGCCTTTCTTCTCTTCCATGTGAATTGGAGAGCAAACGGGGGAAAACAACGGCCTACAGATGCCTAGATCGACCATATGCTGAAATTCTACACGAGCTGCTTTGTACTTTTCTGGTTAAGCCTTCGAATCTCGAAAAATGGTAGCTGGCCTTTCGTGAGAATATGGTGCTGAACCGTGTGCCTAACTGGATTATTGAAATTTGGAGTTGCATTCAGCACCGGAAACACATTTAGAATTTAGTGAAATACGTTATCTCTGGAAAACTGTTTAGACTGCATGCAAAGCATTTATGCCAAGTTGAGTCGTTGTTTCAACGAGATGACAATTTTTTATATCAACCAATAGTGAAAATTTCTTCACGAAGTTAGTTCCAATAATAGCATATTTGACTGTTGTCACTGTAAAAATGTGAAAGAAATGTCTTCTGAGTGCCAAATTTACTCGTGAAAGTCTTACGCCATACTTGCTAATGGGTGTCCCATTTGCTGCACAGAGGGAGAGGTCACTGTTCAATTGCTTTGTAGGAAATTGCTTGCATGAAACTACGGACAGGTCTGCTCCAGTGTCGCTAAGGAAAGTCAACAAACAGGCGGAGTTGAAGTGGATCAACCCACCTGTTTTCTGCCAGAACAACTGGTTTGACTAGTTTTTTTTTTCTGTCATTTCCTCCACTCTGAGTGGAAGACAAGCCGCCGTTGAACTTGCAAGTATCGGTACATTTTCGAGCTTGGATTCCAAATTGCTTTTAGAAGCAGCACTAGCCTGCCATATGAGCGGAATTACTCCGAGTGCCTGATTTGCCTCTACCGTAAATTCTATTTGAATTTCGTCCCTGTGTCCTGTGGGTCGAATCTCGGATATACTCGATACCGATACATAAGCTTCCCAAATTTTATCAGCTAGAGATGTTATCTCACCACCTTGAAAAATAAGAGCGATGTTAATCACTTGAGGTAGCCGACGAATCCACAATTTGTGTGCAAAATTTCACAAAAAATTCCTGACGCACCCGCTAGTTGCTTAAGCACTCTTAAAATTTCCGAGGGTTTTCTATCACCTAACTGTTCGCTGGACAAAAGTTGCGCTTTCCTTCTTTCTCCGCTAAGTGAATGAGTTTCTATATAAGATTCGACAAAATCAAGGACAGTCTCAAGTACATATTGGGGTAAAGCTTATATAACCAAAAAGCTGGTGAACGTTTTTGAAACGTCATTTAAACAAAGCAAATCTATATATTGGGTATGTAATTTAATTCGTCTGGTTTTTTTTTTCAAAATTTGAACGTTTATTTAAGAAAAACATGTACAGTAGTATTATTAAAAGTATTGCCCATCTGAAGCTATGACTTTTTCCTATCTTTCTGGCAATTTTCGGATCCCATCCCAAAATAACTGCGGTGGCTTGGCAACCAAGAATGAATCAAGCCAATTTTGATATTCTGCTCTGATGTGAACCGTATTTCAGTGAGGGCGTTTTGCATCGACCGGAACAAATGGTAGTCAGAAGGGGCAAGGTCTTAACCGGAATAGCAACGTGGGGCCGAACGTTGTCATGATGGAAAATTATTGCCTCGTGTCTGGTCGCATATTTCGGGCGTTTTCGGCTACTGCTCCCTTCAAATGGATTAATTGTGTTCGGTAGCTTTGTCCATTGATGGTTTCACCCGGTTTTAGCAGCTCATAATACAACACACATATCTAATCCCACCAAATACAAAGCATTACCTTCGCGCCATGGATATTCGGCTTTGCCGTTGATTTGGCTGGTTGGCCGGGGTTCACATATGATTTTTTGCGCTTGGGGTTATCCTAATGGATCCATTTTTCATCCACAGTAACAATCCGATGCAAAAATGACTTCCTTTTGTGGCGTTCCAGCAGCATTTTGGACAAGCAAAATCGCCTTTCGACGTCTCTCGGCTTGACTTCATGTGGAACCCAATTTCCTTGCTTTTGAATATATCCAGCTGCTTTTAAACGTTTTGAAATGGCTGCTTGAGTGATACTCAAAGGTTCTGCGAGCTCTTCTTGTGTTTAGCAAGAAACTTCATAGATTAATGTTTCCAGTTCTTCATTTTCAAACTTTTTTGGCTCCCCAGGACGTTCATTGTCTTCCAAGCCATAATCACCACTTTTAAATCGTGCAAGCCACTTTTGGCACGTTCGCTCAGCTAGCGCATGTTCACCATAAACTTCCAACAAAATACGATGACTTTCGGGAGCAGTTTTCAGTAATGAAAAAGAACTCCCCGCAAAAACACTTTTTTAGGCACAAAGTTCGACATATTTGAGTGAAAAAGAAATTATTGTTGTTTACGCTTCAAATGAATGAAATATGCTGAAATGACGTATAGTTATAGCCCCAGTTTTGTTAGGCTTGAAGAAATGGTGACGAAAATCAAATTCTGGGAGTTGTTTGGTGGTGCTTTTGGTGAAGGTCGGTAACGTGATACGAGTAAGGCAATTTTTTTTTTTTAAATATTTAATTGAGGTCTCCTTGAGTAATTATTCACAACTGCCAGACAAAATTCGTGGTCTAACACACTGCCAGACGCAACCGAAGATATAATATCGATACTAAAATCATGTGAGAAAAAGGCATTTTGTATTCATTTTTCATCGAAACTACCAAAGAAAATAAATTCTTATAGAAATTTAATCTTCAATAAAAAAGCTTATATGTAAAATTTTCATACATCCAATAGTTTAGAACATATTTTAAAAAGAATCGGCAGCTCCGAAAAAAAATTCCCTTGTTTTTTTTTAATGAAGATATCGGTTTCAATTAAAAATGGATTGTATTTCTTCTTCGACTATAAAACAAAATAACTGTACTTCAAATAGTTAAGAATTGTATTTTATTAAATCAAATAAATCATTTTAAAGTACAAGATAGAACGTGGATACAAAAGAACTTCAAGTACTATAATACCCGTGTTAAATTTTTAAATCATATTCTAAGTCATTAGGTTCAGATATACCATCACCCAAATATAATATAATTGAAGAGTTATAGTAGTTATCATGGTATATACATTTCTTATCAATAAAAACTTTTTTATTATGATAAATTATGTAAGTACATGTGTTTTCATGTACACATTGTTTCATCATTGAAACCAGAAAGTTGTATTATAACGTCTTTAACCAGAGCAGATAAGTGAACACCATCGAACTAATTGAACTCATATCTTCCATTAGTTTCCACCTATTTTCAATTGGCGATGCATTAGTTGGAGTTTTTCTCCAAATATTGTATTAGAAATGAAATGCGAGCGTAAAAAATGTTGCCACAGCTCTGATTTCCAGCGTCAAAATTCCTAAACTTATTATAGAAATCATTGTTGAGTGTAATTGTGTAAGTCCTTGTAAGTAATTCGTATTTGCATTTATTGACATCATTGTAGTTGCTTAAAAGGTATTTGTTTTGTAAAAGGCAGTGTTAAAGAACGCTTTATGCCACAAATTTTAAAACGAACAGAATTTACTTCATTTGCCACTACGTCACCTAACTTACAGAAGCTGAACTAATAAATGACTAGCTGTCACACTCTCACAGCAGTTTGTACTTCTCTACGTTGAACATAACCTTTTCGAGATCATTCTGATCTTGGAAGCGAAAGAAGAAGTGCAAACTGCGGTAAGTAAATTTGTTATGTACGCATATCCTTCTCATCTATTTTCCCTACTTAGAAATAAAATATCCAAAGTTCATCAATGCGTTGAAAATTATATGGCGGATGTTAATTTCAACCTCCTTGGCTTGTCCAAAATTAGCAGGGAGCATTGTAATCGCAACCGGTTGTCGCATAAAACCCTGGTAAAGTGTTTCACAAAGACTTTCCTAGTGTATTAAACAATTTTGATACATTTACAAATCGTTGCGAATTGCCAACGCTAACTCTATTAAAATATTCAAGGAGCTCTTTAAATGTTCCATGTTACCTAACATGATAACAATAACGTCTGTATCTGAACATTGGCATTTTGATTGATGTTGCAAACATGGTAGAAGATTTTGGTGTCCACTTCTTCATGTTTTTCGGAAAATATATTGTTTTCGACAGTTTCAATAACTTTTCCATTAACAATTTTAAAGCAATAACATAATTATTAATTTAAGTATACAGTCTTTGTTATTATAAATGCTTATTATAAAAAGCTTTCTTAAATTTTATATTTTTCAGCTCCTCAACAAAATCAGTTGGACGTACTTGAACAGGTCTAGATATTATGTAGTTGTGATTTTTAGGTTATCTCTCAGGTGATGCTCGCTATCTTTGATAGATGGTGAAAAATAACGATCGATTATGATATCGATTCTGGACGCAGAATACCTAGTCGCCATTTGTAAATTTCTTCTTGCTTGACTATCAACATTTGCTCTTACAATTTCATGAGAACAGATTTGTCGGTTTTGCAAATTGTACCATCTAAATGGCATATTGATAGGGGCAGGCGTCAACGAATAAGACAAAATTTTAAAAATATCTATATTTTGTTCCATTGAAATACATAAAAGTCGTCCGAATACTTAGATCCCATTGGATACAAATACTTGATTAGGCCCAGATATTATGTAGTTGTGATTGTCTAGGTTATCTCTCAGGTGATGCTCGCTATCTTTGATAGATGGTGAAAAATAACGATCGATTATGATATCGATTCTGGACGCGGAATACCTATTCGCCATTTGTAAATTTGTTCTTGGAACGTCTCTTAAAAGGTGTAGCATGAAAAAACAATCGATAATAACAATGTCAATGTTCCCTTTTGCTTGACTATCAACGTTTGCCTCTTACAACTTCATGAGAACAGATTTGTCGGTTTTACAAATTGTTCCATCTAAATGGCATATTGATAGGGACAGGCGTCAACGGATAAAATAAAATTTTGAAAATATCTATATTTTGTTTCATTGAAATAAATAAAAGTCGTCCGAAAGGATCCCGTTGGATACTAATTTCTTCTACTTTTCCGGCAACTTTGACGTTTTTCTTTTTTCCTGCAGCAGAAAACGTTAATAGTTCATTACATTTAATTGATTTTTCAAAACGGTAAGGGTTTTCAGCGATTTCAGAAATAAGTTTCTCTCGTAGACTAGTAGACAAAAAATCAACTATAAGATTTGGTGCTGCTCGTCCTGTTCCGATATTATACAAAAACTCATTGTTCAATCCTGGTGCGAAAGAATTTATATTTTATTTGATGTGATGCATAAAATTGTTAAGCTGCGCGAGTTAAAGGTTCGACCGAGAGGTTGGCGAAAAAAAAACACCACTTTATTCACAAATTTTCAAAAAATTATATTTTTACATTAGTTTTTATACTTAATTTATGCTTACCCAACAATAATTGGGAATAAGTTTTGTGGGAAAATGCATTTATTAATTCGAAGCGAACGAAGTGTAACTGGATATTTATTTTATGCTTATTTTACAATAATAGGAACAAATTCTGTGAAAAGGTGCATTTATTAATTCAAGGTGAACAAAATGATAATGAATTAAAGCTAGGTAAATGAAATGTGGATGTCGTCGTTATGAATATGTAACTCCTCCCACCTTAGAGTGGAGCGTCGGCCAAAGGAATTGCATTCCTGCTATTTCCGTGACAAGAGCTATGATTTTAGTATGAACAGGTTCAACAGATATATGAGGATTATGATGAAAATGAGGCTGCAAATTAGTACGGCGTTGAGCACCAATATGATAGTCCGGCGGTAATGAGCTTCGTATTTTGAAACTGATAGGCTTGCAGTTTCTGTAGGTTGGGTGTCATCAGTATTGATGATGCATTGCTCTGACTAAATGATGATGATATTTTTTTGTTGCTTTCGTAAACAATTTGGTTTATCTCGATCTCGCATTTTTCGAAGTGAATGAGGTATGTAATTACCACCATCATTTTTGGTGGTAAGGTCCACAAATTGTTTGGATGACTGTTTCCGGAATGTTGATTACTAATATAAAGTTGTGTTCTGGTTGCCAAATTGCCAGACTCTGTCTGGTTCTTCTTCTAGTTTGCAATTTGCTGGAATGTTGTTTAGTAGCTTGGCTATTTAGGTATCATTAGCGTTATTTCTGTTTTTCCTGTCATCTCTACAATAGCATATTCTCTCAATTTGTTGGCATTTATCGTCAAAGTAACGTATATTTTTCAGGTTGGACATAATATAGGGCTTGGTTATCATTTTATTGTTGTTAATGGGTAATGGGATAATCTGAAAGAATAAAGATGTTTCTGAGGAGATTTGTGGGATTTTTATATTGAATATAGTTTTAGTGTCCTTAAAGTAGGCTTGTAGATTAAGAATTTCGTAAATATGATCTTCTGATTTGATTCGAATAGATTTATTTTCAAAAAATTCATATATTGCATTAAGTTCTTCAGAATTTAAATTTTGCTTAAATAGTATTGAGCCTAGTGAGTACAACAGCTTCTGCAATGTTCGATAAGTGACTATTCAGCGAATCAATATTGTAGTTGATTTGATTGAGAGATTTGATTCTAATTTTAATTTTTGTTTGCGAATACTTTAAGTAACCTTGAATAATTTTCTGTTGTCTGTTTCTATGGTCAGTAATATTACTCTCTGTGTCATTTGAAGGTTAATTTGGGTAAGTTTGTTTACCTCGTCTGCCACTACTGAACCAGAACTGATACAATTGTTCTATTTGTTCGTTTTAGTGTAGAGCATCGTCTCCGTGCATGTTGCCTGTTGCGCCTTTAATTAGTGATCCTAATCCATTAATAAGTCCACTCTTCCTTAATTTTGGCATTAATGACTTTAATTTTGCTTTCAGTTCGGTAACTTTAATATTAATGATGGTTACTAAGTCTTTAAAGTCGGTTATATTTCTAAATGCTGATAGTGAACTTGTAATATTATCTATATTTGCTTGATAGGCTTCTAATCTTACTTTATCAGATTATTAAAGTCACTTATAATTCTATCTACTCCTAGTCTCATAGGAAGTATTCCCATGTTGTTATTAAGATCTTGTATCTCCATTTTCTGTTCGTTGGTCATTGTCATGACTATTGTGAGTGTTATTAACCTGAAACTTTCTTTATTTTTAATTTTAGATTTATGTAATTTTTTATTATCTGTCGTAATAATTGTAACTTTCTTGTTTGGTCTAATTCTATGTTTGCTAAATCTATTTCGTTATTATAGGCAGTTGTTTGAAAATATCACTGTATTGAAAAGTACCCAGTCTATAAAGAATATGTTTTAAGTTTAGTATTTGCGTTGTTTAGTATTTGCTTGGCAGCCATTAATATTGAACGTTGTCAGTGAATTTGTGAAAATGGAGAAAATTGGTCATCGTTATGTGATACAATACTTTTATTTGAAAGGCCTCAGCCCAACCAATATAAAAGCTGAACTGGATTTTATTCTGGGTGAGCCTGCTTCTTCGTTTACAACAGTAAAATTTTGGGTTGCTAAGTTTAAACGAGACCATACGAGCTGCCAAGACGAGATTCGCAGTGGTCGACTAAATGAGGTGACGACTCCAGAAATGGTGAAGAAAATCCACAAAGCGGTACTGGATGATCGTCGACTGAAAGTGCGCGAGCTAGCAGATATTGTAGGCATTTTAAAAAGTGCGGTACATTGCATATTATTTGCAAATTTGGACATGAGAAAGCTATGTGCAAGATGAGTGCCGCGTTTACTCACACTCGAGCAAAAACAGTGTCGTGAAGATGTTTCAATTGAGTGTTTAGCGAAGTTTCACAGTAACAAAGCAGAATTTTTGCGCCGTTTCATAACAATGGATGAAACATGGGACCATCACTTTACACCCGAGACAAAAAAACAATCAAAACAATGGATTCAAATGTGAGAACCGGCTCCAAAGAAGGCGAAAACCGTTTCATCTGCAGGGAAGGTCATGACGTCGATTTGTTGGGATGCGCGTGGGATAATTTTCATCGACTATCTTGAAAAAGGAAAAACTATCAACGGCCAGTATTATGCGAACTTATTGCAACATTTGAGCGAATAAATCAAGCAAAAACGGCCGCATTTAGCTAAGAAGAAAGTGTTGTTTCATCAAAACAATGCACCAGATCACAAATTCGTTATTGCAATGGCCAAATTTAATGAATTAAAGTTTGAATGAATTGCTACCTCATGGCCATTATGCAATCCACATTTTTCAAATACGTAGAATATTATCGTTGATCCTATGTTGCGACTTTTAAACCAACATTGTCGGGCAGATATCAAATTTTTGAAATGTACGACTCCAGTTAATCTTCCCGCGGCATCTGTATTTATTGTCTGTTCCAAAGTCAAATTAGAGAAAGATTTTTGGATTTATTTTACATAAATGACCCTTTCTCAAATAGTTGTTTTAGTGCTGGATGAGTTTCATCGATTTTTAATAAATTATCATGATACTTTTAATATATATATTATATTTTTTATATTCAATATAAGAAATAAATTTGCGATTTTCGGCTAAATGTATTTAAATAGTTCCAAATCTACGGTACGAATGCTTCATCTTAAAATAAGATAGTAATAAACAAGTTGAATATAAATCATGTAGAATTGTGGTATTATGCTAAATTGTCCGTTAGTCGTTGCTTCTTGATATTCCATATATTTTGATTGAAATGTTTTCCAGCTGTAAATCCAGTTACCGAACCATTTGCTAGAAGTCCGCTATCCATCATTATATTACCCAATGCAGAAACATCTATAAACCTACCTATGACTTTGAAATAGGCCATCATGATGTAGAAGCTGCCTAGATGAATGAAAATGTCGTTGAATCTTTGATTTGCATAGCGACATTTGCAATTGCCAAATTGTAAGTTATTTGCATGTACTCTTGGTTATATTCCCTTCCAATTTTCTGACTTTGAATCATGATTTCTAGAACTACCGATAAATATGTCGGAAACAGGCTTATAGAAGTTAAATATGAAACCTTTTGTTTTGGGGTATAGGCCTTCAAAATCTTAGTATTGAAAACTATCAACATAGTAGTGTTGAGTATTTTTAAAAAGTGAGAAAGCATCCAAGCGAGATCTTATTTCTGTATTGACTTCAAATTTGTTGGCACTGCTTAGCGTGAACAATCATGAAGATGTTGTAAGAGTTCCACAACTTTTGTTTTTTTGGGTTTATAGATCCAATTCTGGGATTATTGCATCGAATGGTCTTCTTTTTTTCGTACGCTCTCGCCGTGCAGGTTCTATTTCATTTACATGATCACTCTCACAATCGTAGGGAACGCTATTTTCCTCGGTAGAAATACCACCGTTTTCAAAATGGTTCTGAAAAATGATGCCGAAAAATGATGTTGACACTGCAAGTGTCAACGAATCGCTCGAAATTATCAGAGACCACTCTTGAACACAGTATTGATGGAAGCACTACATCTTCTGGACAAATAATGGATCGACTGGTAAATACAAAAGTCGATTCTGTTTTCAATTTTTCCAATGTATTGTAGCTGCAACAATGGCCGTATGTATTGACAATATTAATGATTTTTCTGCTACTCGTCAAACTCTTTAATGCTACACACAGAGGCATATGTTTTGAAGTTTTAATAGTCCCATTATTAACGGCATAAACCGCATCTTCAAAAAATGATTTTACTTTTCTTAAACATTTAGAACTCTGTTTTCGTCGTTGAACGGTACCACTAAGTAAGGTAAAACTAGAGTTAGGTAAAAACTATATAGCAGCTCTGGAATACAACATTCCCCAGTTATCATATTTTCCGTTGTAATATTAGAAGTCAGTTTATTTGGTTTTATATTTAAAAGGTTTTCCTTCAGAATAATTGATGCGCGTTATAGAATATCACTTTCTTCTAACTTTACAAACTGGAAATCATCAAGTAACACGCTATTATAAGGTACGATTACTTTTTTAGTATGCATCCATAGAATTTTACATAAAAAGGATAAGAAATAACAATTACGATTTTTAATTATATTTTCTCCAATAAAAGCGCATATTTCTTGATATGCGGTGATATGTGATAACCTCGTGAAATATGCCACGAAGTTCTTTTTGACTCTACGATACTTCAATGGTAATGGTATACCACCATTTTCCCGATTTGAGTTTTTTTTTTTTGTTAAGTTAGTACATCTGTTGTTGACATTCTCTCTAAATCTTACCGTCATAGCTTGACATTTGTAAAAGTTACGTAGCCAAGAGTATATCTATCTCTGTGTATGTTAGCGATTTTTTATTGTATAATTTACAACTTGAAAATGTTCGAAAAGTGTTTTGGCAACGATTTTCTAAAGAAAACGGTCGTTTACCAGTGGCACGAGCGGTTTAAAAGTGGTCGTGAGTCAATTGAAGATGGCAAATGCAGTGGCAGACCATCGACATCAAAAAACTGATGAAAACATTGGTCAATGTTGGTCAATAACCGCAAATTAACCATCAGAGAGATAGCGGAGGACTTGAACATTGCCTATGGATCTGTCCAAGACATTTTGATTAATAATTTGGGTTACCGTCATGTAGCAGCAAATTTGGTGCCAAAAGACCTCAATTTCATGCTGCGAAAAGTGACCGTGTTGACGTCGCAAAATAAATGATTTGCGAGGCTTAATCCGATCCCACATTCATCAAAATTATCATTACTGGAGACGAGACGTGGGTTTATGAGTACGACACGCAATCCCGACATCAGCAACTGAATTGCGTTCACCGAATGAGCCGAGACCAAAAAAACCACGTCGTTTTCAGTCAAAAAAGAAATTCATAATAAATTTTTGCCAGAAGGCCGGACAGTAAACGAAGAGTATTATTTAAGCGTTATGAGATATTTGCGTAAAGCAATTCGCCGAAAGAAACAAGAAGTGTGGGCAGAAAACTTGTAGATTTTGCACCATTATAACGCACCGTTGCACAGTGCCATCATTATTCGTATTTTTGACGAAAAATGCAACAAATACCATTCAACAGCCACCGAATTCACCTGATTTTATTTTGTGAATAAATCCAGAGCTTTTTGATTAAGGTGGTATTACAATACCATATATAATAACACGAACTACTACGTTTGACGCCTTTAGCCCTTCGCCTCTCCCAGGAGCACCCTTGCTTTGCTTCTGTCATTTGCTCAAATGACGTTTCAAAAACGTTCACCAGCTCTTAGGCCCGTTTGCTAATACTGTTCTTTAATCTGTATCATAACTAAGTTTATCTTAAGTTCTAAGTGCAACTTAAAGTATTTTCAGTTTCTAGAAAATATTTAAATTTAACTTTGCTAAGATAAACTGAAGTTGGAACGCAACCAACTTTGTATTAGTGCTAAATGTCAAACAAACTTCAAACAAGTGTCACTCCGCAAAAGTGAATTTGGAAGATTTTTTTGAATTTGAAAATTAAGTTTTGTTAAAATAATGGCAGATAAAAGAGTTGGAAATCCAAATTTTTCATTAAGTGAAAAGCGCACATTTCTTCAATGTGCATTTGAAGAAAAATTAATAACTGAAATTAAAAAACAGACGGAGTAACGTGAAAAGAAAAAAAGGAGGCAAGAAAGGCGGCCCCGATGATCAGTGCTTCAGACTGGCGGTGGCAAACCGACACATGTGACCGATCCAAATTTTGACCTCGCATTGTCAGTAATGAATCCAAAGACAAAAGAAGGCTTTGACAATATTCCTGAAGGTGTTGGAATAGATGAATTATTCGAAGGCCAACCCTGTTGCAGTACCGAGAGATAATAACGAACGGTTTTAATTCATCTAGGTACATAACAATATTTTTTTTTTTTTTGAATGAAAGAACAAGCAATGAACCAACATCCGATTGGCAAAATATTAACCTATTCAATTAAAACCGCCAGCGCATCTAAAACTGAAAACTCTTCAAACTCTTGATGATGGTTAATGAAAAACGAAATTGAAAATGCTGATGTTAATAATCCCTGCACAAATATTTTCATGGCAAAAGGATTTAAAAAGTAATTTCCCACGACAATCAAAAAAAAAAAAATAAAATCGATTATCCTATCCCTCTGTCTAACACAAAATAGTAATTCACTTGGGGCCACCTCTACGCTTCTTTGCATCGTATTATTCATGGTAAATTCTTTATCTAACAACATGTTCTCTAAATTCCTGTTTTTATCGTGACTCACTGCTTTCGCTATCATGGGTCACAGGCTATTATTTATTCGCTCTAGCTATCCATTAGCTTGCGGCGAACCTGTAGCTATCTTTATATGTCCTGTATAATTATCCTCCATAAAATCTTTAAACTCATACCCGTAAAATCATTTTCCCTATCCGATACTATATTCTTGGGATGACTATATGCAACGAAATACTTCATCAATAGCCCTAGAACCTTCCGTGCGCCCGTGCTTTGAGTGACGTATAATGAAACGTACTTGGTAAACGCATCCAGCACTAGCACTACATAGTTCTTCTTAAGTCTCTTTAATCATATTTGGCCAAAATGATCGATATGTAACGTGTCGAACGGAACATTGCCCTTTGGTATGTTATGTAAAATACCTTTGCTTTGGAGAATATGCAACGTTAAGAAACTCTCCAAATGACCCTTCATTTTGAGTCTAATTCGGGAGAACCAGTATGTCGTTTGAATAGAGTCAATCGTCTTATCAATGCCCACATGTCCCATTTCGTCATGGTATTTGTGTAAAACACGTTCCATTTCCTCGGCCCATTCTTCACTTTCCGATACACCAACCCATTATGCATCTCGTAAAAAGCATCTTTCCTCTCTTCTAACATTTTCCTCAACCCCCTGATCCGTTCGTCCCGCCCCTGACTAATTGATAGACTCTGCTCGAAGGTGTTACCTTCCAGCACTAAAATATTCGTACTTCTACTGAGTGCATCTACGTGCCGCATTGGGTGGCCCATCGAGGCCCACCGAGCAATACGCGCGTTAATATTTTTTTTTTTGTTTAACGTAAGGTTCAGCGAGTTGCAGTCCGTCACTATCTTAAAAGGGATATCTTGCAAATATACGAAAACGCTCCAAGGCATAGATAATTGTCAGAGTTTCTAACTCGAAACTGTGGTATCTGGCCTCGCATTCTGTAGTTCATCTTGAAAAGAAAAACACTGGGTGTAACTTTCCGTACGATTTCTTCTGCATTTTTATAGAACCGAGCCCAATTGAACTAGCATCACAGTGTAGTTCTGTCTCATCTTTCGGTTCATAGATTGACAAAACCGGAGTTCCCAGGAGCCTGTTCTTGAGCAATTCAACTTACTCCAGTTCCTCTTTCTCAAACTTAAAATCAGACGACTTCTTAATTAGATCATACAGCGGCTTTGCCAGTATCGAGAAATCCTTAATAAAACTCCTAAAATAGGAGCACAATCCAAAGAAGCTATGAACCGACTTCGAGTTCTGTGGTACTGGAAATTTTGTGAACGCGCTCATCCCTCTCTCATTGGGGCTGATACCCGCTTCCGAAATCTTATACCCCAAATTTTTAATACTCGAATATAAAAACTTATATTTGTCTATTTTTAAGTCCAACCTATTCTCCACTAGTCTACATAAAACCCTCTTTAAAATCTCTGGATGTTCCGCCATGTTATCAGTCGCGATAATAATATCGTCCAGATTGACAGCTATCTCCGAATTTCTTATCATGTCTTCGAATACCTTGTTGATAAACAGCTGAAACATCGACGGCGCATTCCTAAGGCCAAACGGCATACGCAAAAACTCGTATTGCCCCATTGGGGTTACAAACGACGTGTATCTAATAACGAAGACTTTCTTTTTTACCAACCAATCTAATAAATCATCTATCAGAGGTATAGGAAAATTTTCCTTCTGGATAACTTTGTTAAATGTCCTATAATTTACACAAAACCTTATTTCCCCAGTTTTCTTCCGTAGCAGCACTATAGGAGAAGTATACTCCGATTCACTAGGCCTAATCGTACCCTGTTTTATAAGGTCGTCAAGTATCACATTCGTTAGGTCCTTCTCATAGGAAAACAGACGGTGGGGAGAGTAATTGAAAGGCCTCCTTTCAGTGAGATTTAACTTCATCTCGACACTCACCAAGGGAACGTTGCGTCGGGGAGACTGCAATCAAGGTAACATTCGTTAAATATGTGAAATACTCTCTTCTGTATATCGATTTTTTACGTTCTTTACTCTCCTCTATATCTATGTCATTTAGATAAATTTGATTTATTTTACAAACTTCCAATTCGGTATTTTTATCTTTTCGTACGTTACATATTTTCTCTGTACTTACGACTTCTTTCATTAATTTTAATTTGGCCTTTCTAATAAAATCTCTGTCCAAAAACACTGGGACCGCCATCGTTTCATCCGGAACCACGTACATTTCAATGTACATTTACATTTATTTATTCCATAAAAAATTATTTAGACGGCCACAGTATTATTTCTTTATATCAATTTTGCAGATTACTTGGTACTGTTGTCGCCGCATGAAACTGATGGGTCTCCCTGTATCAATTAGGCATTCTAAATGCTATAAGATACATAACTACTTTTACCATAAAAACAACCAATTTTTTAAATTTCTTACAATCTTTCCTCATCGTTCGACTCCAGGTGATGAATTACTGGCTTTTTCTTTGGGCAGGCTGCAGCAAAATGTCCCATCTCGGTGCAAATGTGGCAGCCTCCCCTCTCTCTCTTCGGCTTCCTGCCCGCTTGCTTAACAGTTATAACATTTCGGCTTCTCGCTCTCACCAGCATTCCTCCTCTCATTAGCGCTTCGCCTCGTCGGCAATTTTATGGTCGAAAATGCCTCTAGCAGGTGGAGATTATCGGTAAATCCCTATATACTTGCCTGCACGCGGAGGTGAGTGTCCGGGATCCCTTCAATGATGCACTCGATCATCTCTTCAGGCGCTAGGTTGACTTCACTGCCCAAAATCTACTTCCCGGCTTTAAACTGCCTGCGAAGCTCCATACGACTTGTCGGACCATTAAACAGCGATCTTATTTGGGCTAACATGTCCTCAGCCGACACCATTAGATGGTCCGCCTTGGCATGGTACCAACGGAGTGCCTTGCCCTTCAACTTACTGGCCATTAATATTTTTAAGACACGGTCCTCCAGCCCGTAGGTGCGTTTGGTGTAACAAAGTTGAGCCTCCCATTGCTGGTAGTCTGGCCCTTATCCGGAGAATTCATCCATCACCTCCATAGCCAACGAACTCAGGCTTAGCGCTGCCACAAGCCCCCAGAGGCTCTTTCAGCCGCAAACTTTCGTTTTCACTCCTCAGTTTTTCTATTTCCCCTTGTTGACGTACCACCTGCCCCTTAAGCAATCTCAACTCTCTCATCATGATCCTAAGATTAACTCGCGCATCTTCCTGGTCCGCTTCCTTCTCGGCACTCTCTCTTTTATCGGCACTCTTTTGGCACTCCTTTGATTTGCGCTCATTAGCAACAGTTATCGGATCATTTGTCTGCTCAATCGATTTCACGACCTCACTTTCGCCTTCCTGTGCCGGTTCCGCTACGGTAGTGTGTGTTTGGCTGTCCTTGAACACATCGCTACTGTCATCATCTTCGCCCGGCACATCTGCTAGCCAATTTGGGTATGCAACCCGTCTGGCAGCTGGTACATCAAATAGCAATTTTAACAGTTTAAACCTATTGCCTGTCGTCTTCAGCCCTAGCGCTCAGAACGCTGTCCTCAGTTCGCCCCTGTTCAGCACTGATATCTCCTTCTCGTCCATTCTAGGTTTATCAGTCGTCATAGTTAATCGTTTTCGACTGATCAGTCGTCGTGTAAATATGTATGTAAATATCTCGCTATAAATTACGCGCACACTCGTGTATTCGATCCTGCGTACACACATTTTGCTTTACTTTTTTTTTCTTATTTTTTGCTATTTTATTTAGTTGTTTATATTTTTTTGTGTTGGGTTATCCCACTTCTGAAATTTGTAATATGAGGGTTCACTTTATTCGGCTTACGATCCGTTTCTAAAGCTAATTTACAACTGCTCCCTGTCTATTGATAGGCTCTTATATAGTGTAGCTACTTTAAAATTTTTATTCGTTGTTCAGTGCTACCAATTTATGAATATACATGCATTTTTTCTTTTAACTTACTACACCAATTCTATTGGACATGAGTTAAGAAGAATGTCCATAGAATTGGATATTGTTATTAAAACCGAACTATTTAAGAAAATCAAGACTGATGCCATTCAAACCGTGCAAGCAAGCAATATTCTCAAGAATTTGGAGAACATGGATCTTTTCTTCAAGTGATAATTTTATTTATTTATTTTAATTTGCAATCAAACAAGTTCCTGATATATGACTTTAAAGATATACAAAGATAGTTTTTTATTTATAGCTGTTAAGTTTTTTATGCACTATACATTAATTTATAAATTGTTTGTTGTCTTTATGTAATGTCTTTGTATATCCAGAAATAAATATTTCGTATAAATGTTTTGTTTCTATTTTTGTCTTTTTTGTTTCGGATTCTATTGTACAACCTACCGAATTAGTTATCTATTAGGTCTTTTCGTTTTTGTATTCCTAAGTTTGATGAAGCTCCAGTTACATTCGCAGTTTCAGAATTATTTGCGCATGGGATTTGACTTAAGTTTATTGCTCTATGTGATGTCTTCTGGATCGAAATCAACGCTTTCAGGAGGTTCCAAAGACACCCCATTCTTTCTTTATAGGTTACATAAAACACATGTAGTGACAATTACTATAAACGCTGTTTTTAATTTTAGGTGGCAGCCATATGCTAGTTAGAGAAACTGTCTTTTTAATATGCCTGCGCAACAGGGATTGAATAAAGGTGTCATTAAATATGTTTTTTGTGGGTAAGCGGAATCACTTAGAATTGAATTATTATATATAAATTATATATAAACATATAGTAGAAACCTATTCCTTCACCCAAAATAACGCAGTCTGAGAAATCACGACTCTCTTACTTGTCTCTTACTCTGCTACTGTTGAATATTGTGGAATCATGAGCGGAGCAGGCCACCTTGCAACCACATCAGTTAACATCATGTTTGCAGTGCATACTACTTGAACATTAATTGAAAAGTAGCTTTTTCTGTTCCTGAATATTTTCAGGAAAAGATGGGATATAAAAAAAATTCCGTTTGACCTGTGAAATCTCTGCTGGTGTATCTGGAACTTGATATACAATATATAAAGCTTGACAATTGCCTCTGAATTTCTTTTAACAATCCTTGACACAGTGGAAACATTCATCCCTCAAAAATCGCCAATACTTAAAAGATGATTCCCATTGGCAAAGAATCGAAGGGCTACCAATAGCTGGTTAATGGGTGCGATAGAATTGTTTCTAGAAAATGAAAGTTATAATCACGAGTATGTTAGAAAACTAATAACAAACCTGTTTTAAGACTGCTCTATAGCTTCTTCGGTTTGCTCTAGAACATGGGAAGTCATGTCTTTAGTTAAACGAAATCGTTTGTAAAAGGCAAATCCATCAGAGCTACAAACATACTTATTTCCATCTTTCTTTCCAATTCAATGAGTTCAAAAACTTCAGATCGTCTTCCAATAAATCTGATAATTCAATATCCATTTTTATTATTTTTATTTGTATTTTAACCACAAACTATGTTTACGCTACAATTCACAATTCACAATTACTGGTGAAAACCAGTAAGCAGCACTTAGCTATTTATGTGGAACTTTAATCCTTAAGAGTCGAATCAGCAAACAGGCCATAGACTACTAGAACATAATAATATAGATTTTTCTAATACGGACTTGACAACTTTGAGTTTAATTTGTGAACGCACTCTTTCACTTATCATCAAACTGTCACTATCAATTTATTCAGTAAACTCAACATTTTCATCATGGTAAAGTACACTAACGAGCAACGTCTGCAAATTATAAACATTTTCTACAGATATTCGAAGTCGGTGACTGCAACTTTAAGAGCGTTAACTCAAATTTTCGGTCGTTATTCTCGCCCTAGTAGACAGGTAATAACAAGTTTAGTGCAAAAATTTGAGTCTACTTGTTCTACCATTCAGACGTCCTTAGCATTGCTCAGACCACATTATGGCGTATTTTGCGCAAGGATCTTGGTTTACACCCATACAAGATCAAGCTGACTGAAGAATACTTACGTTTTCCGATTGGATTCTGGAGAAGATGCGCCAAGATGATGAATTTCATCGCAAAATCATCTTCATTAACGAAGCTCATTTTTGGCTCCAATGGGTTCGTCAATAAGCAAAATATGCTTTATTGGTCGGGTGAATATCATCACTGACCCACTTAAGTGCCCCCAATGAATAAATGAAAGGTCACATAGTATTCAATAACAAATGTTACGTATTTTTGTTATGTATGTTACATAAAGGAAACATGGAGAATGACTAGATGGGCAATGTAATTTTGGGTACAAGAAGGAACGACATGTAACATTAACATTTTATGTTATTATTATTTGACTCCATTACACACAACACATTCTTTCGTTAAATTCTATGAATATAAGTCATATTTGTAAGAGCTATCGTAACGGGTGACCAGATAGCAATGATAGTTTTTCAAATTGTTATGTTTCAGTAGCTGTCAAAGCTACCAATAATATCCAGCTTTCAAAATATTCAGTAAGGTTTACCATTTTATCATACATCGTTTTACGCTTGCTGAATGTGCGGAAATTGTTGTTGTGAAGTCGGTCGTCATCATGGCTTCAGTGTGCAAGCAATTCGTTGCACCGTGGAAACGTCAAATCCTCAGTCTACGCTAACAAGTCAATCACTCTGGACTAGCCTTAGGCATATGGCCAGAATAACACTGCACATATTGAACCTAGTCATCAAGAATTGGACCGATCGCTTGAAGCACTGCCAGCGAAACCGAGGTGTCCATTTGAATAGTGTGTTATTCCACATATAATAGCATGAACGTAATTTCAAAATAAATCCAAAATCAATTTTATATCTCACACTGTTGTTATTTTATTAAAATTATTTTTTTCTGTCGTTTTTACCTGGTCGTCCCTTAGTTTTCACAAAATAGAGTCTAATTTCGAGTACTTAGAAGGCATGACGCCTAACATTGACAATTAATATTATTTGCTGACTCCATTTTCACACAACACAATATATTTTTTTTTTTTTTGTTCTTTAATGTTTCTTTCCTTTTTTGGTGGTTTTACCTATTTTTTTTACTAATTTTATTAATTGCCTATATAATTAATAATGTATAAATAGGGTATAAACAATCATAACATGGTTTGTGTTACGCTTAATAGTTTTCGAATTCGGGGCAGGTGTCACTGGCGGAGTTACACAGATATAATGAATAGAGTAACAGCAAAGATTAAAAAAACTCAAATTTCGTACTATTCATCGAAGCTTGACTCTCAACAGTCCACCTCTGTCTAATGGAAAAATCTTCGATCATCGAGAGTTCTAGATAGGTCTTGATCCGAGTGTGACTTAAGTCCAAACGATCTGAATGCTTACTTTTTCAAAGTCCACTTCTGTTTTTTCTTTTTATTTATAACTTATTATGAATGTTTTAATGGATGAAAATAAATTTATTTTCCCAGACCAGTTGGATTCTTAGAAGACTGTATTGCCCGACTTAATAAGGATCTAGAACGTATTTCTATTTAGGCATAAAGAAATAAACTGTATCTTGACCTGAAGAAGTCCAAACCAATACCTATTTCGAATAAATGCATTGAAATTAATTCCTTACTACTATAAGCCGATTTAATAATGCGATTCCATATGTAGAAGAGAAAAACAGTATATATTCCTCAATCGTATCCTTTCAAGTAAAACACATATTGGCTATGTAGTCATCGGGACTTATAGTGGCCTTCGTCAATTGTGTATAACATCTGCATTTGTTCCAACTTATATAAAATTAAATAAACTAAATAGAATAAACTTCAGTTCGGTAGTGTTTAGTATTCCAAATGTTTCATCTTTCAAAAAGTTGAAACCAGCTTTTAATTCAACGGTGCGCCATGTTTACAGACTATGTAAATCTGACCACTTTTTTTTTTTTTTTTTTAAAGAACTTAAGACTCAAGTGGGTATGAATACACTTACAACGCCTCAACAATCTGCAGTTTCATTCAGGCAAGACATCAATATTATCAAACAGCAGCCAAACTAATTTCTATGAAAAACTTAGTTTCTCTTAATCGATTCGCACAAAAAACTTAACATTCTCTACTTTAATTTTTTAAATAGCCAACGCCTTTTTTTTTTGTTCCGCCATAAAAAGTTTTTGTACCACCACTCAAAATAATTTAATGCGAAATAGGAAAAGAAACATACCATCATAATCAATATGGCTTATTTCACAATTTGTTTTAAATTTTGTACGTAAATCGTAATATAAAATAATCTAAACCTAATATGTAGCCTGATCATGCTGCGAATTTCCTTTGATAAAGAAATGGAGTGGCGTTAGACCAATGAAGGCTTCTATAGCTGAAAGTTAGCGAAGGATCGACGTTTCGGGAAATATCGAATCTCTTTAATATTGCCAAATGAAGAGCGCTTAGGTATTTTTTAATAGTCATCTAGCTAATTTTTCATTCAAAGAATAAGTTCATAAAGAGGTCTATAAATGAAAGCGAGCGCAAAAGACAAGTGGAGGAATTCATGAATTTGCGTCAAAATCCAATACCATTTGTCATACTTTGTGTAGACGGAAGTCATATTCCTATTCTCACACCTTCAAATGATAAAATCAGCTATTTTAACAGAAAAGCGATTGGTTCTAGTAACCTTCAGGTAATAAAAACATTCTGACACCATAAAAACTTTACTAGCCCGTTCATTTTTACAGGCAATTTGTGACAGCAAGCTACTGTTTATTAATGCCTTTTTCGGTTTTCCTGGAATCTGCCATGATGCTCTAGTATGGGAGATCAGTCCTATTGGAAAAAAAAGTTCAACAAACTCAGCCGCTGTAGTGGGTTCTGGTTTTATTCTTAGCGATTCCGCGTACCCTTTGAAAAACTATCTTCTAGTTCCATACCGGAACTCCCATGCAAAAGAGGTTCAATTTTATACGCAGCTCTACTATAGTGTGTATTGAGCAAGCATCCCGAAGGCGTATCTTAAAATATGTTGACATAAAAAAACTAATGCATTTAAAGTACATAGTTATAGCTTGTGTTGTTCTGCACAATGTAATCATTCAGCAAGAATGATTAAATAATAAAATAGACAAATGTTACTTGAAAAAAGTACAGAAAAAGAATTCAAATGTCGGTGATGGTCGAAGCTCTTCTAACGAATGCATATCGGTCATTTGCTTAAGCTTCTCTGATTCCTCTCTTTGGCAACACATTATGAGGAAGAAGTCAAAGAAGAAGAGTATGCTTAATTCAAGTGTGCTTGGAAGTGGTAGCAGCGTTCGTGGTGGTAGCGGTGGTAGCAGTGATGGTAGCAGCTGCAGCGGCAAAATTAAGAGAATTGATATTTACATTAATGATGCGCTCACAAAGTATACACGAGCGTTGTTCATGATGGCGAATGAGCCGAAAAAACAGAAGGGGTTTATGTATTTGTGGTATATAAATAACCAAATATTAATGAGAAAAATTGAAGGTGGAAAAATCATTCCAATAAGATCATTTGATGATCTTGCACTACTTTAGTGCATTTTGTTTATTTACTTTCTCTATTTTATAAATGAATTTTAATAATGAATGATTTAACTTTTCCACCTACAGTCTCAAGAACACAAATTGCGAAAAAAATTTTTACTAACAAATTGTATTGCTTAAGCAAACTCCTTTTTCTTTTGTATGCATTCCTGATATCGTTGTAGTCTCCGAAATTTGGATTAACGATTTGGAGAAGAGTCTATGAGTTACTGGGATTTAATTTTTATGTGAGAAATTTTCGGATTATTTGAACCTACTAATTAGTCATGGGTTGTTTTCTTTTATAAACGAAATTACTATAAGTAAATCAGGAAAGTGCTTGGACCATATCTATGGACATTTCGTGTCCTCATCTATCGGTTCCATTGAAAAGTATGTTTTCATTGACCATGAATTGATAGGTTTGCTAATTGACATTAGGAAAAATATCGAAATTTTCGACTCTGATACTTTTAACTCAGCAATGAAAATTGATTTTAATATGCTTAAAAATTATTTGTCTTTTGAGTTGTGAAAAGAATTATTTGCGGAAGGCGAAGCCTCAAAATCGTCTGACATATTTATGTATATCCTAAGCAGTTGTACTTTCACAGTTAGTTTAAATAAATCTGAAAAACAAATCCAAAATTTGGATTACGCTGAGCTTATTAAAACAAGTTTAGTTTAAAAACAAGTTAAGAATAAAATGTTCAAAGCACCCTAATAAACACCATCTAAAAACAAAATACAAAAAAATTTGCTTCAAATTGAAGAGAGAAGTCCCAACTTGTCGAGACAGTTATTATAGTAACAAATTCAATCAAAGCTAGAGGCAATCTAAAATATGAATGGCAGTTAGTCAATAGTGTCCGCAATAAAAAACCAGCCAGTAAACATCTAAGTGCGGTACGCGTTAATGATATTTTGGTTACGAACAAACTTGACATTGCTAACTCTTTCAACAACTATTATGCAACCATAACTGCAACAAATGAATTCTACCTATTCTAGTTACACATTTTGTAGTCCTGTTTGCAATACTGTTGAAACTTCTCAGAGACAGAGCTCTTTATTTGAGTCGATAACTGGCCTTGAACTCATAAAAACAATTGGTGAGATAAAAAATTAAAATTGTTCTGGGGGTGATGGTATATCAAACCTAGTTCTTAAGAATATTGCATGCTTCTTATGGTAGTTGACGTGCTGGCGCACTTTTTCAATAAAAACATTTTTTTTGGGATATTTCCGAATGTACTTAAATGTGAATCTCTTCAAAAGTGAATCGACAATTGTAATGTGTAATAATAGGCCGATCTTACAGCTACCCTTAGTCAGCTTAATTTTCTAAAAAGTTATGAAAAATAGAATAGTGAGTTTTTTAAATAAAACGATGTTTAGTTTGGTTTTCAGAAAAACAAATCTACAGAAGATGCCCTTTTACACTCCTGTTCTCAAATATTTCCCAATTTTGACAAAAAGAAGTGTACCGCTTGGTTATTTGTTGATATATTGGGTATGTTTCCAAAATTTGAGCGTTTATTTAAGAAAAACATGTACAATAGTATTATTCAAAGTATTGCCCATCTCAAGCTATGACTTTTTCCTATCTTTCTGGCAATTTTATGATCCCATCCCAAAGGAACTGCACTGGCTTGGCAGCCAAGAATGAATCAAGCCAATTTTTGATATTCTGCTCTGATGTGAACCGTATTTCAGTGAGGGCGTTCTGCATCGACCGGAACAAATGGTAGTCAGAAGAGGCTAGGTCTGGGCTATAAAGCGGGTGGAGTAAGACTTCCCATCCACTGTTTTCCAAATAGTTCTTAACCAGAATAGCAACGTGGGGCCGAGCGTTGTCATGATGGAAAACTATTGCTTCGTGTCTGGTCGCATATTCCGGGCGTTTTTCGGCTACTACTCTCTTCAAACAGATTAATTGTGTTCGGTAGGGTTGTGCGTTGATGGTTTCACCCAGTTTTAGCAGCTCATAATACAGCAAACCTATCTGATCCCTTCAAATACAGAGCATTACCTTCGCGCCATGGATATTCGGCTTTGCCGTTGATTTGGCTGGTTGGCCGGGTTTCACATATGATTTTTTCCGCTTAGTATTATCGTAATGGATCCATTTTTCATCACCAGTAACAGTCCGAAGCAAAAATGACTTCCTTTTGTGACGTTCCATCAGCATTTCGTACATGCAAAACCGCCTTTCGACGTCTCCCGCCTAGAGTTCATGAGGAACCAAATTTTCTTGCTTTTGAATATATCCAGCTGCCTTTAAACGTTTTGAAATGGCTGCGACCTCTTCTTATATTCAGCAACAATCTTCATAGAGTAATGCTTCCAGTTCTTCATCTTCAAACTTTTTTGGCTGCCCAGGACGTTCATCGTCTTCCAAGCCAAAATCACCACTTTTAAATCGTGCAAACCACTTTTGGCACGTTCGCTCAGCTAGCGCATATTCACCATAAATTTCCACCAAAATACGATGACTTTCGGGAGCAGTTTTCATTAATGGAGGAGAACTCCCCGCAAAAACACTTTTTCAGGCACAAAGTTCGACATATTTGAGTGCAAAAAAAATTATTGTTGTTTACGCTTCAAATGAATGACATATACTGCAATAACGTACAATGACAGTAGCTTTCCAACGCATGTTCCAATGGAATAAAAGCAATGGAATAATACAAGTTACGCCATCTCTTAGCAAACCGCATAGACCCAATATCAGAAGCATATGATATGGTGAACCATGATATATTGCTAGGTACCATAAGATTGAAAATGCTATTTTTCGGGGCTTTGTATGTAATTGGTTCAGACCTTACTTAAAAAACAGAAAACAAGGAGTAAACATTGGTGATATCCCGAGCGAATTAAAAAAACCTGTATCTAGGATTTCCTCAGGGATCTTATAAGTTGATTATAAGCTCTAAAACTAAAATTATGTTTTTTAATTTGTACAATTTTAGTGCTGAGGTTTACTTTCATGCAACCGACTATCGAGATTTAAACTCTCTTATTGCTCTTGCAAGCCCAGTTCCCCCTCTCAGACTTTTACTAATTGTTTCGTTTGCAGGGATAAATGTTCTCAAGTTGAAATTCAATTTAAATATTTGGGGCTTATCATTTATTCTAGGATGAGTTTTTATAACCACACAGAATATTTGAGACATTATTTTACCTAATGACATATATTTGCTACATGATGTTGAGGGTTTCCAATTACGTCAGATCCCATATGAGGGAATACGCGAAGTTACGAACATTAAGTCGTGGGCTACTGATAAAAAAAACGCCGAAGGACGGCCGAGTTGTAGCAGGCCGAGTCATGTAAAGAGAAGAGAGCAGTGCGAACAAAGAGAAGCAAAAAATTGTTAGGGATCTACCGGTGATACGTTTATATAAGGATTCATTGTTTATAAGCAAGCCAGCGAAACTGAACGGTAGCATATTTTAAAAAATAAAAAGAAAAGAAAAAAAAGTCATTAAAAAAGTGGTTAAAAAAAAGAAAAAGAATATAAATTATTGAAGGTGGTGTCTATCAGTTTTCTTAATTAAAGGCCATTACACTACAATTAACATTGTAAAACACATTTTTGTAAAATAATAGACTTTCATACATAAGGTTAAGTCCTATAACAAATACACACTTTAAATACACAATCGTAACAATTTTACGCATAATTGTATTTGAATATAACACATTTTACATACCAAACATATAAATAGTAAAAAACACAAGAAACCAAGAAAAAAAGCCATTACACACCATATTTCATACCGCATACCATCCGCATTCCCCATCCCCCTAAGAAATTTCATCATTGTCATCGCTGCTGGTCAAAATCAGCAATGTGCAAATTGTAATGGATCTCATAAATCCACCGACGCATCATGTATGAGTCGAATAAAATATTTGGAGGTCAAGGAGAGCTTTGCAAAACAAAAACAACATGAACCGCCAAAGGCTTTCAATCGGTTACATGTCCCTTCATCTTCTCACATTAAGCAGGACATATGGCATTTCCATTGCCTCTCTGGCAGACTTTACATCACTCAGCGAAGTCAGCTGATTCTCCTCCCCCACAACGAGCCAAATGTACGAGGTGTACACTCTCTAACTGTAAACAGCAATGTTTCTAACAACGCTGTCGTTATCCCAAGCAACATTTCCAGCAATGTGTCCAGAAACATTCCAAGCAATAATTCCAACATAATAACATACACGTGCCGTTTCTAAGAAAGGGCATCACTTAAATTAAATCCATACCATTTTCAGTTAGTACCAACCTTCAAAAGTTGCATAAATTTGACAGCTGTCGGACGATTAGTTCTCGAGATATAGCGTTGTGAGTGAAGCAACTTTTGTTATTGTGAAAAAAATGGATTCAAAGCAATTTCGTGTGTTGATTTATCATTGCTTTTTGATGGGAAAAAATGCAGCCGATGCAAAGAAATGGCTTGATCAGTATTACCCGGACTCTGCACCAGCCGAACGAACCATTCGCAAGTGGATTAAAAAATTTAAAAGTGGTCATACAAGCACCGAAGATGATGCACGCAGTGGACGTCCATAAGAGGCTGTTTCAGATGAATACTTGATGTAGTCCACAAAATGATTCAAATGACTGTAAAGTGAAATTGATCCAGATAGCTGAGGCTCTGAAGATATCAAAAGAGCGTGTTGGATATATCATACACGAATATTTGGACATGAGAAAGCTCTGTTCAAAGTGGGTGTTGTGTTTGCTCACAGTCGACCAAAAACAACAACGTGTTGATGAGTCAGAGGAGTGTTTAAAGCTGTTTAACCGCAACAAAGCCGAATTTTTGCATCGGTAGGTAACAATGGATGAAACTTGGCTCCATCACTTCACACCAGAACAGGAGACGAACCTCGTCCAAAACGACCAAAAACTCAACAGTCGGCTGGCAAGGTTATGGCATCCGTATTTTGGGATACACATGGAATAATTATCATCTTTTGGAGATACCAAAAGGGGCAGACTATCAACAGCGACTATTACATTGCGTTGTTGGAGCGTTTGAAGGACGAAATCGCAGAAAAGCGACCGAATTTGAAGAAAAAGAAAGTGCTGTTTCATCAAGACAATGCACCGTGTCACAAGTCGATGAAAACGAAAACCCACCGTTTTTTCCAGATTTGCCCCCCAGTGACTATTTCCTGTTCGCAGACCTCAAAAGAATGCCCGCCGAAAAAAGATTTAAAACCAATGAAGAAGTAATCGCCAAAACAGAGACCCCTTTTGAGGCTAAACCGAAATCGTACTACAAAACTGGTATCGAAAGATTGAAAAATCGTTTCAATCAGTGTTTAAATTTTGTGTTTTACTATAAAACGGCACTGACTTTTCAGCCCATGTGTTATTGTTTACAGCTGAAGAATTAAACTCATTAGCAATGGAATTAATTACAAATTTATCAAACGTTTAGCTTCTAAGTTTTTATGTCATTTTAATATTATCACATGGAATGCAAGTGGTATTCGCCACAAATTTGCAAAATTCATTAATTCTTTGAATACTAAAAACGTAGACTTTGCTTTGGTAACCACAATCCACAGTGAGTTGTTAAATCAGAGAGAAATTAAAAATTTATACTTTCTTCGTGGTAGAAAAATATTAGAAAGAAGGCTGCATTTTAAAAATGATCTTCGTCAATTATATTCAATTAATGCAGAATTTATAATTGGTGAAGAGTTTAATTTAAAACATAGATATTGGGGTTGCTTAAAAGCTAATGCATAAGGAAACATTTTGTCTGATTTGTGTTTTTCTGTACCAATATCATTGCTATTTCCTTCTAGTCCGACCCACTTTTATGGTTCTATTCGTTGTCCTTCTGTTCTTAATTTTTTTATATACAATGTGCCTAGGTATTAAAGGAGACCGTTTTCAAGAAGTGATCTAAGTTTGGATCATAACCCAGTTTTTTGCCTACTTCCGGGGTCGAAGGTCGAAAAGGTGCAATACATACTCGATTTAAAAAATGTGAATTGGGGTCTTTTTCGGTCCGAAAAAAAATAACTAAATTAGCCTAACCAACATTACATGTTCAGGCTATTAATAAGGCAGCTTAATAAATTAATATCCAAACAAAATTAGTATCCACTCCACCTGTAGTGCATTTCGAATCTATGCTCTGTGAGGAAAGTGCAAAACTATTTTAAAAGGGTAGTTTAAAATAATAATAGACAATTCCATTTTCTCAAAGCTCGGAACAATACATTTTGCACGGACCTGGAAAAAGCAAATGCACTTGCTGCAAACTTTGCTAAGATCCACGACATCTCGAAAAAATTAGAAGATTCCGCAACCATGTACTTAGTTAATTGTACTATTCAAAGATTTTTAACTAGCTATACCAGTCCACCATCACCGAGTATTTTTATTACTTTGGAAGATGTTGAATTCATAGTCAATTATCATTGACTGCGAAAAGCTGAAGGTATTGACTTAATAAAAACCATATACCTTATGGAACTACCCAGATCTGATGTTGAATGCTTAACTTTTATTATAAATGATTAAAGTGGAATATGGAAAATTGCAAAGGTAGTATCCATAATTAAAGCTGGTAAGCCTTCTGAAATGACTGAAAGTTACAGACTAATTAGGCAGCCTCAGTAAAATTTTCGAAAGATTTTTAAAGTTAAAAATTACAAAGCACATTACTGACAGTAGACTTCTTCCTAACGAACAGTTCGGTTTTAGGCACTCCCACAGTACATCTCATCAAGTACGTGAAATCTAACAATGAATTAGGCAAATCAACGGGAATGATACTTCTTGATATCGAGAAAGCTTGTGATTCAGTTTGGCACTATGGACTTATATTTAAAATAATTAATTACAATTTCTCTCCGCATATCTATAAAGCTGTTTGTAGTTTCCTGTCAAATCGGTGTTTTAAAGTGCATGTTAATAATGATGTTTCTAATGTAGTCCACTTTTATTTCGGTGTTCCCCAAGGCTCAATCCTTGGGTTGTACAACTTATACACCTCCGATTTTCCGTCTCTTCACAGTTGTGAAACTGTGCTATTTTTGCCGATGATACTGCCATATTCTCTTCCCATGAGTTTGCTGTCGATATTGAGAACAATCTAAATACTGCGATAAGTTTACTTGAAACATATTTCCAAAAGTTGAAAATTAAACTTAATCAGGAAAGAACAGGCTATCTTTTTTACTAAAGCCATATTGCAAAAAGCCATATTAAAAAATTGCAGATTTTACTAAACGAAGTCCTTAAAATGATGCTTAGTTTACCGAGGCATCATTCAACTTTAGATATTCATGTTAGGGCGAATGTTGAGTTGATCTCTGGAAGAATTCAAAAATTTAATGAACGTTTTCGGACTCGCTGTGATTTTGCTGATAGCCTTTTAGTAAGTAATTTAAATGTTAATAATTTTCAACAGAGTTTGCAATCATATGTATTAAAAATGTTTTTTGTAATATTCATTTATAGGTTTTCTCTCACTTTATTTATCTATTTATATTATTTATTTATTTATATTATTTATTTATTTATTTATTTATTTATTAATATATTTATTTTACAATATACGTATACTTACATTATTATTTACTTTTTGTTAAATGTTCTTTTTTTTCCACATATCGTTTTTATTTGTTTATTTGTTATTGGATTAGTTAAATAATTTAATGTATTTATTTGATTTGTACATTTTATGTATGTATTTATTTATTTATGTATGGGTTATTCATTTACTTTATTTGCGTATATATAAATTTGTTTTTCATGTTAATTTTTTTTTTTTTTTGTATTTAAAGGATATTTCGGATTTTCCTGATAAAGATATTTTTAAGCCAATGTATCAAATTTTTCAAAATTTTCATTAATATTACAGAAGAAAGACATAAATTGTCATTTCTCTTATTGTTAAACGTTTGGTAAACTAAGAAAATAGTTATTAAAATTACTTATCATCTATGGATATATTGTACGTAGATTACATCATTTCGCCGTTAATCTTCTAGTTTACACCAAATAACAGTGATCTCGGAAAGTTAATCATATATATTTATAATTAACATACAAACCTTGTGGATCCTCAATTTTACGCACCTGGTCCTATAGATATTTTGCTTGGAGCTAGGGGACGGGAATAATACAAGGCGACGGAGGCTTAGCAACGATTCCAACTATTTTCGGCTCCATTGGAGTAGGTATTTTTTTCTCAGTTCTCGCCATCGGAGTCTGAGATAAGTACTCATTACACTTGGTTAGATTGAAGTCAGGAATTTGACTTAGAATGATTCTGGAGATTGAAAGAATTGTCTTCTGATCCACCTGCATGGCTAGAGGAGCAACTAATTAAAGAAAATTTCGTCGCAACTCATGTTCGGCGGGAGATGGCAAATATGACGCCAATTGCCTTTTAATCCCTTTACCGAGTTTACTGACATGCATACCTCATTACAGGTGACATCGAAAAGATGTACAGGTAAATCTTCATTCTACTTCGACACACTGATTATCAAAGGATTATTTTGCGGAAAAATCCAGAAGATACGCTACGACATTATCGCCTTCTTACTGTAACGTATGGAACTTCAGCAACCCCGTTTCTTGTAGTGCGTGTTTTATAGCAACTAGCTGCCGATTAAGCAAAAACACACCCACCTGCATTCGCAGCGATAATAAATGATTTTTATGTCGAAGACATTGTCACAGGTGCAGATACCATTGATGAAGTCATTGCACTACGTAAAGAGTTAGTTGATGTTTTAAAAACTTGCGTAAGTGGACATAGAGCTACTGGCTTAATCTCAATACCTGAAGATCAACGAGAACTGTCGCCGGTTGATTTCAAGGCATCAAATGCTAATAAGATGCTTGGCTCACAATGGTGTCCTTCACGCGACTGCTACTCATACAAGGTCAAATTACCACATACAAGCATATCAACAAAACGACGAATACTATCCGACGCGTCTCGCATTTTTGATCACCTTGGTTTTCTTTCGCCAATTGTAAAAGTAAAGTTATGTTCCAAAAGATTTGGAGAATGTATCTAAAATGGTACGAAGAAGTACCAACGATTCAAAGCAGTCATAAGCAATGAAAAATAAGCAATAAGAAATGAACTACCCCTTGTCGAATGGATACCTGTTCCGAGAATTATGATAACTAATAAGGAGAACTGCGAGTTTCATAGTTTCTGCGATGCATCTTAAAATGCTTATTCGGCAGTCGTATACTGTTCCCTTAAAAGTGTTACCTCTTCCAAAACTTGAATTATGTGGCGCTCTTTAGTTAACGCGACTTTTAAACAAAATCAACATCTCATTTAAAAAACCCAACTTAAAAATCTGTGCTTGGATCTATTCATCATAGTGCTCCATTGGCTGTCGGCACCTCCAAAAAAATAGTCGGTATTTATAGCAAATCCCGTCTCGCTTTAAAAGCTCATGTGGCCGTGGCTCAAGTGGTAGTGGGCTGAGTTCCAAATCGGAAGGTTCGGTGTTCGAATCCCAACCACGCTCGAAGTCATTCATTTTTCCCGTTAACAAAAAGAAAGTAAGATGAATAGTTAACTAGAAATCTTCCTTTCTATTTTAATTTCATTTAAAAAAAAATTTACATTTGCTGTTATTGTATGTGTATTCATATCCACTTGAGTGTTATTTTTTTACAAAAAAAAGAAAAAAAAAATCAGTTGACCGCTAAGCCCATTTTCGGACGTACTCTAAATCATCGTAATTTGTTTCTAAGCGAGACAACTCGTTAATGAAAAGCCCTGCTCAGTTTTCTATTTCCTAGACATTACAACCATCAAGCATTTAAAATCAACGTTCATCGGTACCTCTCTTTATTTTTTCCCTGATTTACCTTCGCCAGCGCTGTGTGAAAGCATTTTCTGTTCCATATCCTTAACACAAAATGCTATGTTGCTACCCTAGGCATAAATTGAAAATATTATTTTTCTTTTACCTAGTTTGGTTGCATTTAAAATAGGATCATTTCCTAATTTTACATCTATCGGCTTTTTTAAATTTATATATTCGTCAAATGACAGATCATTTTTTTACAGTATGGTCAGTACAAGCACTGTCTAGAGGCCGATTATTTCAATTTGAACACAATAATTTGTCTTCTCCCTTATTAACCCTAAGGGCATACATTGCCTGGTCTGTTGTTTTTGCCTTCATTATACCATAATCTTCCACGACCATAACCTCCTCGATGACAACCTCTGCCATAACCTCGTTGAGCACATCTAGGTTGGTAACGTTCTTGGTTGTGTCTTCGTCGCAATGTCTCTTTTGTTGAGCATTCGTTTTGCTTTTTCCTGAGTTCGAAGCAATTTCCTCGCATGTTTGATGTAAAAGCATTAGAATTACTGTCTGTTTTCACTTTCATTTGTTTTTCTTCGTCTGATTTCATTTTTATTTTAGATTTTAAAAATTAAATAGTTCTGTCCTTTTCTTGTAATACGTAAATCAAGTCTACAACATAGCTGTATGACGATGGTAGGTCTTTCAGTATGCACTGTAATTTTTCCTTCTTCGTTATTTTCCCGCTTGACGCTTTTAGTTCAAATCTAACCTTTTCGGATTCATCAAAAAGATTTATTATATCGTCGAAATCTTGCAACTTCACATTTTCGAAATTGTTTCTGTGTTCTATTTGTAAAGCCGCCGTTGATTCTGTAAAATATGTTTCATCAAGTTTACTTATGATTTCATATGGAGAACCAAGTTCCTCAACATACGATATTCTAACTGTTTATTAGTTATAAATACAACTATATAAGGGGTGATTATTTGCGAGATAGATCACGCGTGACTCCTATCAAACTGTTTTGTCATTTTCGTTCAGTATCGTTTGGCAAGTCACCATGGAAAGACTCACACCACAACAGTGTCTTCAAATTGTTCAGCTGTATTACGAAAATCAGCGTTCTGTGAGAAATGTTTTTGTGCAATTCGACTAACTTACGGTGCTGATACTCGACCGGTCAGACCACATCCAGCACGTAGTGAAGAGACTACAGCAGCTGTAGCTGAGAGTGTACGCGAAGAGCGTGACGAATCGATTCGTCGTCGTTCTCAGCAGCTTGGCTTAGCGTATTCAACAACTTGGTGTATTTTACGTGGGGATCTCGGACTAAAAACGTACAAAATTCAACTTGTGGAAGAATTGAAGCCAGGCGACTTGAACTTGCGTCAGTAAATGGGCTCTGGAAAAACTCAATGAAAATCCGGTGTTTTATCGTGAAATTTTGTTCAGTGGTGAAACAAATTTCTGACTCAATAGATACGTTAACAAAATTGCCGTATTTGGACTGATGAGCAACCCGAAGAGTACCAAGAGCTACCATTACATCAATTAATAACAACAGTATGGTGTGGCTTATGGCTGGTCCATTGGTTCATATTTCTTCCAAAAATGAGGCAAATCAGAATGTTACCATCAATGGTAACCGTTATCGCGCCATGTTAACGGACTATGTCCTTCCTGAAATTCAAGCACATGTTCTCGGTGAGCTCTGGTTTCAACAAGACGACGCAACGAGCGTTGAGAAATGATTTTGGTGAGCACTTAATTTCAGGTTTTGCTACGGTAAATTGACCGCCTAGATCGTTAGATATCACACCTTTGGACTATTTTTTCTGAGGATATGTAAAGCCTCAGGTCTTTAGAAATAAGCCAGCTACAATTGACGCTTTGGAAGCCAACATTACTCGTGTTATCCGCAAGATACCAGTCGCTATGCTAGAACGAGTTGCCCAAAATTGGACCTTCCGAATGGACAACCTTAAACCATCATTTACATGATATCATTTTCGAGATAATCAAAATTTTAAGTTCACTTAAAAATTTATGTGTTTTATTGTACATTATAAATCGAACCTCACGATGAATCACCCTTTACATATGAACATGTGTAGTTAGTTAGATTGATATCTGCACGTTTCCAATCTGCACCGTGTTTATATGCTGTGTTTTATCTCTAATTACTGGTTGTTCACAGTTTTTAATTTTGAGAAATTTCACTAACTTTTTTTTCAAATTTATTTAGTTTTCTCCATAAAAATAGATATTACCACATCATCCACTTTTGCGTATGACATGTTCTTTCTTTTTTTATATAATTATTACAGTTATCTGTTACACAGTTAATTCACACTTAATTTTTTTTATTTTTATTTATTAATTTTTTTTAGTCACAAATCACAGCTTTATTAACCACTCTTATTTTCAACTACTGCTTCTACAAAATAAGTAATCTTTTATTGATTTCAACATACCTTGGCATCTTTCGAGAACGATCTGTATTATCTAGCGTTATACACAATTTTTCATTTTACTAGAATATTTGGTAAAGGTTCCCATTCTGCTATTCTATGTGGATATCACAAAATATTATAAACTTAAAGACTATGAGTGAACCACTCTCTTACTCTAATTATTTTTTACGAGCTTTATAGAAGTTGTACTAAGAAAAATAGTTGTAAATGTACACTAAGGCACAACAATTTCAACACGTTCTAAGAATCCTAAGAATTCTTTGAATCCGCTTAAAAATACGTCCATCTTCTACATAGCTACACAAGAACTACAAAAGAGATTGCAGGAAATGGATATAAATCTGTAAAGCAATCACCTTTGTCGTTGTCTTTCACTTCTCGCGCTTTTTACTTACAATTTTAGGAAATGCTCAGTAAAAACTGAGTAGTATGAATCTGGAGCAAGCGAAATGGTTTAATTTATTTTTAGCTCTAGCTGAGTTACAATTTTCTAATTGGAGACATTTTACCGTGTATGTTGACAGAAAGAAGTAAAATGTTATGTTTGGTGTAAAAAATACATAATATTATACTTTTTTTTTAGAGTTCGCACCCAACGCACAGACGTGTGATACAATAGTAAAACATTTTTTATCCTACAATACCGGCGGTTCAAACGCAAGTTTTTATACTGTACATATGTCATATTTTCCTTAAAGAGATAGAGGCACATAAAAGTGGAAGCTGATAAAATGATTAAAAAATATCCAGCCCTTGCGTTGGAGAATAAAATTACCTTTAATGCAAATGATTGGTGATAACATTCAACACGTGCAGCCTAATGTCAGCTCTTTCGCATGTAATAATCTCTCGGTTAGTACTCACAGACTAACGGCAAACATTCAAGAAATCTCTGCTCTCCAAGATATATATATAGAAGAACACAAAAGCAACTCAAACGCGCCCAAATGGACAGCTATTATCGGAGATCTGAAACGATCTGCAAACACCTACAACGCGAATATCGGAAAAAGGAAATTAAAAATGCAGACTATGTTAGTCGCTCTCATGCAATGAGTCATCAGCAATCTACTCTGAATAGCAATCGCTTTTCTCCATTAGCAGACTTGGACAATATGGACAACTGTTCCTTAGTGAGCGATGTGAGAAAACAATAACTACAATAACAATAACTAATACTAAATCGGATAGATCCAACAAAATTGTATTTTGCCCACCTATATATATATAAATTGGCAGCAGCCTAATGTAATGTTTCTGATATCCAGTATTATATTATATAAATATATAGCATGGGCTAATTATTAATTGACAGCTCGAGATGAAAATAAAAAATTAGTGGGGTGGTTACAAGGTGTTACTGCTGCCGACGGTTTGGTCACAATGGAGACTGTTGTGCCTATAGTAATTTCTGTGTTTTTGTGGCGAAAGTCATGACTCTGAGTCTAGCATTAAGTCTCACAAGAAAATGTAGGGAAACAAATCTGGAAGTTTCAAAACTTAAATGCAATAACTGCATTTCTTTTCAAAAAGAAAGGTGACTTTATATTTTTAAAAAAAAAAGATATTTATTTATTCATCAATATTAATATTGTCAGATTCAAAGTAATCTCCCTCAGATATAATACAGTTGTGCCAGCACCTTTTCCAATCCTCGAAAACTTCTCAAAGGCATTTTTGGTATAGCCTTCAGCTCTTCCAGCAATGCCGTGTTTTTTCCGTATTGGCTCTCCTGGGTACTTCCAAAGGAACGATTGGACTTTGGTTTCGACGTTATAACCATACCTATGATTCGTTACCAGTCATGACCCTTTTGAGCAAGTCGTTATCATCATTGACGTCAGCTCAAGCGCTCCTGAGCGATGCTCATACAACTTTTCATTGGATCAAAATTAAGAATTTTCGCTGACACACGTCTCATGCTCAAAACATCCGAAAAAATTTCATAACACGAGCTGACCGATATGTCAACATCCTCAGTAACTTCTCTTTTTGTAATTCGTCGAATTTTTTTCATAGCTTTGACGTTATCTTCTTTTGTTGATGTGCTGGGGTGTCCGAGGTTGGTCATTGGCATCTTCTCGGCCATCTCGGAAGAACTTGTACCATTTGTTAACATTTATTTACATTTAATTACTCGCCGTATGCCACCGCCTCAAATACAATCCTGTTTCTTTTTACAGTGATATTTTTTCAGTCTATTTAATTTTGCGGGTGCTTCTAGGAAGCAATTTTGTTCCTAGCCACTGAGCCTACCACCGACGAATGCACATGTTAACCAGTTCACTCGTTTTTTGTGTGCTGTGCAAAAAACAAAATAAAAAACGCGCAGCGTAAGAAAAAGAAGACAAACCTAAACCACCGCGCGTGTGAAAAATCAACAAAAAATAATGCAGTGCGATGAAAAACAAAAAATAAATAAAAAATATCGCACTGTGCGGGTATCCCACCACTCCGGCTCCTGTTAGAAGTACTGGTGCTTGCACTCGGTCACTGCCGTTTCTGTATGTATCATACGGTACACGCATTGACTAAGTGTATGTAACAAATGACAGATAGCGGGTTTAGAGTGTGAATTTTTTTTGGTGCACTGTTTCATATTGTTATAAGGGCATAACACCTACAGCAATTTGATTTGGTAAGCCAAGGTCAAAATTCTCACTTCGCAGTTTTGCTTAGCATCGTTGATGTTTGTCTTTTCTGCGCTTGTTTGTGGTTATGACAAGAAAATTCAGGAAGGGTTGACATAGCTAATACACGCGGGCTAAAAAGCAATCACTTTTATGCGTACGTCTTCGTCTGTAAGTACAGACCAACAGTTTTGGCACTTATTGAAACACAGGTAGATCTCCGCCCACTCCTCTCAAATCACTCTGATATGAAGCTTCCTGGCTACGAACTAGTGCCACTAAAGTATTCTTTTCTCATGGCGGCCCCGCCATTTACGTGCGTAGTGGTGTAGCTTACAAAATTCTACAACAATGTAGTCCCTGTTCCAATCCGGAATTAAATTTCATGTGGTAAAAATTCCATCTCCGTAAGCAAATTATCCGCTTCTGCTTTATTTACATAAGTCCCAAACAGCAATTCGACCTTTAAAGAGTTCGATGCGCTGTCTGACTCCATTCAAAGAGTTGTATCCCTGTATACTAATGCTGAAATCGTTATTACGGTCGATTTCAATATACTCAATTCTGGGTGGCTTCAATATTCTGGACAGACAACGCCCGAAGTACGCTGTGTTGAGATTTTCGCTGAAATGTAAATGAGCCTACGCGAATACCAGACGTAGACAGTCATACCGCCAACACCCTGAACTTGTTTTTAACTTCTCACCCTGATAAATACACCGTTGATTAGTGTCGGACCATTATGTCATAAACAGTATGGCAATACGAGAAAGCCAATTGGAGCGAATTTAATAGCTTTTTTATTAATTTTAACTGGTCGTTATGTTGCCTCGATAACGACGTGGATGGCGATGCTGATTTGACCACAGACATTATTCTTCCTTAGAGTATCAAACCAAAAGAAAAAGCGTGTACTACTCGAGCGTGTATTACTCGAGCTGTAACAAGTCTGTCAGGGTTAGAGAAATTTTATTTTATTTTTTTTTTTGTTCTACAAGTTCAAACTAGTCAGGAATGACTGCAACGCTTTTACTAATGGTGTAAAATTCCAATACGATTAAGAACTGAGGCAAAAAATACTACAATGTCCCAAAGGCAGTAAATATTTTAGGTCATTCGTGAGAAACATTAGAAATTCGGCCTTTATTATCTTTATCCAATCCAAGCTATTTTACAACGACAATTCAGCTGTCAGCTCTTAGGACAAGGCCAATCTACTTGCTGCACACTTTGCGGCTAGCTCAATACTTCCAGATTGTGCCTCATCCTCGTCTGCACTTGAGTGCTATGAATTTTCAATGAGACGAATCAGCTTTCGCACTCGCGTAATAGCAAGCATACCTAAATATCTTTATATACACAAATTCGCTGGTCCAGATGGAATATCTTCCCTTCTTCTTAAGGGGTGTTCTTCCTTGCTGGCAAAATAACTGCGTAAGCTTTTTCATCAATCCTTCTCTTTAGGAATCTTTCCGAACAGATGGAAAACAGCATTTATCCAGCCCGTCCCTAAAAAGGGCGAATCTTCTTCTTCAACCGATTTGAATTTAATGCTTCTAAAACTCAATGCTGTCTGCTGACATAAAGCAAAATTTTAATACCCAGCTATTATCCATTTGTGACACTAAAATCATTGAAACCGAAAAATTTTCCATCGGTGTGTGTATCAGTGAATCTTACGTTGGAATAACCACATATTCAATGTCGTTAAGAATGCTGCGAAGAAATCCCTTTAGCGCGCGCTCATTATAAAAAAAATGTAACGCTGGCCGAAGCTTACCACGAGACTTCCGTAGGAAAGATTTTTGATGCAATGATTTTTGGGAGAGACTTAAATGCTCGCCACCAACACTGAAGAAATAGCGTACACAATAGTAATGGATTCAACGTATATGATTGATATTTCAACGACCTTTTCCCTTTCTTAAGTCTTGATTTGATTTCGCTTAATAGCCCAACATTCCCCTGTTCCTCTTCGGTAACAGGTTAGATTCCTACTCTTATCTTGTCTGAATAGTACAGCTACCAATAATTTGTGCTCGATATTTCCTACAGTATCTGACCATTATGGAATTTCCCTTAAGGCAGAAGTTGGTAATTAAACACCTCTGTTATTACCGCCTGTTACCTACAGAAGCTTTAAAAGCACTGATTGGTAGACCTTCAGACAAGATTTCGTAATAGTCTTTCCCGACTAAACATACCATCAGAGAGGAACCTTTCGAATGCAGAAATTGACACATTCATCGGAAAAATTTATTCAGCGCTGGCAAGAAGCATCAATTCTTATTCGGTAATATTCCTCTTATAATAAAACTTATTAAAATACTTTCCCTGTGGCTTAGAAAAGTGAAAGAATATTTATATCATAGACGGCTTAATAGAATAAGTCAGGAATATCGCTAGTTGTCGTCAAGAATTAAATGCATCAGTAAAATCGTAAATGAGGGATTAAATTGAGATATCAATATCACTTTCAAGTCAAGACTACAGAAAATAAGACCTTCTCTTTAAGCTTTTAAATAGATGGACAGAATAACTGGACGAACATTTTTTTGGTATGGAGCTTTTACAGGACATACTGACGCATGATAGCGGGGAGCTAGTGGATACTGTAACTAAGCTCAATACACTCTTCACTGTTACAGAATTTCGTGCTGGTCAAAATGATTTCCCCATAACCAAGTTTTCGCTATCTCATCCTAATGCACCACCTTTTACCACCCGTGACAAGGTACAGCATTTAAGATACAGCCTTAACAACAAGCGTTCTTCAGGAAGCCTTAACAACAAGCGTTCTTTGGTCTTGGCTCATTTGGTGAACGCCATTCTGATGATTGGATTGCGTGTCCCATAAATCCACGCCTCGTCTCCAGTAATGATCCTTTTGATGAATGTGAGATCCGATTCAGCCTGGAAAATCATCTCTCTTGCGACGTCATTGAGGTCTTTCGGCACCAACTTTGCTGCTACACGACGGAATCCCAAATCATTAACCAAAATGTCTTGGACGGATCCATAGGCAATGTTCAAGTACTTCACTATCTCTCTGATGGCTAATTTGCGGTTATTAACCAACATTTATTTTACTTCATCAATGTTTTCGTCGGTTTTCGATGTCGATGGTCTGCCACTGAGTTCATCATCGTTGATTGATTCACGACCACTTTTGAACCACTCGTGCCACTGGTTAACGACCGTTTTCTTTAGAAAATCGTTGCCGAAACATTTTTCCAATATTTCCAATTTTTGCGCACCATTAAATCCGTTTTTTACGCAAAATTTAATACAAGTTCGTTGTTGCAAATTTAAATCCATTTCTAAAATTTAAAAAAAAATCGCCAACACACACAGAGATAAATGTACTCTTGGCTACGTAACTTTTGCAAATGTCAAGCTATGACGCTAAGATTTGAAGGGAATGTCAACAACAGATGTACTAACTTAACAAAAAACAGAACTCAAATTGGAACAATGAGAGCAAAAAATGCAATTCGGATTCAGGAAAGTCCACTCGACAAAACATAACCAAACCCCTGTTATGCAGGAAAATTATCCAAAAATTAAGAAATAAGAAGTCTGCAGTTGGGCTGGATATTGACTTTGAGAAAGCCTTCGATACCCTCTGGCATAAAGGCGTGATTCTTAAACTCATACGATTAAATTTTCCCACATGGCTCATTCGATCATTTTATGACTACCCACAAAACCGTTTTTTTTCCGTAGTTGTACAATGGTACTCAGAACAATTCCCGGTGTTGTCAGGTGTTCAGCAGGGGTCCATTTTAGGCCCGGTTCTGTTCATTATATTTCCTTATGATTTTTCATACGAAAGTGCTTTGGATGCTGAAAGAGAATTTGGTGAAATTTTCTTTGCAGACGATATCTTTATACTAGTTAGCGATGCGAGGTCTCAAAAAACACAGAAATTTGGCATAACTTAGCTGTGAAAGAAAGCAAAACGTTGAGTTTGCAAATAGGTAACCATTCCATTCCCCTGCGGTCAGAATTGAAATACTAAGGAGTTTACTTCAACAACACGTTACTTTTTATTTTATTTATTTTATTTTATTTTATTTTATTTTGGTGTGGGCGAGAGCCCCCATTTATTAAAACTTAAAACTAAGGTTGGTTATTGTGGTGAAGGAGAACCGATTTAAGGTAGGAAGTGGTGCGGTGGAAGTCAAAGACGCTAGGGTTTGAATTAATTTTTCGTAGCATACGGGAGATTGGTTCATTCGCGCCATAGGTGGTGTGGTGGGTTGGGAGATAGAAAAGACGAGGGGTACGTAGATTACGAGGGTTAATTTAGAGGAAAATAGAATTGTGAAGGGACGTGCATTCAACCTGACCTGAAAGAAGTCGATGAATGAAGAGAAAGTCGGCTGCATCTCTGCGTTCCTCAAGGGTGTTTAGGTTAATAAGGTTGAGACGGTTTTGATAGGGGGCAGAGTAAAAGAATCATCCCAGGGCAAACCTCGAAGAGCGAATCAAAGAAAACGGCGCTGGATGCTTTCGACTCTCGAGATATGAACGCGATGATATGGGGACCATACTTGACTGGCGTACTCTAGGAAGGGACGAACAAAGGTAATATAGAGGGACCTGGTCACGTATGGATTGGTGAATTCTTTGGACCATCGTTTTACAAAACCTAGTGCAGAGTTGGCTTTAAGGATTATCCCATCCATATGCAAACGGAAGTTGCGCTCCCTATCACACAAAATGCCGAGGTCGCGAAGAGATTGAACGGAGGAGATAGGTTGGTTGTGGAGAAGGTAGAATCGGGGAGGAGATTTAAGCCGCTTATGTGAAAAGGTGATGGATTGGCATTTGGTGATATGAAGTTCCAAACAATTTTTGAGGCACCAGATAGAAAAACTATCAAGGTCTTGTTGAAGAAGGAAGTCATGGGGAGAGGAAATGGTTTTGAAAAATTTGGTATCGTCGGCGTAAAGGGAGACGGACGAGTATTTGATGATCCTATCGAGATCAATTATGGTTAATATTAAGAGAAGGGGGCCGAGATGGCTACCTTGAGGAACTCCAGAGGTGGCCAAAAATAGAGCGGAGTGGGCTGACCTAAAACGAACACTGTAAAAACGGTTTTCGAGGTAAGAGGATATCCATTTCAACAGTATGGGTTCAAAGCCGAGGGCAGACAATTTGAAGAGTATTAATCGATGAGAGATTTTATCGAAGGCTTTGCTTAAATCGGTTGCAACTACATCGACTTCATTGCCGTTCTCTAGGGCGGAGATGGCAAAGGATACGAATTCAACGAGATTTGTGGTGGTTGACCTACCCTTTAGGAAGCCATTTTGTCTAGGGGAAATAAGTGGTTTGCATTGGAAGCTTAGAGCTTCATACAAAATACTTTCGAGGAGTTTGGGTATATGGGAGAGTTTAGCGATTGGAGGATAGTTTGTTATTTTGTTCTTTGATCCCTTTTTGTGGATCGGGGTTATAAAGGAGGTTTTCCAAACCTGAGGAAATTCTCCTTGTGAAAGGGATAGACGAAAGAGATCAGAAAGGGCAAGCGAAAGAGACGAAGAACATTTTTTAAGAAATATGGCAGGAAGGCCATCTGGACCGGGTGTAAATTCGTCATTGAGTTTGTGTAATTTATATTCGATATAGGAGGGGTCCAAGATGTGAGAGAGAAGTGGGCCGTTGGAGAAGTTCAGTAGGTAACAAAAATAGGATGGATCTGGTACAAAGGAGTCGTTGGTGAAGGATTGTTTAAAGAAGCTGGCAAATAGGTTGGCAATGGTGGGTGGATCGGTTGATGACTTGTTGTTGAAAGAGAGGGAAGGAGGGCAACCATCGGACTGGTAAAGGGAATCGTATAATTCGGTGAAATGATGATAAGCACCAAGATAGTTGGAATAGTCGGACAAGGATCTGGTGCAGGAAAACAGCCCATAACTTGTTTCTCTTGTTTCGTAAGGAACGAAGGTTGCGATTATACCAGGGAGGACTAGTAGATGATGTTTTAAGGCGGGAAAACGGAACGTAAAGGCTGAAAGAACTAAATATTTCTTTATAAAAAATGGATAAGGCATCATTTACGCTTAGGTTGTGAAAGTTAAAGGGGGATCTGCTAAGATAGTCACTGATTTTGTGAAAGTTTGCTTTATGAAAGTCGTAGGATGAGAGAGTTGTGGGAGGAGTGGACTGGAAAGAAGAGTTATGATGAAAGTAGAAGGGGGGGGGGGTGGTAGTTGTCGATTGTAGAGAGAGATAAGGGACAAAGTGAGACTGAGGAGTTAATTGAATCTGTTGTGAAAATAAGGTCCAATTGCCTGCCCATATAGTTGGATACACCACTGACTTGGCATAGACTTGAGTCTGTTAAGCGATCTAAGAAGAGACATTCCTTAGCTGAGTTGGCATTTGAAGCGATGAAGAACGATTGATCGTCTGATGGAATTCACTGTAGAGTCAGACAGGTCAGACAGGTCAATTAAATAGTCGATCGCATCGACAACAAGTTGTTAGGTTGAGCTGGCAGGATGTAGCAACCTAAAACGTAAAGGGACTTGAAGGGAAGTGATATTTTTATAGCGACAAAGTCGACTTTAGAGGATGAAGAGATGCTAATGGAGAAGAGTTAAGGCTGTTGTGGATCGCCAGTAAGACGCCTCGACAGGGGGAATCATCATGTGGGTGGTAGTAGGGGGGAACAATTCCTGGTTCTTTATGTCGGGAATCAAATTGGTTTCAGTCAAGGCGTAAATATCAAAGGGAAGAGAATGCGATTGACGTAGGACAGCATTGGTTTTAGAGGGAAGACCTCTTACATTCTGGTAGTAAAATGTAAGAGGGATGTTGTGGGGTGGAGATGTATGGCGGGATGGTTTAAGTGCTGACGAGGAAGGCACGTTATGGACGAAAAAAATTATCGTGGTCAGCTCGGCTTCGCTGTAGGTGTGAGACTCGTTTAGAGTGAACGTAGTGGCCGAATGCAGCAAGGTCGTCTAAGACTGATAGGGTCGGTAGGGAAGCCTTCCTGCTGGATGGATACCATGACGCTGGTTTTGGTCTTCCCTTTGTAGCAGACCGAGTCCGATTTGTCGAGTAGATAGGCGAGAAAGAGACGAATGTTTTCATATATCTTTCTCTCTCTAAGCCTAGAGAGTGCATAGCGACTTTCTGTAGTTCCATTGGTTTGCTGGGTTAGTTTAACTGTGGGGGGAAAAAGAGGATCAAGAATAGGGGCAGTGGAGGAGGGAGATGGAGATTCGTGGTTGGATATGGAGTTGGGCGCCGGATAAGGTGTTGGGTTTAGGGTATGGGAGTTAATAAAATTAGGGTACTTAGCTCCAGTTTGTAGGTCGAAGTTAGGATCGGTGCTGGGATCGGTGGCGTAGAAGATTGAGAAGGGATAATATGGGTGGTTGGGGTTAAGTTGAAAGAAACGCGTTGGCGCGGGGGCTTGGGTGGAACATTGGAAATTAGCGAATTAGAGGATTAGTGTGTAAGGGCTTTGTGTCGGAATAGTGAGGAGGGGGGACTAAAATCGGGGAACAAGTTTGTTTTGAAGCTCCAGTTGGGATCGGGATTAGAGCTTCGTTTTTTGTCAGCGTGCTTTTTAGTTATAAGGGGGTTTGGGAGCGGTCTTTTTTTAAGCTTAACTTTACGTTTATTTTTAAAATTTTGGTTGTCGTCGACACGTGGGTTTTCTCGTTCCCCAGAGCATTTGGTGATACTTATCTTCCCAGGCTTAGTGGCCTTACCAGGGGAAGTGGGGAATAACCATGAATATTTGGTTGGGATGCTGATTTTGAAGCTGCAGGAACTATTAGAGTCAGCAGGGGAAATCATCTTGCACTCGCTAATGGTGATGGCATAATTTCGGTGAAAGAAATTCCGCACCCAACTAACATCAGCGTGTTGAGGAGCCCCTTCAACGTTGAATGCTGTATGGTTTCCCTCTTTCAACTTTTCGAGTCGGCTTTTCCATTCGGAGGGGGTCCATGAAGTTCCGAATTGTTTGAGCAGTTTGCGTGGGGCGGGGGCGGGTGGGATAGGCAGCGCGGTTTCGTTTTCCGTTGTTAGGGCGGCGGGAGGAGTATTTGAAAATGACTCCGTGTCTACTAATTCATTATGAATTGAGACATTGTAGGGGGAACTAGCTTGAAGTTGAATTTGATCGGGGATTCCATCGATTTTGTGGGAAGCCAATCTCACTTCTTTACCGATATCGGCAACGGTCAACCGAGTTGCTATGAGTTCCTCGCTGACGTCTATTATTTTTAGGGTTAAGTCATCGAGCGTAGAGTCTGGGATGCGAGGTGGGATGTATTGTTTTGGAGGAGGATTGAAAAAGCAAATCGAGATCAGTACGGAGAAGATTGATAGAGTCGTTTATGTGTGTGAGTACGTTGGATTTAAGGAGGTTGGCAAAATTTTTTCTATCATTCTTCCCGTGAAATTGTAAGCTTCCACATTACTGTCAATGCAGTTTACTGTTTTAACAAAGATGCTACGAAGACATAAGTGAAAGCTAAAGTTGTTTTCGCTTCGCTAAAGCCTTTATTGCAGTCAGAAGCATTGGCCCAAAATAAAAAGTTACTGACATACAAAATGCTTACGTATCCATATTTTGCCATACGTATTCTGTGCAGGGTTTACAATCTCTTCCACAGTAGCAAAAGAATTAAAGCAATCCGTGAGAAGAATACTTAGATTCTGTTGTGGAAAGTATAGAAGATCAGACAAAAATGGTATTCAAATAAACTTCTGTATGACACATGCAAAGTAACACCTCATATGAAATATCTCATTAATCTTTATCTTAAGAAAATTTCAATGCATAAACTTTATTCCAAATGCAATGAACTCAAACAAATGTGAGGGCTTGGACGACAATTATTATCTTTCATTACGAGTAATCTCCTTAATGAAAAATCCCTTAATTATATCGAACAAGATGTTGGAAGAAGCCTTATGTTTTGTTTTCATGTAAAAGCGTCATGGTCTAATTTGAGAGGATAACAAAGTTGTCCTTTAAAACACAAAAATATGCTTGCAATATACTATTCATATATGTATGCACATATACTCCATTTTTTAGCTTTTGATTATAGAAGCATTTATATATTATTCATTAAGCAGATTAGTTTGACATTTTTACTAGAGTGTAGATGTATATATGTATACTAAGTAATATTCAAATTATTGCACTTGGTACGAGTTTGTTTTGTTTTGTTTCGTTTTCTTTTTCGTTTAAATGTATCTTTTTATCTAGTCATTATTAAAGGTTGTTAAAAGCAAGCATACAGGTAATCAGCTATTATTATTAAAAATGCATAAATATATGAATTGAAAAAACACAAAAATGGATTACAGTGGAATTATATTGTATATCATTTAAATTTGTTAAAAATATATGTTCTACGTACGCCGGCGTCATGCCTTCTAGTAATTTGTCTGGTGCACATTCCATTAGAAGTATTAAATTCTTTGAATCGCTTGGAGGCGGATAGAATTTCTCTTCAACTTTCCTTAAAGGACACTGCGTGTATGCTGTGGAAACGTGAATGACGCTTTTAAGACTTTTCATTTCATTGCATAAAAGCATCATGTCGCGACATGCTACAACGTTAATTTGCATTGCAACTTTTAATTTTTCGTCAAATCGCACAGTAGCAGCCATGTGAAATACAATATTAACGTGATCGATCAGGATTTGGCGGTCAACTGAATTCAAACCCAATCCTGGAAGCATGCAATCACCAGCTATCCCTTGAAAATGGTGTCGAAATTTCGGAGCCGTTGTTTTCATTGAATTAAAAATCTGAAAAAAAAAAAACGAATTTTGTAATATGAAAAAAGAAGTTTGCTGTATATTTAATGCAAAAAAAATTTAATTTTCATATATCAAAAAAATTACAAAGAAAAAAAAAACAAAAAATCAAAACCTAAATCGAATATAAATTTTCTAGTAACTCATACTTACCATTGCGCACAAACTTTTATTGCTTTGTTAGAATAGGTAATGACAACAATTAATGCCAATAATTTCTGAAAACACGGCATTGCAACCTTATGGAATTAAAAACACAATCGACAAATAAATACTTATATAGGGTTTTCCAATAGGGACTTGACAGCTTTAAATTTAATTTGTGAACGCACTCTTCCACTAATCATCAAACTGTCACAGCCAATTTATTCAGTAAACTCAACATTTTCATCATGGTAAAGTACACTAACGAGCTACGTTCTCCGATTGGGTTCTGGAGAAGGTGCGCCAAGATGACGAATTTCATCGCAAAATCATCTTCATTAACGAAGCTCATTTTTGGCTCCAATGGGTTCGTCAATAAACAAAATATGCGTTATTGGTCGGGTGAAAACCCACATGTGCTTCATGAATCACCACTTCATCCACAAAAAATAACTGTTTGGTGCGGTTTGCATGCCGGCGGCGTTCTTGGGTCATATTTTTTCGTCGACGATAACGATCGTCACGTTACTGTGAATGGTCAGCGTTATTGCGCCATGACCTTCGATTATTTTTGACCCGAATTGGAAGATATGGACTTGGACGACATGTGGTTTCAACAGGATGGTGCCACAAGCCATTCAGCACACGCTACAATCAATTATTTGAAGAGTAAGTATGGTGAGCGTGTTATCTCAAGACATGGGCCAGTCGATTGGCCGCCTCGTTAGTGCGATTTAACGCCGCTTGACTATTTTCTGTGGGGCTACGTTAAGTCATTGGTTTATGTCAACACGCCGACGAAGTTGGAAGAGCTGTTTTGATTGTACTTCAAGCCAATAATAAAGTTTTTGAAATATCTCAAATGGTTTGCCTTTTATTTTAAAAAAAAAGTTGTCAAGTCGTTATTAGAAAACCCTAAATGTGTACATAAGTTTTACTGGTTCAACCAATTCCATCATTAAGTTAAGTGGCATCAACACAAATTTTTTCATAAAATTTTATTTCAGCTTTTAAAAAATATGATAGAAATTAGTCTTCGTCTCAGTTTAAAAGTGTAAGGACAACCTATGCCAAAAACCAAAATAAATAATTTTTCCTTTTTTTTTTAAATAAACTTATTTTTTTGGCACCCATTCAGGGATCGGCAGTGTTGCGAAGGGCTTGATTTACAAAAAAAAAAAAATAATAATAATAAGAAATAAATAAAAAAACTTAATTAGCCAGTTGCCTAAAGTAGCCGCCGTGTTTTAGCTTTTTGGTTTTTACACAGTGAAGTCAGACGTCCCAAGAAGCCACAGTACCTCCCGTTAATTTGCACCTATCAATCCCACCCATCGCGATTGTGTTGTGGTGAAATTTAAGGACCCTGGAGTAGCCCATAGTTTCAAAATTTGTTAGTAAATTTCTAAACTATTCAACAAAACGGAAGTTCGTAATAACTTAGCCGCACCACCCGATCGTCAGTCAACATCAACCCGAGCTTTGATGAAATCTCTGAACAAAATAGCGATTAGTATATAGTAAAGATACTGTAAGAAACTTTTTACTGTTCATTAAATAAAAGTGTTATTCAAGAAATAAAATCCATGTATAAAAATTGAGTTCTGTTTTCACGACAAGTTTACCTGAAGTTGTAAAATTGATAACATTACGTTGAAAATATGATATCGGTCCAATGACCGCCCCCTGAGTTGATGCATATTTATGCTCGTTTTACGGAATTTTGAATTCGCAAAACATATGGCTCTAAATTTGTGATTTCTTCTTCAATGTTGACTTTGAAGACTTTGTTAGAATCGCGATTCTGTTCTAATGAAACAACCACTTAGTTTAAGCGTTGTGAATCGAGTGACTCAAACTCTACTGACCGTCTTCCACGCTACTTATCCTCTTGCATAGATCGTCACTAGTTCCAGGTCAACCACGCGTTCTATTTTCATACCCTGACACAGTTTTATTGTTCAACACAACATATGCAGCCTGTGTACCACTTGACATAGTTGCCCTACAATGGGTCCGTATTGATTATGTTTGCAATATGATCCCACATCGTATTGTTTCGCTGCTTTGGTTGACATAGTTCGATTGCCTTTCCTATGATTGTGATTAATAGTTGGTTGCACGTGTGGAACATTTGGTCATAATCGAACTATGTCATGTGTCTTACAGGCAGTTCGTGGGAATTGTATGGTCTTTAGATTTTGGGCACAACACTCCTGCCCCCTTAAAATACGAAAGGCGTACGAGGTAACGAGTGCGATTTTTCGGCTTTAGGTGTAGATGAGGATGATGAGTAAAGAATTCAGTACTTGCTATTATTTATTTTATTTTTTGACTGCTTTATATATACAGTTTTTTTTTTCATAGGTACATAACATATATGTATATATTATTTTATATCTATAATACAATATTTTGCTAAATTTGGTTTGCATTTTTTTTTTCTTATAACTCATTGGTTATTACATATTCTGTTGCTTTTATTTATTTATTTTACATTTAATTTATTATAATATATAAAGCTACAGCTATAAAGGTGCAAAAGAAAATAGTTATGGAACAATACACATGTTTATGACTTACAGACAATAAAATTTTGTTTTTGTTTATTAAATCTTTTACATTAATATTGGGTACGTAATTTAATTCGTGCGGTTTTTTTTTTTTTATATGTGAACGTTTATTTAGGAAAAACATGTACAATAGTATTATTCGAAGTATTGCCCATCTCAAGCTATGACTTTTTCTCATCTTTCTGACAATTTGTGGACCCCATCCCAAAAAACCTGCGCCGGCTTGGCAGCCAAGAATGAACCAAGCCAATTTTTGACATTCTGCTCTGATGTGAACCGTATTTCAGTGAGGGCGTTCTGCATCGACCGGAACAAATGGTAGTCAGTAGGGGCAAGGTCAGGGCTATAAAGCGGGTGGGGTAAGACTTCCCATCCACTGTTTTCCAAATAGTTCTTAACCGGTATAGCAACGTGGGGCCGAGCGTTGTCATGATGGAAAATTATTGCCTCGTGTCTGGTCTAATATTCCGGGCGTTTTTCGGCTACTGCTCTCTTCAAATGGATTAATTTTATTCGGCAGCTTTGTCCATTGATGGTTTACCCGGTTTTAATACAGCACACCCATCTGATCCCACCAAATGCAGAGCATTACCTTCGCGCGATTGATATTCGGCTTTGCCGTTGATTTGGCTGGTTGGCCGGGTTTCACATATGATTTTTTGCGCTTGGGGTTGTCTTAATGTATCCATTTTTCATCACCAGTAACAATCCGATGCAAAAATGACTTCCTTTTATGGCGTTCCAGCAGCACTTCGGAAATGCAAAACCGCCTTTCTAAGTCTCTCGGCTTGAGTTCATGTGGAACCCAATTTCCTTGCTTTTGAATATATCCAGCTGCTTTTAAACGTTTTGAAATGGCTGCTTGAGTGACACCCAAAGATTATGCGAGCTCTTCTTGTGCTTGGCAACAGTCTTCATAGAGTAATGCTTCCAGTTCTTTATCTTCAAACATTTTTGGCTGCCCAGGACGTTCATCGTCTTCCAAACCAAAATCACCACTTTTAAATCGTGCAAACCACTTTTAGCACGTTCGCTCAGCTAGTACATGTTCACCATAAACTTCCACCAAAATACGATGACTTTCGGCAGCAGTTTTCTTTATGAAGAAGAACTCTTCTCAAAAACACTTTTTCAGGCACAAAGTTCGACATATTTGAGTGAACAAAAAATTGTTGTTTACGCTTCAAATGAATGACATATACTGAAATGACGTACAATGATAGTAGCTATCCAACACATGTTCCAATGAAATAATAACAATGGAATAATACAAGTAACGCCATCTCTTAGCAATATAATTATAGTTATAGACTCAATACTATTCTTGTCTAAATCCAGTTTTTCTACATGTATCGTGTGGGGGGAAATTTGGGTTAAATTGATTGGGATTTCTAGTGTTTCAGTAACTGTCATGTCTTTGAAGTAATAAAGGATTATAGACGTAATTTGAGGCCTGCAAGTAAACTTCGTCAGTTACTGCTTTGCAATATGTATTAATTTTAAATAATCCGCTATCTGTGTTGTGTCGCTACATAGAATTCGTACGTTTTTGGGTTTTGGCATAACATAAAGCCATGTGTTTTTGTTTCTTAGAGTAAACAAAATCTCGTGTTCAAGTTTGGAAATCTTCTATTCGCAAATGTGTTGTGTCGCTACATAGAATTCGTACGTTTTTGGGTTTTGGCATAACATAAAGCCATGTGTTTTTGTTTCTTAGAGTAAACAAAATCTCGTGTTTAAGTTTGGAAATCTTCTATTCGCAAATTTTTGGGTTTGCGTTTCCCGAAATTAATTGTATAATACAATTATTCGTGTTGTGGTTATGTATGACGAAATATTGTTCACATACGAAGTGTTCTGGTTCACTCATTGTACATTTTGTCAAATCGTTGGAGCTAAGAAAAATATATTGTCTGTATTTTTCATTGACTGCAATAAGGTCATTACTGGTGGAGACGTATCGATAGATGCTCTCTTTATATTTGACGGGAAGTGGTATTGCTTTAAACAGGTTATACTCTTCGTTCACCATTGGTATGCTTACTTGGATCATAAAGTTATCATTTATATACACAGGCGTAGTAGTTGCTAGTAAATTGATTATGGGTAGATTCATTTTAGAGACTTTATAAGGGAATCGTATGTTACGCGGGAGTTCAGCTTGTAAGTGATTTAATGACGAAATAAATATTCCTGAATTTAAGAATCTGCTGTCAATTTTCCCTAATTTTGCTTCATGTAAAACATCAAATAATTCGGATTGTTCTTCTAGAATTTGGGACGAGCACATTATCGCTAAATCTGTCATTTCGTCAAAGTCGTGCAACACTTTTTCAAATTTCGTCAGATTAACTAGTTTGTTTGTATTTTTCTTTATCTCTTCCGTTATTGCGTTAAAGTTGTTATTTATTTTACGTGTCGTGTCATTGATTGCGTCGAAGACATTCGTTATTACTGTGAGCTGTTCTTCGGTTATATGATAAAGTCTATTTTGGTTTTCTGAGAGGGATTGTAATGCGTTTTCGATTTTTGTTGCGTCTCTGGATTTCATCGTTCCGAATAGGAATTTCTGGATATAACCAATCGCGTTAAAAAGTCCTTTATTTGTTAGGCTTCGTTTACTAAGTCTTTTTTTTTGTAATATGCCATTTAGTAACTTATTATTTTGTTGTATTTCTTTGAAAGAATCTCTTAATATTTGTAGGATCATTCTGCAGTGATGTAACGCATATTCTTTAATAGTAGTTTCACAAAGTTCTGAAAGAGTATTTATATTATTCTCTAAGGTTTTAGTATTGGTGTTGGTGAGGGAATTGTTGAAATGGACTAGGAATGTCCACTTTGAGAAAGATTTGTCGAGTACTCCCATTGGTTCCAAATATATGCCTGTGTTATTTAACGATATCTGTTGTACTGACTGTGCCATAGCCATATTTAGATAATTAGATAAGTTAGGATAAAGTAACTAAAAAAAATTTTAACGTTAGAAATTTATACTTTTGCATATACGACTAAGTTTTTGTGAGCAATGTTTATTGGACTGTGTCTGAATCAGTTACCTTGTATGGTCCTTCAAAAGTTGGCGTTAGTTTTTTGTTCGACCGGTTCTTGATTTCCTATAGCACTTTGTCGCCAACGTTATATATAGTTTGCGTGTAGTTTTGGTCTGTTTGGTATATTTTAGACTTCTCCTTTGCTTTTAGTTGGTTGTTACGAACAAGTTCATAACCAATTTGCATTTTTGACTTCATATCCGTGATATAGTCGTCGTAAGTGTATGTTGGTTGCACCTTTCTGTTTTAGATGGAGGGAACGGGTGCTTCAAAACCGAAAAGGACTTCGAATGGACTGTATTTGGTGCTTGAATGTGGCGTTGTGTTGTAGCAAAATGTTGCGTACTCGAGGTAGTTGTCCCAATTTGACTGGTCTTTGTTAGTATAGTTTCTTAGGTAATCACCTAACGTTTTATACGACCTTTCCAGAGCACCATTCGACTGTGGGTCGTATGGACTAGTTTGAATCTTTGCTATTTTTAAGATTTTACAGACGTTTTTGAATAGTTCACTAGTAAAATTCGTGCCTTGGTCGGTGAGAATTGTGTGGGGAATACCATAAGAACAAATAATTTTCTTTACTAATGATTCGGCTATCGTTTGGGCTTCTTTGGTATATATTTGTTATAGCTTTCGGTAATCGGGAGTGGTCCCACAGAATCCCATAAGAATCTTGTTACATGTGTACTTTTTATTCTTTTGGCACATTTCGCAGGACATTATGTACTTTTTTACATCATCATACATGTTTTTCCATTTATATGATTTTCGAATACGCTTCAGGGTACGTTTTATTCCTTGATGACCTTCCAGTGGTGTGTCGTGAAATTCGTACATTATTTGTTTCATTTTACCTGGGTCTGAAATTCAATGACGTTTTGGCTTATTTCGTGTTGTTCATTAGGTGAGACTCTGTTATGACTACGGGTTATTACTTTGACTTCAGCCATATTTAACCGTGACAGTGCATCTGCGTTAGTATTTAGATGCCCTGCTTTATGCGAAACCGTGAAGTCGTACTCCTCAAGTTTTATGCGCCAGCGCATTATTTTCGAAGTAGGGTCCTTCAGGTTGAACGTCCACACTAATGGCTTATGGTCAGTAATGACTTCAAAGTGACACCTTAACACGTATGGTCGAAAGTGTGTGACTGCCCAGACTACCGCAAGCGCTTCCTTCTCGATAGTAGAATATTTTTTTTCGACCTTGTTTAATATTCTACTGGCAAAAGCTATTGGTAAATTACTGTCATTTAAGTCTCTTTGGGACAGTACCGCGCCTATGGCTTCATTGCTTGCATCGGAAGTATTTTTAAATTTTTTGTAAATGAGAATAGGTGGTTTGACTATGGATTTCTTTAGTTTCTTAAAAGACTCGTCGCAAAAAGCATCCCATTTAAAGGGGACGTCTTTGCGTAGCAGTTTATTAAGTGGATTAGCTATTTGGGAGTATTTTTTTTATAAATTGTCGGTAATAACCGAACAAGCCTAGGAAAGACTTTATTTGCTTTTGGGTTTTTGGGGTTTCGATATTGTTGATCGCTGCGATCTTATTGGGATCTGGTTTTATACCGTCTGCTGTAATAACGTGTCCTAAATACATAACTTCTGTTTGAAGGAATTTGCATTTAGATAATTTTATTTTTAGACTATATTTGTCTAAGGCCTTGAGAACTTCTATTAACTTTTTGTTATGGTCTTGCAAATTTTTTCCGTAGATCACTATGTCGTCGAGGTTAACCATAAACATTATCCCCTGTAATCCAGAGAGTACGACGTTCATAAGTCTCTGGAATGTAGGTGGAGCATTTCGTAAGCCGAATGGCATTCTGTTGAACTCGAAATGGCCGTTGGTAGTACTAAATGCCGTTTTTTCTTTATTTTCTTCGGTAATCTCGATTTGGTGGAAACCATTTGCCAGGTTTAATGTGGTGAAATACTTTGAATCTCCAAGCTGACCGAGAATGTCGTTGATATTGGAAATTGGGTATGCGTCCGGAATAGTTGCCTCGTTTAATTTTCGATAGTCTATTACGACTCTCCATTTTCGATTTTCCTTTTCGGGAGCTACGAGGAGTGGCGCATTCCATGGACTAGTGCTTGGTCTAATAACTTCGTCTTGTAGCATTTGATCGACCTGTGTTTTTATTTCTTGCTTGTGGATTTCTGCTAGGCGATATGGGCGTATATTTGCAGGGACTGTGTTTTCAGTTGTTTTAATGGAATGTGTTATAAAGAACAAGTGATTAAAATTTCTGCAGATATCTTTTATCGACTGCCTTTCTTCTTTCTTCAACTATTTGATTGGTATATCTACGTTATATACTGCGTAGTGATCCATGTTTTCAGGCTTCAGGTTCAAGTTTTCTATATTAACGTCTTCGTTGTTTGCGTTCACAACTGATATGAATACATAGCCGTCTTTAGGTGTCGTTATCATTGATGCCGAATAAACTTGTGGGGTTATTTCCTGGGATAAGTACATTTGATTTGAGGGTTTGTGGATTGGTCCATATTTAATAATGTTTTCAGATCTAGCAGGTATTATAATGGATCTTCGTTTGTTTATGAAGTCTGTTGTGCATCTTTTATCTTTATGGTGGTATGTTAGGGTGTTGTCTTTATAATTGAGTATGGCATTAAAATTTCGGAATAGGTCTTTACCCAAAATTCCATCTTGTGTTATAGGAAAATTTTGTGGCACAACGTGAAGTAGGTGTTTTTGATATACTCCTGGTGTTATTTCTATATTTCGAAGAAGTACACCTAATGTGGATGTAGAAGTGTTACCTATGCCTTTTAATTCGGTGGTATTGTCAGTATGTACCTAAAGCTCTTTATTTAATTTGCTTATTTTTATCAACCTCAGGCTTGCGCCAGTATCTAAAAGCATAATATTACATTTGGAGATAGTATCTTTGGACATTACTTTAATTTCACTTTTGAAGCTGGAGGCATTATTTAGGCAACCTATAAGAGCAAAGCGTTTTGATTTTGCGTGTTGAGTTTGCATACTTTGGGGTTGTGAGAATTAGAGTTGGAAGAATGGCTTGGATCTGAGCTTAATGATTTATTTAGAAAATCTTGTAAGTTACTTATTTGTTTAAGGCTTCGGTTTTGGCGATAATATTGATTTAATGAAGTATTTGTACTTATTATTTCATTTTCGAGTTTCTTATTGTTTGAATTTATGTTTAACTTACTTGTCTCCGGACATTGTTTAAACTTTACGTATACATTATCTTGATTTTAAATTTTGGATTTGGGCTTTTGAGCACCATCGTCTCGATTTTGATTTATAGGATTTATTTCTCAATTTCTTATTTGGTTACATTTTGCATATGTATTTCCCTTAGCTCTAGAATCTTGAGATACTTCGTATCGGTTTAACTTTTGAGAATTTAGGTTTCGATTTTGAGCATTGTATTCGGTTGAGCAATATAGCATTTTAGAATTCGTATGTTGAGATAGTGGATTTTGATTTAAAGATTTTGATTTTTTCGTGTGATTCAGAGAATCTGGATTTTGGAGTTCGACGACGTTTAAGCACGAGGATTTATGTCTTTCACCTGACTCCGCATGCCGGAAGGGCCAGGTCACTCGTAGTTTCCCTGATTAGAATTAGGACTATTACCTGGATTCATGTTATTATTGCCGCCCATTTGCGGCACTCCTCTATAGAGTGCCCTGGCTTTTTACAGTTCCTACAAGTAATTTCATCACTTACTCTGTTAATATTAGTTCTTTCTGAAAAAGAGTTGTGGTTAGGAGTAGTTCAACTTGAAAATGACTGGTTGTTATCTGGAGCTGATCTGTGGTTTGTAAATTTGGTAACCTGCCTTCGTTGGTGTTGCTAAGATAACCTCGTACGTTTCTAGAACTACGACATTCGCCTGTGTTGTGAGTTTTCATTTTGCAGTTTTGGCAGTACCTGTTGGATTTATTTGGGTACTGGTTCGTGGATGAGAGTAGTTTTTCCTCCTCTATCGCACTATCACCTGCTTCGTCAAGCTTTTCACATCTCGCACTTTTGACGAGGAATTTCAGCTGCGACCGAAGTCTGCTGCAAAAACTATTCAACACCATAGCACTGTTAAGAGAACGAATTGCTTTATTAGCAGTCATCTTCAGTATTTGCGTTTGCATTGTTAAGCTCGTCACACAATGCATTTGCTCTTTCCGTGTAGGAAGCAACAGACTCATTAAAACCTTGTCTAAACTGAAAGATCTCTGTCTGAATAACCTGTATCGAGCGACAATTTCTGAAAATTTTGACTAGTGTTTCTTTAAGCTCAGACCAATCATTATAGTCGTTATATTTTATTGTAACGTTATAAGCCCGGCCTGTTAGTTTAGATTTCACTGTGTTGACTAGTTCAATCAATGCGCGTCGTCAGTTGCCTTTTTGGATAGTAGTTCCACTAGCTGGATAAATCCATCTAGATTTTTGGCTGACCCATCGAACTCTGGTATCAGTTTGATGGCTTCAGACGAGCTGAACGTCATTATGTTAACTGATTTTGTTTTGAGAGGAGGGGATAAAACAGATTTTTCACGCTCCCCTTCTAGAGGTGAAGTGTTAAAAAATCGTTTTTTTGTTTCGCGTGGAACCGGAAGTCCACTGTCCAAAGATCTGCGAGGACGTTCGATCTTTCTATTTTTTAGTGAAATGTTTAGATTCAGACTAGACATATATGTATGTCCGACAAAAAAAACGCGGAGATTTATACATCGGTCACAACAACCGAAATTTGATAATAAGCTTAGTTGGAATGTAGAAAAACTGGTTGCAATAAATATTGCTTTTCATTGTATGGATAGAAAGGAAAAAAGGAACTTAATTTATTTCTTCAATAACATTTTGCTGGTGATTTGATGATGCTGGACTTGTTAATTGCCTCGGCCTGGCAATTTCTTCTTTCCTTCTCGACTACAGGAATTAGGTTTCCTCTGTGTGATTTTCCCTTGTAATCTTGTAATCGCATTAAAGGCACAATTTATTAATGTTTTTTTTTCACTGAGATAGCTATTATTATTATTATTATTTTTATTTATTTTTTTCACATACGTAACTGAAACGCGAAAGTTAACTGAAAGATTTATTGGGAGTTAAGGCAGATGCTTTACCTTAACAATACCACCGCTGCCACCAATGTTAGAATCGCGATTTTGTTCTAGTGAGATAACCACTTAGTTTAAGCGTTGTGAATCGAGTGCCTTAAACTCTACTCATCATCTTCCACGCTACCTATCCTCTTGCCTAGTTCATCACTAGTTCCAGGTCAACCACGCGTTCTATTTTCATACCCTGACACAGTTTTATTGCTTAACATAACATATGCAGCCTATGTACCACTTGACATAGTTGCCCTACAATGGGTACGTATTGCTTTTGGTTGACATCGTTCGATTGCCTTTCCTATGATTGTGACTAATAGTTGGTTGCACGTGTGGAACATTTGGTCATAATCGAACTATGTCATGTGTCTTACAGGCAGTTCGTGGGAATTGTGTGGTCTCTAGGTTTTGGGCAAAACAACTTGCGATGTTTGCGGTTTGTTGTGGTAACTGCGAGATTTTAAAAAGTCCTAAAGGAATAAGTCTGGCACCGTCAATATGGCGATCTATCCGGCAAGCTTAGATCTGTGGTCTCTAACATTCGATCTGTGCCAGTCGTTTGCTTCAGAGATTAGGCTATCTTGGAGTCAAATACATCTGCAAAATGTGATTGTATGACGTTTACCCCTATTTTATCTGCTTCATTAAGTCTAAATAAATAGCGTTTTTTTTCTATTTTTTATATTTTTTATAAAACCGTGCGCGCACCAAGAGGATATGAATACCCTTTTACTGGTTTTTCTCCAGGACGGTGTAGTAGTTTGAAACTCAGGTGTGTTTGGTTTCGATATTTTTATCAGAGGTGGTTGTCAAACTGGACGGGACGAGCTAGTGCATCCTCAACCAGTGGGTCTTAGTGCGTGCTAGTTGTTAGTTCGTTACATTTAGCACAGCCAGCAACCATGCCTCACTAACGTACAGGGCATGGGCTCGAAGTTCAAGCATACTATGCAGTATCCCAATTTACCATCAGCTTTACGGCCTGTCGAACATAGTGAAGAATATCCTATTTCAAAACCATCAGAATCGTTCGGACTAAGAACCTGAATGTGCCAGTGATTCAACTTATGATGATGTGCAATACAAACAGGAAATCGAAAATGATGACGTACATGTAAGTGACTTCCGAAAACGCAAAAAGGACTTGCACTGTATTTCGCTCAAGAAGAACTTATTTAATGCGTTAGGACAGAAACATGAACCAAGTTATTGGCGCCTAGTTATTGATTCCAGTTAACTTAGTTTAAAAGCAGTTTTACTTCACAACAGCAATAAATACGCATCTGCACCTATAGCTCACGCTGTTCATATGAAGGAATCATACGAGAATATGCGATATCTAGTCCATACATTTGTAGTAAACATTTCGATTTGAAATGTTTTAAGAAAAAAAATTTAAAACACGACGCTGTACACTTTTTATGAAAAGGAGTGAAAGGTTTTTGGAATCTAATGACAATGAGCTTATTTTTGATGCTAAAAAATTCAAATTAAACTACTCTAATCGCAAAAGATTAAAAATGCAAACGAGTACCGATATATCCATTGATGAACTAAATGAAGTTTCAGCACTTATAGACAGCAACATATCCAGATCTATAGATTCCATAGAATCTGTATGCAAGAAATGCGAAGCGAACACAAAAAGTAATTTTTTCTATAGTGAACAAATAAATAGACTGAAAAAAATTAACAAATTCGTCAAAGAGAGAGCTAAAAAAAAGTATGAAATATCCTGTCAATTCAAGTCCGCAAGCTAAAAAAAGATAAAGCACAGCTTGAAGAATATCAAAAGCAAACAATGGAAGAAAAAATAGATTTCATACATGATATAAAAAAAAATTTGGAAACATTTTGCAAACTCATTTTATCACAAGGCAAATGACAATTTACCCAAGAAGAAGGGTGGATTTGCCAATGTAGCACTAAGTTCTCGGAATTTATTCAGAAAATTGAAAATACAAGTTTATTCATATAAATGTATATTATCCCCTTCAAAATAATCCCCATCGACTGCAACACACGTATGCCAGCGCTTCACACAATCCTCGAAACATTTTTTATATTCGGTTTTCGGTATGTCCATCAGTGCATCCTGCGATTTTTCCATTACTTCCTCTCGGCTGCTGAAACGCGTTCCCCGTAGCGGTTTTTTAACTCGATTGAACAGAAAAAAGTTACAGGGAGCCAAATCAGGTGAACTCGGTAGCTTTTGGATTATATTTGTTGCATTTTTCGTCAAAAAATTACTAATAATGATTGCACTGTGCGACAGTGCCTCTTTCGGCAAAATGCTTCAGGCAAACGTCTCCTAACGTCCAAAAAATACTCTTTGTTTACTGTCTGGCCTTCTGGAAAAAATTCAGGATGCACTGATTGACTAAAAACGAAGTGTTTTTTTTGGTTCCGGTTCATTTGGTGAACACCATTCACTTGCCTGATGTCTAGATTGCGTGTCGTACCATTAACTTACGTCTTGTCTCCAGTTATGATCCTTTTGATGAATGTGGGATCGGATTCAGCCTCGCAAAACATCCCAAATCATTAACCAAAATGTCTTGGACGGATTCATAGGCAATGTTCAATTCCTCCGCTATCTCTCTGATGGTTAGTTTGCGGTTATTGACCAACATTTCTTTTACTTCATCAATATTTTCATCGGTTTTTGATGTTGATAGTCTGCCACTGCGTTCATCATCTTCGATTGACTCTCGACTACATTTGTACCGCTCGTGCCACTGGTAAACCACCGTTTTCTTTAGAGAATCGTTGCCAATATACCTTTCCAGCATTTCTAACGTTCGCGCACCATTAAGTTCGTTTTTTACGCAAAGTTTAATGCAAGTTCGTTGTTTCAAATTTAAATCCATTTCTAAAATAGTAAAAAATCGCCAACATACATAGAGATAGATGTACTCTTGGCTACGTAACTTTTGCAAATGTCAAGCTATAACGCTAAGATTTAGAGAGAATGTCAACAACAGATTTACCAACTTAACAAAAGAAATAACAGAACTCAAATCGGGACAATGGGAGTGCCACACGGTGGTAATTTTTTTTTTATCAAGGTCGTCTGGCAAAAAATTTTAATAAAAATAAAAAAAAAAGCGTCTAAATTTGGCTCATTACTGGCCAAAATTATGGCTCTAAAATTCTTGTTTAAGTCAAAATTTTCTAATTGTGAAAAAGAAGATTCTGAATATTTACAGTTAGATTGGAATGCTGTGCTGGATACTGAAAATTAAACAAGGATTGTCCTAACACAGAAACAACAGAAAAATGAAAACCTAATCGATCTAGCCAAATATTGTGAATCTGAACTTCTAGCGATAGAACTACTAGATAGATACACGATTTCAATAAAAATGAGAGAAATGACATAACCAGAAGGTATTTTGCAAGTTACAACTTTTTTAAAACCCTTAAAGAAATGAAAGGAGTTTGTGAGAACTGTGTCAAAGAAATTACAAAGAACAGAAACAATTTCGATCTTACGAAAATATTGATCAAATTGAAACAATATGAACATTCGAATGAATGTAGTATATATTAAAATTTTTTTGTACCGTACCCACAAATTCTTAACATCATCGCAGATCGCATATAAATTATTCCTGATCCTTACCTACCACAATTTAATGTACATATGTAGGTATATTTCTGCTCTGTCTGTTCCTCACCGTGCCTAAGTCGCAGGCCAGAACAAAAAATACGAGAATACAAAATAAAAAAATATATATATTTCGCTGTGGGTATGTCACAATTTATGCGCTGGTGGTGAAGCTTTTCGCACAGCAAAAAAAAGGACTTTTGCACAGAAAACCTATTTTTTGTTTTTTTTCTTTGCGAAGAAAAGCTTTTTATTTGCCCATCGTTGTTTGCTCATCGCAAAAAAGATCAACACTTTTTTGTTTATTATCTGTGATAGAACTTATTACTTTCAATTTGTTCAATAAAAGAAAGAAAGTAATAAACAAAGGAAATAAAACCAAACTATTCGTTACAAGCACTTTATTTTCGTTACGAGGTCGACTGCCGACGGAAGATAACTTACTACTAATTACAAAAAAGAAAACAAGAAAACAAGAAAAAAAGAAACATGAAACCGTTGCTAGATTGCCGTTCGCCTTCAACGTATTTCTGCCTGCTGCGTCTCGTGTCGTTCGGTTATCTGCTGAAGCCTTGCATGTGTATGTGTGTATATCGTCAGGAACTGTTGACAGAATATCGTCGCCTGCTTTGTTCGCTTTGCATTTACCTGCGGTTTATCTTGTCCCGTTTTCACACCATCGTGCTGCTTGTGTGCTGTATGGATGTTAATGTTTTGCCGATCTTCATTATCTTTGGTAATTATCGTTATCTTTTTCTTGCCTATCTGCCTGTACTTTGTTGGTTCTCGTTCAATCCGCAACATCCCGGCTTCCTCTGAAACATCGGTTTCTGAACCCTAGTCTGACAACAAAATGCAAACCTTTTGTATCGGTCGCTGCCTCATAAATGATCGACCTGTAGCCTTATCGTAGTGTTGCGTAGTTACCACTCGAACAAGTTGATCGTCGCCTGAATGTAATGCCGTGACTCGTCCGAGACACCAATGCGTTGGTGGCAAATTCTCATCCTTGAGTGCCACAATGTCATCAATTTTCAGGTTTTCCTCCGTCCTTCGCCGTTTACCACGTTGCTGTAAGGTTGACAAATATTCCCTGTGCCAGCGTTGCCATATCTCTTCGGTCCATCGACGTACCAAATTCCATTTCTTGATGCGATTTATCGGTAGCTTCATAAGTGTGGGCTCGGGTAGCGCGATGATTGGACCACCCGTCAGAAAATTACCTGGTGTTATTGCTAGCCTGTCTTCGGGATCGTCGTACAAAGCCACCAAAGGCCTCGAGTTTAGGCAAGCCTCTATTCGGATCAATAACATGTTGAACTGCTCGTAGCTCATGGTGTGATGGCCAACCACTCGTACCATATGTCGTTTCACTGCTCTTACTGCCGCCTCCCAGATGCCACCTTGATGCGGCGCTGCTGGTGGTATGAAATTCCACTTCGTACCACGATGTGCCAATTGATCCCTTACGTGTTCGTTGTGCGATGCTGCTAAGTCCTCCTTCATTCGTCGATTTGCGCCTTGAAAATTCGTCCCGTTGTCCGAATGAAGTTGTTCACACGGTCCTCGCCTCCCTGTAAATCTTGCAAATGCGTTAAGAAATGCCTCGGTTGATAGATCGGTAGCCAGCACAATATGCACTGCCTTCGATGCCAAACATACAAATATGACTACGTACGTTTTGGTCGTTGTCCGCGACCGTGGTGCGCCTAAGCGAATCTGGAATGGTCCACAATAATCCACGCCAGTTACGAGAAAAGGGCGATGCCTGGTTACACGATACTTCGGTAGATCACCCATTTGTTGCCTCGCCACCGCAAGCGACACGTGATACATTTGTTGATGTATGATTTCACGATTGCCCGGCCTCCTATGATCCAGTGAGTTTGTCTAATAGTTTGTAACATCAACTGCACACCGCCATGTAGTGTCTCTCGATGCACTTCAGCAACAATCATGTACGCCAGCCTGCCCTCTTTCGATAAGATGATCGGGTGCCTTTCATCTGCATCTATAGTTGCTCGCTTGATCCGGCCTCCCACTCGCAGAATTTCTTCTTGGTCAATGAATGGGTTCAATGAACTGAGCCTGCTGTTGCCTGGTAAATTTCTGGTCTGATGACATAGTTCTAATTCGTGCTCATACCATTGCCTCTGATCCAATCGTGTCAATGCCAACATTGCCGTCCAGAGGAAATACTCTATTTCCGAAATGTGCGTTGCCTCTCGTACTGCCTTCATCGTAGTCACCAACAGTTGAGCTGCACTAAGCTCTAGCCTCGGAATTGACACTGTTCTGACCGGCGCTACTCGTGTTTTTGATGTGACCAAACGGACAGTCACCTTGCCTGCTTCATCGATGGTCCTTGCATAGACCATAAACCGTGCAGTGTAGTTCGCTGTCTTGGATGCAGTCCAATATGTCGTGTGATCTATAGATTTTCCAACTTGAACCAGCCTTGCCGATACATAATCCATTCCTTAAATAGCTCGCCAGCAATCTCTTCATCCCAACCAATGCCTGCCAACCATAACTTCTGCATGGAGATTTTAGCCTTCACTACGACCGGTGCCAATAGTCCTCTAGGGTCATACAGCTTCGTCCAAAGTGACCTCAAATGACAGTGTATCAGAGACACTATCCCATTGCAAGCCTAGAACAGATGTTTCTACTGGATTGATTGATAATGGAAATTTACCTGAAGCGGCTTGACGATTAATTGCCTGTGTAACTGCTCGGATGTTCGATTGCCACTTCCGTAAATGCATATGGCCTTGCTCCAGAACACTGCTCACATTTTTCGCTCGTCGTATTGCCATCGCTGATGTTGGAGCACTTGAGAGATAATCATCTACGTAAAAATCCTGTTCGATGGTTCTCCTTGCCTCAGTTGCCTCTGCCTCTTGCCTGATGACCGTGTAATTGTCTTGAGCACATTGATGTAAGGTACGTACTGCAAATGGACCAGAGCGTGTGCCATACGTCACTGTTGTCAGCCGATAAGTCTTCAGCTGATCCGTTGGTTTTTCCGCCATAATATGAGTTGCCACCTTTGGTCGTTATGTTGCTATGTTGCGTATCATTGAGAGATACTCCGTTGCTTGATTTTGCCGACGCGGTAAACACAACCCGAAATTTAGTTGTGACTGCATGATGTGGGATGTAATATGCCTGCGACCCTCCACAATCCTTGCCTTCGTATATCGTCATATGACCTAATACCTGGTACTCACGCATAAATGCAATGTATTGTGCCCATAGCTCGGAATTGGAATGCATTCGCCTTTCGTTTCGATAGAACTGCTGTGTTGCCATGTGTAGTGAATCGCCAAGTTTTGGCTCATTTGATACGAATGGTATGCTGACCACATACCAGCCGTCCTCCTGTCGTTGTACCGTGTTAGCATAATGCTGCTCGCATTCATCCGTTGACTAACCATTGCCTTCTGGTAGGGTTGGTTCCTCTAACTGCCAAAAACGTGTAAGAGCTGCCTCCAAGTTGTCGTCGCCTACCGTATGCATACTATGCGCCAAATTGCAATGCACTAAATCGACCGGACCTGAAACTACCCAGCCAAGATGCGTATTCTGTGCGTGTGGTCGATTTGCCTCGCCCGTCCTTCAATATGAGACCCCAAACATCTGCCCCAATCAGCAGATCAATTTCGCTTGGATTCCCAAATTGGGGGTGTGCCAGCTGCAAGCCTTGTAAATGATGGAGTTGATCAATCCGTATACGATGAGTAGGTAAATCCGCCGTAATCTTCGCCAGGACAAATCCATGAATCTGCATAGAAAAATTCTTCTCTGGTGTCGTCCCACTTCTATTCCGGTCGTTTCATGGCTGCCAGTGACCGCGTCGTCTCATTTGTCAGATCGATGACCCGACGCAAGCCTATATTGGTTTCCTTCTCCAGAGCTTCCATATTGAGGAAAATGTTCAGATGCGCTGAAACGATAAGCCGATTATTATCGTAGCGTGCCTTCAAGGTTTTCCAAGCTGATTCATAGTTGTCGTTTGTGGGTAGAAAACCAGCTACCACCTGTGCAGCAGTGCCTTTTAATGCCTTCATCAGCCTCGTATACTTCGCTGCCGTCGAAAGTTACTCCTGCGAATGCACCATTGCCTCGAACATGTCGCGAAATGCAACCCACCGATTGAACTCTCCATGGAATTCAGGAATGACTATTTTCTGCAGTCGCACATCGTGTTCCTCGCCTCATCGTGTATTCACCCCACTAGCAACAGACGGTGACCGTCCTGGAGTACGTGCTGCATCGATTGCAGCCGTCAGCATTGCTTTCACACTGGAGTATCGATCTTCAACTTCTTCAAAAAGAGTCGTATGCGCCTCCATCTTGCCTTCCTCCGCTTTACCTACTAACGCAAAGTGAGCCTCCTTAAATCGTGTATAATGGACTTCTAAATTCTCGAGCGTCACACGTTGCCTTGCAACATCTAGCTCTGACAATTTGCCATTATCAAGCCTATCCATTAATTTTATTATGGCTGTCGAAGCACCTGAACGCATTCTCAGTTCTGCCATTGTACAAATTGTCTCAATTCACCGTATTAAAATGCACCCTTCCTTAAGTCGCCTGATGCGCGTCGCGCTGCCAACACAATTTTAAACCGAAAAAATTCCCGTTTCCTATATACCGTACGCGTACAACTGTTTTCTACTGGATGCCTTAACTTTGTCTATTTTTTCGCGAGTTTCAATTATTGTTCGACCACTGTCAATCGAATCCTCACAGGAGGCACCAAAATGTTCAATAAAAGAAAGAAAGTAATAAACAAGGGAAATAAAACCAAACTATTCGTTACAAGCACTTTATTTTCGTTACGAGGTCGACTGCCAACGGAAGATAACTTACTACTAATTACAAAAAAAGAAAACAAGAAAACAATGACGATCTTATTAATCCGTTCCACTTGTCCGTTTCCTCGAGTGACTCCAGTAGTTATTAACACATGCTGAATTGTTCGATCTTGAAAAAATTGGCGAAATTGGTTTGTCCTGATAGCTGGTCCTCTATCAGAAACTATGCGATGCGGATCCCCAAACAGGTCAGCTTGAGACTCCATTCTCTTGATGACTGCTGCGCTGTTTGTTGCTTAAACTGGGTACAGCCAGACGGATTTTGAAAAAGCATCAACAATCACGTTTAGATACTTGAACGGCTTTGCTGTTGAAGTCATCGGGCCTAGATGATCTACGTGGTACGTATGTAGCGGAACATCATTCTTGTCGATAGCGTTTAAGAATCCCTCCTGTTTTTTCAATTTCTTCATGGCTAGGATGCAAGCGATGCAATTAGATACTGCAGTCTGTGCCTTCTCCGTCATTCGTGGTATGAAATAGTCTCTCTTTGCCACTGCTTCCATCTTCTTAGGACCGAAATGTCCTTGCTCGTGGATATTCCTCAAGAATTCCTTCTACATTGATTTAGGAACTACTAGGCGTTGACTTCCCCCGATAAACTTGTATAAGATTTCATGATGCATCTCATAATTCTGATACGGCTTCTCTCGGGGAATTTGGGAAATTTACTCACATTGCTCGGCCCTTCTCACTCGATTTATTGTAACATGCCATCTTCGATCTTCAAGACATCTGAGTATGTGCTAAGCGCATGGATGGGGCGCATAATATTTAATTATGGCCAGCATTTCGTGCTCGTAACTTGAATAGTTATTTTCGGCCTTCGGTGCTTTAAAACTTATATAAAATACTGAATGAAAACTTCGGTTTCGTACAATTCCTTTACGAGCGGTTGTGTCGGCTAGCATAGTCAGATTTGCTTGGTTGTTTATTTCCATCTCGCAACCAATCATCTATTTGTTGATTCACTACTTCTCTTTCTTTCGACGCCAATCTACGCGGTCTCTGGTATACAGGCTTATCGCCCACCAGTTCGATTTTTAGGTCAATGCACAAATCTTCGCCCCTTTTTGGGGAATATTAAGAAATAATATTAGTAATATCTCACCTGAATTCCTCGGCACCTAAATGCTCTCTCTGGTTATGATTTACTCTGCCTTCTTGTCGTCTACTTGAACTTTAAATACATAATTCTCCTCCAGATCGTACGTCTCTGTCTTTTCCTGCTCCTCTTCCTTTCCTATGATCGTTATTTTCCCCTGATCCAGTCGCAACTCGACTATTCTAACAAAATTTCTTCGCAACAGTTTCTTGTTCACTATACATTTGACTGGTACTACTTCTCAACGAATGGTGTGTTCCTCAGATCCGATCTTGAAAGTCATCATGCTCACACTGAGAATTTGTTGGTTACCCAAGCCTCTGAGCACTCTTTTTCCCGACTGCAGTGTGGATTTCAATTCTTTGCGTAGCGATTCCTGGATAATGGATTCATCGCTTCCATTATCCATGAATGTATATAGGATTCTCCCTTGTAAAATACGTTCATCTAGATGTGGCATTCCTCCTAGTAAACGCACCTGACGTGACTCCTTCCTCTTGACGTTGAAGCTCTCTGATCTTGTACTGGACAATTTGGAGAAATGTGACCTAATTGGCTGCACTTGAAACATCTAGTGCATTTGCTCTTATCAGTCAAATCGCAAATCTGTGAAAGATGGAACTTCGAACCACGATTATGACATCGTTTCTGTTCTCCGGCTCCTCTTGTGGCGCTACCGCTATCTCTAGTTTTTGTTTTAATTCTGCGAGGCTTGAAGCCTCAAAAAGCACTGTCTTGTTGCTTACAGTCTGATATCCCGTTTACTATACACTGCACTTGTGACGCTCGTCGATATCTTCTTGGTACTTGTCTGCGCCATCACGTAGAGGTTTTGCAAATAACTCACAGTGTTCGGTGAACTTCTATACTCGATGATTTCTTTCCAAATTCCTTCGCCAAGCAAGTCTCCAATTTATTCTAATCCGTTGTACCTTCGCTTACCTCCACAACCAGCTTAGCCACTCCCCTCAGCAGTCTACGCACGTAAAGATACTTTTGCACTCCGTTTCATTCATTTATTATAGCTCCTTCCTCCTTTTCCGGAAAACAGTTCCAACTACTCTTCGACGTCGCGGAAAACAAAATTGTTGTTTGTCATTTCCTTCCTTTCTGTACACTTCTCCTCTATCTTACTTTCAGCTCCTGCTTCTTTATTCCTCTTCTGGCACTCGTCCTGCTCAGAATCTTCTACGCTTTCGAGTTTGTTTTCCTGCACTCCAAGCACTATTTCCGCCCTCACAACTCCTTGTCCAAACTTTCAGTTAGTTCACTCCACAAGGTCGAAAATGACGTTATATCGATATAAAAATCTGTGTTTCTTCACAAAGGCTTGTGGCTCTACTGGATTTTCTTATCCAACTTGTCTAACTTTTCGTCTTTTCACTTTTGTATATTTTCTTAACTCCTCACTTCTCACGCACTTTCTTACCTTTTGCGTTTTTTTACTACAAAAAAAAAATCACACCATTAATTTCCTTGATGTTTCTTTCGGTAAATCCCGGTTGAGCCGCTATGTAGAAAAATGAAAAGACAAACCAATAAAAAACCACTTACAGGAATTGCATTTTTATTAAAGACAAACTAAGTAGAATAACATTTACAGAAATGTACGTAGTTTCAGAATGACCGTCTTCCGTCGTGTCACGAATTCAATTCGTGTCTTTTACTAGGTGGAGTGAAAAGTAACCTACGTGTTTAACCAGAATGCGCTGCTACTGCAAAAAAGGTTATGGTGCCTTAAAGTCCGTTCATATATAGACAGACATGCCAAATTTCAGTGCGCTACTGTCTTTAGTTTTGTTTTGACAGCTGATTGTTGTTGACGTGCTTGGCATCATGTTGAGTATGGACAAAAACGATTTTCGTTTTTATTATAATTTTATTTGAGAGGCAAAACGGCGAAGAAAACAAAAGAAAAGTTGGATAAATATTATGTGGCTCCCTCAGATTACACCGTCAAATATTGGTTTCGAGAGTTTCGTGGTGGCCACGATCAAGTCCGTAGAGAGGGCAGAGGACAATGTCAAAAAAATTACATGAAATGGTGTTGACTGACCGGAAAGTGAAGGTGCGCGAGCTAGCAGATACCACAAAGATAAGTGAGATGAGCGCACACGCCATATTTTGAGCAATATTCTGCCTATGAAAAAGTTATCCTGCCACTTGGTGCCGCACATACTCACTCCTTAACCAAAAACACGAACGCGAGGGCACCTCGAAAGAGTGTTTGGACTTGCTGATGCGGAATCGGGCGGACTTTTGGCGCCAATTGGTAACTGTTGATGGAACTTGGATACACTATTACACCCCAGAGAACAGAATGAGTGCCCTACAATGGACTGAAGCTCCGAAGCGGCCGAGGGAGGCTCGATGGGTCGGAAAGATTATGACGTCGGTTTTCTGGGATTGTCATTGCATATTCTTCGTGAACTACCTCGAAAAAAGAAAAACCATCGACAGCGAGTATTACTGTGCATTATTGGAGCAACTGAAGGCCGAAATCGCTGCAAAACGTCCTCACATGTTTTTGCAAGACAATGCACCAGCGCACAAGAGCATCGCAACCACGGCTAAAATCAATAACATACGGCTCCAATTGCTGTCTCATCCACCGTATTCGACCGATTTGGCTCCCTCGGACTATTATCTCTTCCCAAACCTCAAAAGATGGCTCATCAATAAAAAATTCAGCTCACGCGAGGAAATCATCGACATCACGGAGAAGTATTTTGCAGACCCTCCGGAAAATTACTTTTTGGACGGGATCAAGAAGTTGGAAGGGGACTATTTTGAATAAAATAGAAAAACATTTAAAAAAAATTTTTTTCATTCCCAAGGAGGTTACTTTTCACCCCACCTAGTAAATATCTTCTTATTTCAAGGTTTAATACCAGAGATTTAGTTGCAGTGATCATTAAACTACCCCAGGGCAATGTATTCCAAAAGTTCGTGTGCGCCTCAGCCTATTTCCCCGGAGACATAGATGCGATCCCTCCTGTTTTTGTACAGGATCTGATCGAATTGTGTCATCGTCGCAATTGGCATCCCTTTCTTGGATGTGATGCTAATGTCCGCAACATCTGGGGAGGCAGCAACAACAACAGTAGAGGTGAGTTACTTTCAAATTATGTTTTAAACAAAAATTTGCTTATATGTAATAGAGTTAGCAAACCCACAATTATCAATTCTGTAAGAGAGGAAGAACTTAACCTTATAATCTCATCTCCCTTTCTTTATACTTTTCTATCAAGAATAGCCGTCCCTATCGGACCATATGCACATAAGATTCAATATATTATAGGATGGAATATCGGACAGGGTCAAACTATAGTATACTTCCATACTCCGTCCTCACAGCCAATTCCATTTGATACCAGCCCCACGCCTTAGTTACCCAGTTTACCAGCCATCCGACCCCACATGGTACAGCGACAAATACTGCCAACTGTACTCTCTTCGTCATTACTGCTACTTCTAGCACTCCTCCGATTGGATGTTATTTAAATGTACATAAATTAGGTCATTCCTCCTACTCATTTATCATTAAGTGGTCGTGCACTTGCTTGGGGGATATGTGATATGATCAATATTTCTTCTAGGGAATGCAACCCGAAATATTTTCCGACAGCCATGAATGAACCATATTTTAACTAGCAAAATCAGTACTAGTATATAGAGTATGATTTTGTTCCTTGGACTTTGGATCTAATTTGTTACAGACTGAAGTAGCACCGGTTGTCTAGGCTTATTCTGATTTATCGACAACGGAGTTATCTTTGCTCGACAAAATGTATTTTACGATGGTGGAAAATTTTCTCCACCCTGAAGTGTCAATATCTAGTGCCCCAAAAGCTGGACAGATCTTTATTGTGCTTATACCTGTCTGCGGTTACATAGTACGATTATTTTAATATGAGATTGAAAAAACCATATTATGAGAGATTATCTATTTGCCAGAATCCGGTGGAGGTTTGGAAAAATTCTGAGGTTTTGTTTCCAAGTTGTAAGGCGCATCACAAATTTTCTAGTGTGATGCGACAAAACCGGATAAGTTTTCTTGGGACCCCGAATTAGGGCATCGCATTATAAAGCCTAGTACAATAGGTGCTGTCATTAGCATAGGAAGTAGCAATTTTGTGCTCGTAACATATACTAGAGGTATCAAACCATTTCGGAAAATTCGTATTTATTACCTTTATACATTCTTTGATTATGTTTTCCTTTAAATTAGATGCAAAAGTCAGTTTTTCAAGGTATGCGGAGAATATAATATATGTATATAAAGACTGCATACCTGAAAATATTTTTCGGAGCCACATGAGAACTGTATTTTCTTTCGAATTCTCATATTCTTTTAATTTTATCAGTACTTCTGTTAGATTGAAATCGTGTTTATTTTTTAACATTTCTCCCGCACAATTTTCACAGATTTTATTCATTTTTTTTTTATTCTATTTTATTTAAAATAGCAGTATCCTGCAAAATATCTAATAGCAAGGTCGTTGACTTGCGGTACCTTTAGTACACGGTACGATTAGTGGGTGCTTGATCACAGCAAATAGCTCTCACATTTAATTTCAGCTCTGCGCATATATCAAGGCAGTTGTATATCTTAACTTCAAGTTCTTTGGTTTGTATATCGCTCGGACAAATTACGTGATATAAAACTTGCTTAACATTTCCACATATGCTCCGAATCATAAAGACACATGCATACTTACATGTTTAAATTTACTGTAGGTTAGATTCGTCTGAAAGCTCATCTCGCCAAATATAACCACAACTTCTTCGTCTTTTGGTGGTAATTTCGCGGTTATTTTCTTTAATTCCTGCATAACGTTTCTATTTAAGAAAGGTAACAGATTTTTAATTTTAATCCACCTGTGCAGCAGCCGAACGAAAAAGATGCACTGCGAAATTCATTTCTCCTCTTCGGTGTATTCATTTTTACCCTCAGATAAGATGAGCTTCGGAAATGTCATAGCATTTCGATGAATACCAAGCAATGAATCGGTTTTCTCTTGAATGTTTTGTTTTAGATGCGCTTGTAGCTTTTTTTTCTCCTCCTTTAAACGACGAATTTTCTTTAATATATTCAGTTTCGATTTTCGATTTTGTTTTAATAGTTATTTTCAAGACATTGTTCAATTTATTGAACTTTTAATTCTTCTAATGTAAAAAGATTGCCTTTGTATATAAGAATCGCAATTGGCGCAAGCAAATTCAATGATCATTGAATTTTGCCTTTGATAAACTTTTAGAAGCAAAGTTTAGTTTTCCTATTGTAGCTTCATTTGAACTTAGTCTTAAATTTTTGTCATTTTCATACATAGTCCTTACAAAACCGTCTTCAGAGTTGGAAACACTCTCGCTTCGTTTTAAAAAAGAGAGAGGGATAAGCATTTGTTTTAAAATTTTCTATCAAATTGAAAACGTATGTTTCGAAATATGAGTATAAATATCAGCATTCCCAGAGTATGCAAATCAGTTGAGTCAGGGGTAAAGGGTTTAAGCAAAAGTAAAGCGGTGAAGATAGGCGATTGCATTGAGAATTCTAATTGGATTGAAAAGAGATTTTATTAAAAGTAATGTTTTGATGCAATTTATGAATTCTGATGCGCAAGTCGTCCGCGTGGTCGTTCATCTCCTTGGGCTCCGTAGGTTCGGATCCGAATTCTATTTCACTTGGCAACCGAACTGTTTGATCTCGGATGTGTGTGTCCTGTTGAACTATGTATCAAGTTTCGTTAGGCCATTAAGAAAAGGGGTATATGTCGATCCCAGTCTCGCTGGCAGTTCCTGACGACCCTAGATAGATGCTCATTCAAGGTCCGATTGAATCGCTCGACCATTTCATCAGATTGAAAGTGTAGTGGCGTTGTCCTTATTTTTTTATTCCCAGATATTTACACAATCCCTGAAAGACTTTTGATTTAAAGTTTCGCCCTTGATCGAAGTGTAGCTCTATTGGGATCCCAAATCTGATCACCCAGTTGTTAACCATCTCTTCTGCTACGGTCTTAGCCTCTTGATATGGGATGGCAAACACTTCCAGCCACTTACTGAAATAATTCATGACTACGAGTGTTTATCGGTTGCCATTAAAGGTTTCGGGAAACGGCCCAGCGATGTTGATGGTTATTCGTTCGAATAGTGCTCCGACATTTTATTGTTGCATTCGTCCCTGTGGCTTTATTTTGGGGCTCTTGGTAGCCGTACACCTTAGGCACTTTTTGCACCAATTCTTGACATCTTGTTTAGCACTTAGCCAATAGAAAAATTCCCTTACCTTTCCCAACGTCTTGTTTCTTCCCAAATGGCCCCCTGAGATTCCGTCATGTGTTTGATGGAGTACTTGAGTAATTCTGGACCGCGGCACGATTAGTTGCATACGAGTGCATCTGCACTTTCCCATTTTCTCTTCTGTAGGCCCTTCTAACAGTAGGCCCCCTGCTCGGGAGTGTAAAAATTCACAAAGTGAGAAACACAAATAAGTGCTAGAAGCTAGACCTTGGCCCACACCAGGCCGTCGCTCCCAAGTATTTATTTATTTTTTTCAGTATCCGCTCCTCAAATCATGAGTTAAAAACCATTTCGCTCCAGAAAGTATATTCAAAGTGACATTGATTCTCAAAAGTTGGTAGCTGTCCTTTTTATTTACATCGTTGAGATATCAGTAGTCTACACAAAGCCTCGTATTGCCATCTTTCTTTTTCACTGGAGGTGCCCACGGAAACTGCGATTCTTCAATCAATCCCTCAATCTTCATCTTCGATACCTTTTCGGCAATTTCTGTCCATTTTTTCCGTGTTGTGTAACAAATATATCAGCGTACTCTCCCAATAGTTTTTCTGCCGGGATTCGATGCTCTTGATCCAGGTAACAGAGGCTGAGTAGCAAGTTTTTCTTCTCGTCTAGATTTTTCTTTTGTTCATCCATCTTTAACAAGAGAAGTTGCACCATTGCAGCCGTGTCATTGCCGGTACTTACTTGATCTTCCTCGTCAAAGTCAAAGGAGTATGTTTCCGGATCATGTTCCTCGTTGTTCAAAGCTTCCTGATGTCGGAGCACCAAGTCACTCTTTTCTCCACAGGCGCTGAGGTTTTTCTTGTTCAACTCGAATTTGAGTTTCTTCTTTTTTTTGCCAATAAGTCCTATCCCACTTCTGACACCAATGTAAAATGTTTGTGTCGGTACAAATGATAGAACTTATTACTTTCAAAACAATTTCTTTATTCAATCCAAAAAGAATTTTTAATTTTATTTATCTTTTACTTATTTTTATTCACACTTTTAATTCAACTAATGAATTGATTTGCAAACCTCGGGGTTGCTGATACTTATGGTATATTCGAATGACATATTTCTAGAGGAATCTGCGCATCCATCATTCCAGACATTTTCCAATTTGCTAGAAAAATATTGTAATACTGTAATATTGTGATATCCATTTGAGTGCGAGCAGCGACATCTATGTTTTCATAGGAGAAGATTTCGATATCAGAAGCATCAACCATTAGTAAGTGGAAAGTAGAATCGAATTTCCAAGCAAATTGGAATATGTATGGAATGCTGGATGACGCAGATTCTTCTCGAAATAGGCCTATGGCCGTCTACCAGAAAGATATTATAATAACTTAATACATTTTATTTCTTTTATTAATGTTAAGATTTAAAAATAAACATCAATTATATAATTTCTCCCATCCGAGACCCCCATTCAAAATATATAAAACTTTACTAAAATTGATCATAGACTTACCGAAGAATCGAACACGAAGCTTTCTTAGTATCGGGAATCTGCCAATAAATTGGTAAACATCTTTTCTTTCCTTGAGGTTGCAAATATCACATAAAATATTTAGGTCAGGGTAATGTGGAATGTAGTTGAGGTGGATAATTTCGCCTCTTAGTTTAAAAATCACACTTATCATTGAAAGTGGCAGTCGATTCAAGAAGTAAGACCTCTCTTGCGAGTTGTAGTCGAGCTGGCTATAAATCAACCTATACTGCGAAGATTGTGCTTTCGTGACATAACCACAGTAAGCTGAAAGATTTACATCATCCAATATTTTTTCAAACACGTTTCTTAGAACAGCGGGACTGAAGAAATAGCTTGTTTCGCCTCAGCAACTTTCGTCATAAAATGCTTTTTAAAGTTAAGATTAGGACAGACCACGACACCAAGTTACTTATGCTCACAATTTCCAAATTCTGACCTTTGTAAGTCAACCATTCGTTTCTCGAATATCTATCACCTCCATCCCTGAATATCATCATTTTTGATTCAGATTCCAACGATCGCAGTAGTGTTCTAGCCGATTTTTCATCCGCTGCATTCCCCCAACTAAACCCGCTAGAAAAACGATGTCATCGGCAAAAACGAGGCCTAATATCCGCAAACCTCCGAATTCAATTCCCCTTCCAATATCCTCCAAAATTTAATTTATAAATAAAATAAAGAGCAAAGTACTGAGCACACATCCTTGCCCGACTCCCATTTGGGAAACAAAGACTTATTGTTTTCATACATTGCTTTCAGTAGATTCACAACTTTACTTCAGATTCCCAAAGTAAACAATTTATAGAACAATGCTTTCCGGACAAGGCAGCTCGAAAATCTACAAGCAATGCATATACTCTCTTCTTTTTGCTGTTAAAGCTATCGGCAATGTGGAATAAGGTGAATATCTGGTCTACAGTACAGTGCTTTTTCCTAAAACCAACTTTATACATTACTCAACATGTTTTTATTGTTTACCAACTCTGTGAGCTTTTTGAAAATAAGTAATTCAAAACACTTCACTGAAGAATTCAAATATGAAATGCTGCGATAATTCTCGCGGTTATCGTACGCATGTTTTTTATACAACTGGTAAATAATGGCTTTTTTGAAACCGGCTGGTACGTATGTATGCAAATCAGTTGAATTTAAAGTGTGAATTAAGACAGTGATAAAGAGTAAAGAGGTGAATATAAGCTATTATATTGTGAATTCTAATTGAATTGGATAAAGACATTGTATTAAAAGTAGGTACATAATAAGTTCTATCATCTGTGCCCACACAAATAATCTACAATATTTAACAATGCCCTTTTCAGGGAAACACAATAATTTGCTATCCGAAAACTCATTTCCGGTTGCACAGCAACCTTGATCTCCTCGAGGACATTTTTCTTTGCAGACTGTTGATCAAATATTGATGTATGTATATATTTACCTGCTTTTCAGCTTTTAGAAATATATAGATATGTAAGAAGTTTGTGATTACCCTAAAAATCTTATTAGTTACTTTTATTTCATTTGAAATTTATTAATATGGAAATAAATTACAATACCAATATATACAAAAGAAGGAGCACTAGCTTCTAGGGCCTTCAGCTCGTTGAAATACAAATACAAGACCATCTACCAGGGTTGTTGAAAAAATAAATTTAAAAGGAAAAGGAGTGTAATGTTACAATGATTATAAACACTTTACAGGTTATTTACAATTTTTAGCATAGATCTTCTTATTAGTTAAAATAGGAGCAAAAAAGCTAAAATTGTATATATTAGGAAAATCAACACACATATACATTATGTACACAACTTACAATCCAAAAAAACTTTAGATGATTTCATACAAAAAACTCCAAGATTGCCAAATCAGACTGTGGAAATGGATTTAGATGACTCAAGCTCAGAATAAAAAATGGAATAAATCGATTCAGAATTTTATTTTTACACGATGAATTCTTTCTTTTAATTGTTATCTTATTATTTTTATTATGTTTTTTATGAATTATTTTATTTTTTGGTTTTTATTTAGAAAAGGTGTCACCATCTCCGATTTTTTTTATGCCGGACTTTTATAGTTTCGGAGATAAACGCTTTTTAAATTTCCCACGCAAAATGCAACTTAGTTTCGCCTGGGAGTATGAAATCATATTTTAAGTAAATGTATTCTTCAGGTTTAATTTTTTGAACCCCTAGCAATATGCAATGAGAATAGTACACACAATGTTTATCAATTATGATATGAATAACTGCTAACAAATAACTGTACATTAAAGTTTTTGCAGTTTCGTAAACATTGTTGTTGGTCGTTTCATCTGAGAAAAGTTTGTTAACAAAGAATAAACTACACTCATTACGGCGATTTGGATTCGCTTCGAAACTTTTTAATACAACATAAAGCGTTACCTAGTTCTCGCAAGTGTTTTAAATGCAAAAAAATATGACTCTCTATAGATGTACCTTAACTATTCATTTCTTACATGCGTATTTTATATATAATAAAAATAAAAAACGTGTTAAAATAAGGTGTAATAAGACGAGTCGCTTGGTAGAGGGGACTTGGTTTGAATATACGCATCTATCTATACAAAAAGCTGCCAATTTATTGGTTACCATCTTATGCTGAGGCCACCACGCCAAAAAATTCTAATGTAGTAAAGTGGTCGAGTTACTGCCGAGAAGTGTGTATTTTGTGGAATAAACAGAATTCAGAAAAAATTGAAGGTGTGGGTGAAGTAGTCGAAATAGATAAAGCAAAGCTTGGCAAACGAAAATTTAACAAAGAAAGACTATTATCGGGTCAATGGATTTTTGGTGCAATCGAACGGTCAAGCGGACGAATTTTTATTCAGCCAGTTTCCGACAGATCCTCAGCAATCTTACTGGATAATATTAAAACATGGATTCGGCCTGGTACTTGTATCTTGTCTGATTGTTGGCGCGCATATAATTGCCTCAATGATGAAGGCTTCCGACATCTTTGTGTCAATCACAAGATAAATTTCGTAAATACTGAGAATGGTGCACACACCCAGAACATCAAACGAGTTTGGAGGGAAATACGGGCAAATATTCCTCGCTACGGAACACGAAAAAGCACTACGTTGGGTATTTAAGCGAATTTTTATTTCGCCAAAGATATAGTTTTAATGAAAGGATTAATGCATTTTTTAATGCAATGGCAGAAACCTTTCCGATAACTACGTAAAATAAGAAGACTCTTTCACCATAATTCACCATTAAATTATTAGATGAACAAACATTTTCGCTGTTTTTTTTTATCATGTTTTTGAGTGGTATGTCAAGTCACCTGAAAAATAAAAATGTCAAACTACCCAAACAGAAATGGTCGATTTATCGCTATGGCTGTGCGAATAATCGTTAAAATTCCAAAAGTGAACATTCACCGAAAATGTTTGTTGTGATTTCTTTTAGCGACTCCAACTGGATAATTTTAAGAATCTTCACATATACATAAGCTCGCACTTACCCCAAATCCAACAGTGTGCCCAAGGAGGGCCGTTGCAGGAGGACAGCAAGCCCCCCATTGTTTTTTAACTTTACTTCTGATTTCGTAACTCCACGTTGCCATAAATAATTACAAAAGAAAGAAAGAATAATTTTTTTATTTATATAGTGGGTCATGGAACCAATGAAATAAAATAAAAATGTATGTAAGTATGTTCATACAAATGTATATATACAGTGAAACCTGGTTAAGTGGGACCTGGATAAATGAGAAACCTCTATTATTGAGAATTCCAATGAGGTCCCGGCACTTTGTCATCATCATCCTGGCATGGCACCACCCATTGGGGTGGCCGTGGTGTAGTGGTATATGCATAGACTTCTCAAGCAGAGGGTCGCGGGTTAGAATCCCGTGCAAAGCAACTGTCTGAAAAAATGTTTTCATAGAATTGGTATGTAGTTATATGAAAATCCCGTCGGCGTCAACTCTGACATGAAGGCATAACACTGATGTTAGAGTGGTTGCTGACTGGGCTAGCACGTACTAAGACCCACTGGTTAAGGATGCACTGGCTCGTCCAGTCCAGTTTGACAGCTACCTCTGGGAAAAATATCGAAATCAAAACACACCTGAGTTTCAAACTACTACACCACCCGCCCGCGCCCTTAAGAAAACCCAGTAAAAGAGTATTCATATCCCCTTGGTGCGCGCGCAGTATTATAAAAAAATAAAAAATAAAAAATTATCTCTGTTAATGGGACTTTTCGAGCTTTGATTTCTAGGATTTTTTCGATGTTTACCTCTATAATTGGGCCTCATCTGCTCAATTCCCTTTATAACTGAGACATTTTATCAGGTTGGGACAGGTTTCGACACCTATGTTTACAAACAAATTTATATGTACTTAAGTAAAACAATTTCTTTCGCACTTCCATTGTTTGTCAGTACTATCTCAGGCTTATTCTACAAGTGTCTACCGGACAAAACATTTACGTTCAAAAGTCAGCCTTGCCATGGTGGTAAATTGAGTAAAGATCGGGTCACTGTACTTGTATATGCGAATATGTCCGGAACTGAAAAACTGCCATTTCTCTTAATTGGAAAATCCAAGATTCCAAGATGCTTCAAGGGTATCAAAACGTTGCCTGGTAATTATCAAAACAATGAAAAAGCCTGGATGACTTCTGATTTATTTGCAGATTGGTTAAAAAAAAGTGAATGCCGATTTGAGGGCCCAAAAACGAAAGATCGTTATGTTTGTCGACAATTGTACAGCTCACAACAATATGCCCAAATTAGACTATGTTAAATTATTGTACTTACCAGCCAATACCACAGGTAATTTGCAGCCCATGGATCAAGGTATTATCAAGAACTTTAAGGTTTACTACATAAAGGAAGTTGTACAAGTTGTTCTTAAATGTATAGATATTTGCAAGAAAAAATTGGTTTTCTTTAAGCAAAACAATTAGTAATTGCTGCAAAAAAGCTGGATCCAAAGTGACGAATGTATCTGAACTTGAGAGCATACAAGACGAGGTAGAGAACTGTGCAGCTTTTTCAGAATGGAGCAAAATAATTACCACGACGAACGACCAGCAGCCGACTTTTCAGAATTTTGTTTCTATGGGCGATGCTATACTCATTTCAGAAGAGCTCAATGATGATGACATCGTTGCTACGTATTCTTCTTTAGACACAGAAGAAGAAGAAGATTGTGAAAAGACTTTAGTAAAACTTTCAAAGCGTGAGGCAGTGGAAGCATTCGAAACTTTACATATTAATTTTGAGATGTCAAATATTGATAATTCTAGTATTTTTGATCAAATTTATTCCATCGAGAAACAATCAAATAAAAACAAACATAACTGATTACTGATTAAATCATAAACATAAACAAGTGTACATACCTACACTTAATTCTTAACGCCAAAAATACGCATTTTTTTTTAACATTTCCACCTCTATAAATGGAATAACAGTACATTTCGACCTCTATAAGCGGAGGCCTCTGTAAATGAGACAAGTATAATTTTAAACCTGTCTAATTGGAAAACTGGATAAATGAAAACCTCTTGAAATGGTACAAAATCCTTGGTCCGTTGAGATCCCAATTAACCACTTTCCGATTTGCGTCTTTTCGATTTGCGTCACAAATGTTCGATCCCAATTAGCGACACAAACCGGGGTATGAGTGTATATATATATATATATATGTAATGTAATACCTCAACCTAAACGTTAGTAAATCTATATAAAAATTTAGTATATGTACTCGTACATACAGTCACGTGCAGGTAATTAGAAACGCCAAATATATAAATTCTTATTTTCCTAAAAACACATACGTTTTCACCTTAAGGAACTGCAGTATCTTCATGAAATTTTAAGATGATTTTCCTCTTTTGCTGTAGAATAGAGTATACTTATAAAAACAGTCAGGGAACTGGCATAAAGTACAGTTATCTTAACCGCTGTATATGACACAAGAAAAAGTTAATTGAAGTGATCGTGCACATTATTAGAAACTCTGACATTTTTGAAAAGAATGCATAGCCATGATTTTCGACTATAGCATGGACTCCACCAACTTTTGGCAAACGTTTTGCGGAATGTTTTCCCAGGTAGCCTACGTTTCTTCAACAAGAGTGTTGAAATTTCCATTTTTTTGAAGGTTAGTTTCTTTTTAAGTAGTACCATAAGTTCTCAATTGGATTGAGATCAGGACTACATGACGGCCAGTCCAAGACAGTCACCATTTGGTCTTCTAGCCAATTTTTTGTATATCTCGCTGTGTGTTTTGGATCATTGTCCTGCTGAAATCTCCAAGTGATGAGAAGGTGGTCATCAGCGTATAACAGCATTGTGTTCTGCAATATTTCACAATATTGGAATCTGTCCATACGCTCTTCCATTTTTTAATTGGACCGATACCTCGCCACGAGGTATTTCTTAGCAAACTCTAATCTCTTTTTGCGATTATATAGCTTTTTCCTTGCTATATGCTCAGTGTCGCTTAACCTTCGGTTTACGGCTAACTTTTTCGACATTACCATTTTTTTAAAGTATTGTACCGCATTAAAAACCTTCTTTTTAGAACATTTTAATGCCTTCGCAATGTGACAATAACTTGTTCCTTGGTCGCACAAATTTAAAATGAGCACTCTGGTCTCGACGTTTCAAGATGGATTTTTTCCCATTGCCTATTGACCTACCTAAAGTTTACTTATTCTACTTTATATTTAATAAAAAAATATGCTAAATCTAAAATACCAGTTGATTTTTACCCGTCTTTGATGAAATTACCGCAAGAACACAAATTATGCGTGCGTTCCTAATTATGTGCACGACCACTTGAATTAACTTTTTGTTTTGGGATATACAGTGGTTAAGATAACGGTACTTTATGCCAATTCCCTGAATTTTTTATAAGTGTACTCTATTCACATGTATGGATAAAATCAGAGTTGTATCAGAGGCCTTCTTAGCAGAGGCGGAGGCGGATCCGGAAGAGAAGTTTGAAGTAGAAAAAATATAAATTCATGATTTAATAAAGTAATAGAGAGTCAATAATGTTTATTCCATATACGTATTTACGTACATACATAGTACAATATCTTAAACAAACTACTAATAAACGAAATTAAGTAGAGGCAAATTATATTTAATAAACAATAGCTTTGCAGCTTTGTCCCCCTCTAGTCGATTTCTTAACGGTTCATATATTAAACTGGCTATATATTTATTAAGATACAACCACTCTTCTGGAGAGATTTGTGGAATACTATGCTTGCTGGCATATAGGAAAATAGAATCTTTGATCTTCAACAGCCGTTTGATCATATGATTTTTCCTTTTCGACTAGCAATGTATGTTTCAGTACATGTATCAATGGGATTACAGACCATATCCAAGTTTTTGTAAAGCTCAGATTTCTCGTTATTTCTTCAAGGGGAGTGAGTATAGCCACTAATTTATTAGATTCAACCACTCTTCTGGAGAGATTTGTGGAATACTATGTTTGCTGGCATATAGGAAAATAGAATCTTTGATCTTCAACAGCCGTTTGATCATATGGAATGTGCTGTTCCATCTAAAATAAATAACATTAAATATAACGAATACACATTTATGATATAGACAGAGTTCGTTTCACATTTTTTTTAAAAATTAAATAATATTTAATATGTCTTTTATTGCACATATTATTTTTATTGAAATGAAATAAGAATAACGGCGTTTTATTGACATCACTAGAAAATAAATCGCTTTTATTCTTGTGTATTTTGTTATATGAAAAACATAACGATGTATATTTCATTAAATCACCTGGTAACACAGTCCTGAACCACGCGAAGTGCACTGATTAAGTTGCTCTGTTTGAATTTTAGTCAGCTCATCTTGAGCTATTTGTGAATAATTAAAATGTCCTGTAATCTTCTTGCATTAAGCGACTAAGTCCTTTACTTCAGGGGGTTCGAGCGCAGAGCGGACACAAAGTTGTAGTTGATGAACTGTGCAACTTACCTCAGATATATCAGCCAAATGTATTGCTTTGACCATATTTGATCCACCATCTCTAATAAAACAGTTCTGAATGTTCAGTTCATTCTGAATGTTCCAATCTTGCAGCATTATTTTGAAATTGTTGCATATTATATCACCGGTATGTCGGCCATGAAGTGAGCAACATTTTAAAACAGTTTGCATATGGGTAAAATCTTCAGTAATACCATGTGCGGTCAGGCTCAAAAGCGACAGGTTAGCAAATGGCTCTGACCAAATATCCGTGGTGAAAGACAGTTTTAGAAAGTTTTTGAGCCTTTGTCGAATTTTAATTGCTTTTTTAGTATATATTTCATCACATATGTGGTCAGTAAAAAACTGACGCCCTCTTAATTGGTAATTTGGCAAAGCCGTTTGCATAACCCAGCGAAAACCTATGCCTTCGACAAAATGGAATGGAAGAGTTTGTAGAGCAATAATTTCTCCGATCACATCGTCCATTTTCTTTGGTCTAGGATGTGATGTATCCCACATTTGATTTTTTTTTTGAGGATTCTTCTATGGAGAGCTACCTTTTTGCTTGCTGTAATGGTGTAACGGACATTGTCTGTTTTAATTTGTCCTTTTCTCGTTGTTCTTCTAGTATACAAAGTTCTTCAATTTTTTCCTTATGCATGGATTTCAAATGCCCTTATTTATTTCTTTGCTGCGAAACGTCTAGGTCTCCCCATACGATGTAAGAAATATGTCATCCCCTCTGATCTGGCTTCAATATATTAGGCATTATTCCATTCAAAATTGGAGCACAATCCCCACATTTGATAAGGTGTGCTTAAAACATCTCTGCAACTGCTACGTAGGATTCAAAACCGTACTACAAAACTACTAAATGATATTGATATCACTCAAACAATGGATACCCTCGAATACCGAAGTAATGCCTGGTGTCTGTCTTTGTTTTATCAGTGCTCCATAGAAATTGCCAGCATAGCCTCAAGTCCACTTTCGGATGTGCTCTAAAATATCGAGATTCGTTCCTAAGCCGTACATCTCGCTTACGAAATGTTCTGCCCGGCTCTCTATATACTAGCCAATATAACCTTCAAACATTTAAAATTGACATACATCGGTACCTCTCTTTCCTTCCTCCCTTATTCACCTTCGCCCACACGTCTGCAAAGATTTTAAGGGTACAGTCATCGGCTTACGTTCAAACTGTGCGTCTCGTGGTGAATTATAGGTTTTCTTTGAGAACTGATATTTCCACAATTGTGTTGAACCAATTTTGGATTTTCGTTTTTTTCTTTACTCTCATTGTTCTTTTCGCCCATATTCGGAGTGATGGCTCCAAAGCCACGTCTCCAACTTGCCAACAGGTTCAGGGATCTCGAAGAGAAAGACTAAACGAAAGACTAAAAAAAGACTCCTAAAAAAATAATACTAGAATAAAGCACGTTTTGTGCTTATTCCATCTTACAGCAAAGAAAAGCCTTTGATCTCCATAAGTTTATTCTTATTAAAGAAATTATCGATTCAATCAGTACCGAACACGAAAAGATGTCTCTAATTCCCTGAATAATATTTGCCCGGTGTGGCATTGTATGGTGTTAAGATTCCATGCAAGTTTAATACGGAGCATTTGCCATAAACTTCAAGTCCATAGTCAATCTTTGAGAATATTATTAAATTTGTAATGTTTATAAGCGAGTCGACACGAGAAAAACTATTCTTAGATGCTAGTATTTTAACTATATTCAACCTGGCGGCTAGGCTTTTCTGAAGTTTTAGACAAAGTTGCAAGTTAAAACTATAGTTTGAATCAAAATATATACCTACAATTTTAAGACAATTAATATTAATTATGCTAGTATTGTGAAAGTTAAAAGAAGTTTCTTTGCAATTTTGTAGAATGCAGCATTTATCTGAGAAAATTTTGTTTCAAGTTCGATAAAAATTTTTGTAAAACATGAGATAACAATTCCCAATTCCTTATACTTGGTGAAAACGATGAGATAATCAACATCTTGGAGCGAAATAACTACAAACATCCAAACAGCCTAAACATCTTTCTTTCTCTCTTTATCTCATTTCCCAAAAAATTTAACACATTATAAGTGTATTCATACCAACTTGAGTGTTAAGTTCTTTTTTCAAAAAAAAAAGGTAAATATTTTATTAAATAAATTCAGTAGCAGCTACTTAAAAAGCAATGGACTGGTTCTTAGCATCTTGTTGTCAATTCTGTCGAATCCAGGTGTTCTTGATTTAGTAGTTAACAAAATAGTGACTTCGTAGATGGTCCAAAAACTTCAATTCAATACAAACTTGGATTTTGTAGGCGTGAAAATGAGGATCAAGTTTTAAAATTCGCCGTAAAATGCCACAAGTGAGGCCTGATTATAAACTTTGGCGACGAATTAAAGTGCCTTTCACTTACAGTGGTGTTGTTTTTGTCTGTACTCGAACGTGCTGGCCTAGCATGCTGATATGGAATTTGAACCGATACCAAACCAGCTTCTTCAAAACGTTTCACCATTACACGAATTGCACTCACTGGGGCGATTATGTTGACCGAAAAATTCACGAATTTTGCAAAATGTTGCGTTTACAGATCGCCCATTTTCGTAATAAGATTGAACAACAAAAATCCGTTATTGCGTCGTAAACGACTCCATAACTATTGGGTATATATATTAATTCGTGCGGTTTTTTTTTTCGAAATTTGAACGTTTATTTAAGAAAAACATGTACAATAGTATTACTCAAAGTATTGCCCATCTTTCTGGCAAATTTTTGGATTTCATCCTGCCGGGTTGGCAGCCAAGAATGAATCAAGCCAATTTTTGATATTCTGCTCTGATGTGAACCGTATTTCAGTGAGGGCGTTCTGTAGGGGCAAGGTCTGGGCTATAAGGCGGGTGGGGTAAGACTTCCCATCCTCTGTTTTCCAAATAGTTCTTAACCGGAATAGCAACGTGAGGCCGAGCGTTGTCATGATGGAAAATTATTGCTTCGTATCTGGTCGCATATTCCGGGTGTTTTTCGGCTACTGCTCTCTTCAAACGGATTAATTGTGTTCGGTAGTGTTGTTGATAGTTTCACCCGGTTTTAGCAGCTGATTTGATCTGATCTGAGCCCAACAAATACAGAGCATTACCTTCGCGCCATGGATATTCGGCTTTGCCGTTGATTTGGCTGGTTGGCCAGGTTTCACATATGATTTTTTGCGCTTGGGGTTGTCGTAATGGATCCATTTTTCATCACCAGTTACAATGCGATGCAAAAACGACTTCCTTTTGTGTTCATGTGGAACCCAATTTCCTTGCTTTTGAATATATCCAGCTGCTTTAAAACGTTTTAAAATGGCTGCTTGAGTGACACCCACAGATTCTGCGAGCTCTTCTTTTGTTTGGCAACAATTTTCATAGAGTAATGCTTCCAGTTCTTCATCTTCAAACTTTTTTGGCTGCCCAGGATGTTCATCGTTCTCCAAGCCAAAATCACCACTTTTGAATCGTGCAAACCACTTTTGGCACGTTCGCTAAGCTAGCGCATGTTCACCATAAACTTTCACCAAAATACGATGACTTTCGGCAGCAGTTTTCTTCATATTAAAGTAATGAAGAAGAACTCCCCGCAAAAACACTTTTTCAGGCACAAAGTTCGACACATTTGAGTGAAAAAAATTTATTGTTGTTTACGCTTCAAATGAATGACATATGCTGAAATGACGTACAATGACAGTAGCTTTCCAACGTATGTTCCATTGGAATAATAACAATGGAATAATCCAAGTTATAAACCCAAAAAAAATTTCAAAGATGGTAAGACATCTTTCAAAGAGATCAATCACATTGAGTTCAGTAAGTTACAGTAATTGACAACCAACATCCACATCATCTGTTCGCTCACCCCTTAATGACTTCGAATACCACAAATGTAAGCTATGTTTGCCTTTCATGTCTTTCAAAATGAACGAACAACTTCAAAGATGGTAACCGCGTTTTTCTATGTACTGTTTCATCTCAATTCTGCGATTTTTTTTGAAGGAACCTTCTCGCGAATATACAAAACTTAAAATTCAACTAACCTTACAGTTGTAAGAGAACACACAAAATTGAATTTAATTAGGGTTATAATACAGTATATTGACAAGAGTGCAAGGAGAAATGATTTAATTATAGGACATCTTGCTTGCATTAATGGTAAAAAGACATTATATTTTTATGCAATTTTTATAAATAAGATAGGTGGAGCAAAGATATGACAGTATTATTCTTCGATTTAAAAAATACTGGCCAGAGTATGCAAATTACAAGTAAAGTTTAAGGCGCATTAGGTAAAACTTCGCTGTGCGAGATTTTTTTTTTTCAGTGTTAGACTTTTTACATAATAGGGACAAAATTCAAATCAGCTGTCGCATTGAGCATCATCGGCATCAACGTGATATTTACCGTATTATTGAAACTTTTCTAAAGCAGTTTGCGCTATTGGTACACCAACAAGAACGAGAGCAGTGCGTTCGGAAGAATATATCGCGACCTTGAGAGTATATTTTGAAGACGACGTTCGCGGAAATTTGGCCTTTGTCTTTTCTTAAGGCTTATAAGACATAATTAGTGCAAGAACTAAAGCCGTGTGATCATTTATTGCATCGGGTGTTCAGTGATTGTACTCTAAATCAATTGAGAGTTGACCCAATTTTTACCGTAAATTTTTACTTTTTAGTGAGGCTAAGAGTTAAGAGGCTACGTAAAAATATTTGGAGTGAGGACAATCCTCAAGAAGGTCACTAGATGCCATTGCATCCAGAAAAATGTACCGTATGGTGCAGAATGTACGCGAGTGTCATTATCAGTCCTATTTCCTAAAAAAAGTGAACGGAGGACAAGCTACTGTCAATAGATACCGGTACAATGCAATGATCAATGACTATTAGTTCCCAAATTTGGGTGATGTTGCTCCACCAACCAACGAAAACATCGCCTTATTGCGAACACGATTGGACTACAAAGTCATTTCAAGGAATCGACATCATTAGATTCTTATCTGTCTGTCTAGGTAAAGTCACTAGTTTATCTAGATAAATCAGTAACCACTGATGCTTTGGAGTTTGAATTTGCTCGATTATTGAACCTCTAGATTTGCTTTGTACGAAGTAGGCATAATAGACTGGACATACCATATGCCTTAAATATTTTCATATTTTTATATTGGTTCTATAAAGATGCCGAAAGTCATCGTATTGTGGTGAAATATTATGGTGAACATGCGCTAGCTGAGCAAACGTGCCAAAAGTGGTTTGCACGATTTAAAAGTAGTGATTTTGGCTTGGAAGACGATGAACGTCCTGTGCAGCCAAAACAGTTTGAAGATGAAGAACTGGAAGCATTACTCCATAAAGATTGATGCCAAACACTAGAAAAGCTCGCAGAATCTTTGAGTGTCACTTAAGCAGCCATTTCAAAACGTTTAAAAACAGCTGGATATATTCAAAAGCAAGGAAATTGGGTTCTACATGAACTCAAGCCAAGAGACGTCGAAAGGCGGTTTTGCATGTCCGAAATGCTGCTAGAACGCCACAAAAGGAAATCATTTTTGCATCGCATTGTTACTGGTGATGAAAAATGGATCCATTACGACAACCCCAAGCGCAAAAAATCATATGTGAAACCCGGCTAACCAGCCAAATCAACGGCAAAGCCAAATATCCATGGCGCGAAAGTTATTATGAGCTGCTAAAACCGGGTGAAACCATCAATGGACAACGCTACCGAACACAATTAATCCGTTTGAAGAGAGCAGTAGCCGAAAAATGCCCGGAATATGCGACCAGACACGAGGCAATAATTTTCCATCATGACAATGCTCGGCCCCACGTTGCTATTCCGGTTAAGAACTATTTGGAAAACAGTGGATGGGAAGTCTTACCCCACCCGCCTTATAGCCCAGACCTTGCCCCTTCTGTCTACCATTTGTTCCGGTCGATACAGAACGCCTTCACTGAAATACGGCTCACATCAGAGCAGATTATCAAAAATTGGCTTTATTCATTCTTGGCTGCCAAGCCGGCGCAGTTTTTTTTGGGATGGGATCCACAAATTGCCAGAAAGATGGAAAAAAATCATAGCTTCAGATGGGCAATACTATGAATAATACTATTGTACATGTTTTTCTTAAATAAACGTTCAAATTTTGAAAAAAAAACCGCACGAATTAAATTACATACCCAATATATAATGTGATAATATGATAATGTAATAAATCGTCATATAATTTCTTTGCATATTATTTAAGCAAAACTTTCGAACCTCTTAAAAAAAAACACCCTGTGTATATACAAATTCAATGAACTTCACGTTGTATAATACAATAGATTGAATTAATATCCATTTGTATTATCCGAACTACGGAAAGTGAATAAAAGCTGAAAACTGCATGAAAAAAAATAATTTGAATTTTTTAAGGCAATAACTATATTTTAAAAACATATATGTACATATTTAAAATGTAACAAAACATACCGGATCGTCAAAGATTTCTTCCACTCTTGTGTGTACATCTTTATTCTTCTTGCTTCGTATGAGAATATATATATTTTCAATTCCTGGGCATGATGTAAACAATTTATTCAGCAACACTAACAAGAAACAATAATTAAAAAAAAAAAAAAAAACAGAAAATACATACTTTTTCCCAAAAATCCTGTTCCGCCGGTTACCAATATGCTAGTGCCATAGAAAAAGCTTTGCAACGGCGTTAACTGATCCTCCGTATTAATTTTTCTTATAATGTGCATTATGTGAAACTGATTTTTTTTTTTCGAAAAGAAAGCCTGAAACAAGATATTAACTTAAATTACTTAACAGCTTTTGAATAAGTTTGTTATTATAAATTTTTCAGGAGAACCTGCGTGGCAATTGATCTGAAAACTGCTGAGTGTACTGTAACTTGGATTGGTCCAGCAACGAAACGATCAAGTCGGTAACGAAGTGCTTGCCTTACCTCACAGTTGCTGTCCCTGGTAACTGCATGAGTAAGTCAACTAATGGACTCGGATAGAAATGGACTTACTGTTGACGGTCCTAGCAAACGTTTAAATGACAATGGCCTTCGGATTTCCACGTAGAATGTTCGGACCCTTAACAGGCCACGTGTAGCCGAACAATTAGCAGATTCATTTGATTGCTTATATCATTGAGGAAGAGCGATGGAATGGGATGAACATTAGGAGGATGAAAAACTGTGATATATACTATGATGATTGCTATAGAGAAAAGAAACCGAGCTTATTCGAAACCGTATTTCCTATACGCGGCAGACTTGGGAAAGAAGTCTTGAACTTCCGACACGTAAGCGAGCGTTTTATGAAAATCCGCAACAAGACTATATTCGCTGACATAAGCTTAATAACCGCCTTGAACCTACGGATGACAAAGACGATGACAACATAAGCGCGTGAAATTCAAACAAGAAAACTGAAGCAAAAAATACTACAATGTCCCAATGGTAATAGAAATTGTTGGTCTTTCGTCAAAAACATTAGAAAATCTGCCTCATCTTCCATCCCAACTCTCATTTACAACCACATTCCAGCTATCAGCTCTTTGGACAAGGCCAATCTGCTTGCTGCACATTTTCCGGCCAGTTCAATACTTCCAGATTGTGCTTTGTCCCCGCCTACACTTGAGTAGGTCGAATCTTCAATGGGACGAATTCATTTTAGCACTCGCGTAGTAGCAAGAGTACTTAAAGATCTCAATATACACAAATCTGCTGGTCCAGATAATATATCTCCTTTTCTTCCACGCTGGCAAAACCATTGCGTTTGCTTTTCTATCAATTCTACCCTTTAGAACCCTTTTAGAAGCTATGAAAAAAGCATTTGTCCAGCCCGTCCTTAAAAAAGGCGAATCTTCTTCTCTCTCTTCCTATAGACCCATTGTACTTACGTGCCTTCGTTTCAAGGTCATGAAAACGCTGATAAACCATCAGCTCATGAAATATCTCGAAACCCGAAAACTTCTCAATGACGGGCAGTACGGTTTTCGCAGCAACAAGTCCACCGGTGACTTGATGGCATGTCTCACCAATAAGTGTAACCAAAGTCATTGCACTCACGACACTGTTTTTGCTCAAGTGTGAGCAAACGCGGCACCCATCTTGCACACAGCTTTCTCATGTCCAAATTTTCAAATAATATGCGATGTACTGCACTTTTTGAAATGCCTACAATGTCTGCTAGCTCGCGCATTTTCAGTCGACGATCATCCAGTACCGCTTTGTGGATTTTCTTCACCATTTCTGGAGTTGTCACCTCATTTAGTCGACCACTACGATGCTCGTCTTGGCAGCTCGTACGGTCTCGTTTTAACTTAGCAACCCAAAATTTTACTGTTGTAAACGAAGGAGCAGGCTCACCTAGAGAAGAATCCAGTTCAGCTTATATATTGCTTGGGCTGAGGTCTTTCAAATAAAAGTATTGTGTCAAAAAACGATGACCAATTTTGTCCATTTTCACAAATTCCCTGACAATGCTCACTATTGATGGCGGCCAAACATATATTAAGCAATGTGGCGCATACATATGCTTTATAGACTGCGTACTTTCCAATGCAGTGATATTTTCAAACAACTACCGCCATGTCTTGGTCAGGCCGGGTACTTCTTGGACCGCCCTCGTAAATGCTGCTGTGCCCCAGGGCTCCGTTCTGCCTCCGACACTCTTTTAAATTTTCTCTCTCTGTTATCTGCTCCTTCTTATCCAATAAATTTCTTTGCTGAAGACAGTAATCCCTGCTTTGCATATTTGTTCCCGTACTCACATCCTGCTCTTCTGATGTAGAACGAGAACGGCAGCGTATGTTTAATTCCGATATTACCAGCATAACCAATCGGGGAACTATCAACAGAGTGAAATTTAATGCTAGCAACAATCATTGCTGTCTGCTGTCTGCTGTCATTAAAGCGAAATCTAACCAGCCAGCCATTATCCATGAATGTCACTTGCTTCGTTGAAACCGAACAACTTTCCATTCTCGGTATGTGCATCAGTGACAACCTACGTTGGAATGATAACATATTCGATGTCGCCAAATTTTGGAGCCACAATCTTTCAAAAGTCTGTGAAACTAATAGCGTACGCGGATGATAATTGGGAGAACTCAACGGGCTGTCACGGCAACAAGGGACACACAACATCGACGAATTGGACAGAACGTCATAATCACCAGCTAAAATTTCAAGGTAGTAAAGGACTTTGTCTACCGTAGATCTGAAATGAATTCTGCCAACACCTCAGCAGAAATAAAAGAATCACTCTTGCCAATTGTTTTTTTTTTTTTTGGGGGGGGGGGGGGGCTAAGAAGGCAATTGAGTAGCAGGGCCCTATCCCGAAAAACTAAGGAGACTCTTTATAAGACCATGATTATCTCTGTGCTACTTTATGGCGCAGAAGCATGCACCCTATCGAAGGCGAATTAAGATTTGCTCAATCGTTCGAGAGAAAAATCCTTTCAAAAATCATTGTTCACGTTTGTGCTTATGGGTTTTAGAGAAGATTCAACGAAGAACTATACGATCTGTTCTGCGACATCGACCTAGCCAGAAAACTGCGCATCAGTCACCTGAGAGGGCTAGGACAAGAAGAGCGAATGGACATCAATACTTAAGACCGCAGAGTCTTCGAATCTAACGGCGCGCACAAGTAGACCGGCACTTCAACCGACTTGAATTGCGCAAATGGAGGCAGTTAGCTAAAGACCGCACTAACTTGAGAGGCTTGTTAAGTAGTTACGGCCCAGGTTCACCCCCAACTGCAGCACCTCTTAAATAAGTAAATAATTCATTTTTAAGTATGAAAATTACATAACAATAGTATCGAACTATATATTTGGGAAGACAAATATTCTCATATGCATATAATCGTAAACTTTGTCTTATAATCGAAACGTTTCTGACATAACGAGCAAAATCCGTAGATTGATTGCTGATTTAGTATTTATTCTGTAATGTGTAAGTAAGATTAATGTGAATTGATGAAGTTTACTGTTTAATAAATTTTACGTCAAATATTTGGACAACGAACTTAATTTAATTGAAGTGGCTTGTGACATTGCATGAGTGTAAACGTGTTTGACTGTAATACACCTATGAAATACTGTTAATGTATCACCTTATATTCTATGGAAATAGTTCGTCCATCTGTGTGCATGTGACTTAAATTATGTAAATACGAAATCAATTGTAATGCAAAATATTCTTATTTTAGATAAACAAAATTAAAACTGTTAATTCTAGTTTTCATTTCAATAAAGTTTTATTTAGTGTTTCTATACTGTTTAAACTTTTCCTAAGTAAACCCATATCTATTTGTTTGTAACTTTCTTTCTTTTCTTTACAATTCTTTTCCTCTGAAGTTTCTATATAATCCATATTAAGAAAAGTAGTAAATGCATTAAAACTTGCACATTTACGCGCGAGGCTTTGATGCAATTCGAATGGAATCTTTCCTCGAATAAAACAACGTTCTACATATTATATGGGAGACTGTCATATTTATAACATAAATTGTTTAATATAAACTTATTCCAAGTACTAGTTTGGGAAATATAAAACGTTGCATTATTACAAAATCGATCTAGCGGATAACGATGTAAGTCGTTGCTGGTTGGTGCTAGTGCTCCAGTATATTTGTAAAGAAAATTCACTTTTTTTTAACCTAATTGATCACACTGTGAGTCTGTTAAACATGACGAACCACACTTTAAAACAATTCTACTTAGCTCTAAGAATTAAACAAAGAATTGCAAGAACCTTCCATGGTTAGAAATCGTTACCATAATTTGATATGTTATTGTAAATTATGTGTTAGAAGTTGTAATTGTAGAAGTTGTTATCCTTAATTATAGAAAAAACTCAGATTTGTTTTAAATTATTGAGTCACCTTCCCCAATTAAGAAATAACCTTATATATTTAACAGATGATATGGAACATTTGGCTGCTAAAGTTTTAAAATTAGCGAGAAAAGCTACTCCTGACAACAAAAAAATAAGAATTACTCCTGATCGTTTACAATTGGCTATCCGTAACAATTAAGAATTAAACAAATTACTACCTGGTGTAACCATGGCATAAGGAAGTGTTCCTAACCGCTAAAAATATTACACTTTTAAGGCTCTTAAGAATTTTTTTTTTCTTAATTTTTCAATGTTGCACAAACAACAATAGTTTCAGTAGTTGTGGCCAGATACTTACAAAGTGTTGGTAAAGAAGTCTTAAGGGTGATTATTTTTTGCGTAAATATTATGTATATTTTACAAATTTACTTTAACTACAAACGCACATTTAATTGTTGCGGCTTTGGATAACATGGGCTCCCCTTACCACAACCAATGGCAGGACAAGATACATGAGTGGAATATGTGTTCGTAGCACTTAGTCTTCGGCTGTTATATACGTCCAATCAAATTTACTCATCCTTGAGCGTATTCATAATTATCACCTCAGTGAGTCACGATGACTTATCAAGAATAAATTTTGAAAGATGACAACAATCTTCCGAATCCTAAAGAGAAGAACGCACCACATACATCACCATTTGATTATTGGCGAATGGCGAGAAAAGAAAATTTGCATCTGCATACTTTTTATGTGTTTATTGTATTTGATATACAGCTTTTAATAATATAGAGATCGAAGCTATGTAAGATTACTTACTTAGTTATGATGGTATAGTCCCATATAGACCTGCGCCTTAACAAAAAAGCGTCTCCAGCCAGCTCGTTCTTTGGCTGGTTGCTTCCATTTTCGCACGCTTAGTTAACTGAGGTTCCCTTCCACTTGCGCGTACCATCTGAGTCGGGGCCTTTCTCTACTGCCCTATCCCTCCGGGGCCGCCACCTCAATAGTTAAACCTTCACACTTCTGGCTAGATTGATGTCGCTGTACAGCCCATACCGTTCTTCGTTGTATCTCCTTCTTGACTCACCGTCTCTATTTTTTTATTTATTTATTTTGTATTTATTTATTAATTTTATTTATTTACTTATATATATATTTATTTACTTATTTATTTATATATTTATTTAATTGTTCATTTATTTTTTATACATATTATGCATATGTTCAAATGTTAATTTGATTTTTCTTATTCATTTTCTCTGTGAAATTACCCACCAAGTCCTAATCTTATATAGAGTTTTCTAATAACGACTTGACAACTTTTTTTTTAAATAAAAGACAAACGATTTGAGATATTTCAAAAAGTTTATTATTGGATTGAAGTACAATCAAAACATTTATGAATGGACAAATCGACTTCGTTCATATGGCCACAGCGGTCGATTCCTTGGACCCAATTTTCAACGACTCAGCCACACATTTCGGCCGAAACGGCCACTATTTCGCGTTCAATGTTGGCTCTGACCTACTGTGTGACTTGTGATACCATCCTGTTGAAACCATATCTTTCAATTCGGGCCAAAAATAATCGGTGATCATGGCGCGATAACGCTGACCATTCACAGTAACGTGACGATCGTTATCGTCGACAAAAAAATATGGCCCAATAACGCCGCCGGCATGCAAACCGCACCAAACAGTTATTTTTTGTGGATGAAGTGGTGATTCATGAAGCATATTTTGCTTATTGACGAACCCATTGAGCCAAAAATGAGCTTCGTCACTGAAAATGATTTTGCGACTCCGAATATCTGTAGAAAATTTTTATAATTTGCAGACGTTGCTCGTTAGTGTACTTTACCATGATGAAAATGTTGAGTTTACTGAATAGATTGACAGTGACAGTTTGATGATTAGTGAAAGAAAGCGTTCACAAATTAAATTCAAAGTTGTCAAGTCCCTATTGGAAAACCCTATATGAACTACTTAAGTTGTAACCTCTTTTTTTGTTTTTTTTTTTCTTTAAATGAAAGTTTTTGTTAATTGTTTTCCTTCAAATCAACAAACTTTTGTTTTCAACAATCACAAATTTTTTATTAAATATCTATTTTCCAGTAGTAAGATGTAAATATCATATCTCTGTTCAAGCTGTGCTATATACACAAAATGTAAACCAAATATGTTCTTTACCAATGCAATAAATATCTATCTATCTATCTATCTATCACTGTCTCTATAGACAAGATCGAAAATCACCAGAAAAGTTTTCGCAACAAACCAGCTAAGAGAACCTTCATCAATTTTTTGATAAAGTCCATGCCTCTGCGCCAAACAGCAGGGCTGAGACTATTGCGGTCTTATATAGGGTCACATTTTTGTTCGAGAGAGGGGTTTTTAGTTCTAAACCCAAAAAAGCAGCGATTGGCAAAGAGATTTTTTTCGTTTGACCTTAGTGTCGTTTGTCGAAATTGATAGTGGAGCCTAGATAGACAAAGTCTTTAACCACCCCTAAATCAAACGTTAAACAAATCTCCGCCTAAATACTCGCGAAAGTGCCATTGACATCACGCTGCTTTCTTTCCATTATATCAATATCGTTGGCGTGCGCAAGTAATCGGACGAACTTTTGAAAGATTGTGGCCCTTGCGTTGCACGTGAGTTTTGCACTATTCCTTTTAGAATGATGCTAAAGGAATCGCAAGACAGTGCAGCGCCTTACCTAAATCCTTTACAGGCACCAAATTTCGTCGTAGGTTCTTTACCAAACTTAATGGAGAAGCGTGCATTCTCAATCGTCGGCCTGCGCAAACGGACGAGTTTGACAAGTTTGATGCACATCGACTTGGTGCTCACGGTTTTTTTTTTAATATCTACCAACGTGTTAATATTTGGTCCACACCTCTCAGATCACTCAGATCTGAAGCTACCTGTATACGAACTAGTACCATAATTCTTTTCTCACCGCGAGACCATTTACATAAGTAGTGATGCACCTTACCAAGCTTAACCACAATGTAGTCCTTGTTTCAATCCAGAATTCAATTACATGTGGTTAAAATTCCATCTCCGTAAGCAAATTATGCACAACTGATTTATTTACTGAAGCCCCAAGCTGGACAGTGATTCTACCTTTACCGAGTTTGATACGCTGTCTCAGTCTATTTAAAGAATTGTTTCCCTGTATCCTCATGTTGAAATCATTATTACGGGCGATTTTATTACAAACATTTCTGAATGGCTTCGACATTCTGCACCGGCAATACCCCAAGGACGTGTGTTAAGATCTTTGTTACGGAAAACAACCTGACCCAGCTTGTAAATGAGGCCACGCGAACACTAGACATTGATACTCATACTACCAGCACCCTAGACTTGTTTTCAACTGCTCACTCTGGTAAGTACACCGTTGACTATGCTCTCTTCTATAGATTTGTCGGACCACTGTATCATATCTGCTAATTTCTCGTACACTCGGTTAGAAAAAGAAATACGAGAAAGGCAATTGGAGTCGACTTAACAGCTTCCTTAGGAATTTTAACTGGTCGTTATGTTTCCTCGATAACGACGTGGATCCCGCTGCTGATATAATCACAGACACTATTTTCTTTGGAATGAGACCTTTTATCCCTCTGGCTGGCCGTTGCTCAAGTGGTAGTGCACTGGCTTCCAAACTGAGAGGTTCGGTGTTCGAATCCTATCCTCGCCCCAAGGACATTCGTTCTTTTCATTTAACATAAATTAAGAAAGATGAGTAGTTGAAATCAAAAACAAGCGACAACTTCCACTGATATTTCTATTTTATTGGCCAGTGGCTTGGATTTGTGTTTTAGAGAATCCACAAGACAAACAAACCTGTAGTGATCATATTTTCAATAGACTTGATTGCAGTTCTAAGCTCACACTCACTAGGTATAAAGCAGATTTTAAAATCACTGATCACTGTATGGTTGGTTTAGTTTTTCAACCCATTAACGTGAAATAAACTGAAAAGTCTGTACAGTTTAAGGAAGTTTCAAGCATTGAACTAGACAGCTTGGAGAATAAAAATATACTGCTGGTATTATTATTGATATCACCAAGGCGTTTGATTAAGTCGATGTGATACTAATAAAAAAAAGCAAGCATTAGAGGCTTTATGCCTAGATGGTTAAGTTTTTCGGAAAATGGGAAAGAAAAAGAAAGAAAGATGTTTGAGTTCAGTGGCCATTTCGCTCCATGGGTGGCATCCAACATTTAATGGGGAGACAAAATTATTAGTGTAATTTGACTTGTTTTCTTATTCTAGGCAACCACTCATGTTACATGATTTTAGTTGTCTGAAAAAAAAAATCAATCGGGCGCGGTTTAACACCGAACCTTCTAATTGGGATTCCACTACTAATTGAACCCATCTCAGTAAAGTTATAGAGCAAACTGCACTTTTTAAATAACTTAGTCTTAAAATTGACTGTATGTTAAATTGAATTGGAGTATTCCTACTGCCAGTCTGAGATCGTATTTATTAAAAACTAAGAAGATTAACGCATGGGCTGAAAAGCCCATTATAGTAAAACACAAAATTTTTGCAAAATTTAACTTTATTTATCAATATAGTTGCCTTGATACACTGATTGAAACGATTTTTCAATCTTTCGATACCAGTTTTTTAGTACGATTTCGGTTTAGCCTCAAAATAAGCCTATGTTTCGGCGACTACTTCTTCATCGGTCTTAAATCTCTTTCCGGCGAGCATTCTTTTGAGATCTGCGAAGAGGAAATAGTCACTGGGGGCCAAATCTGGAGAATACGGTGGATGGAGAAGCAATTCGAAGCCAAATTCATTCAATTTTGCCATCGTTTTCATCGACTTGTGACACGGTGCCTTGTCTTGATGAAACAGCACTTTCTTTTTCTTCCAATGCGGCCGCTTTTCTGCGATTTCGTCCTTCAAACGCTCCAACAACGCAATGTAATAGTCGCTGTTGATAATCTGCCCCTTTTGGAGATAGTCGATGAAAATTATTCTATGTGTATCCCAAAATACGGATGCCATAACCTTGCCAGCCGACTGTTGAGTTTTTGGTCGTTTTGGACGAGGTTCGTCTCCTTCTCGCCACTCAGCTGACTGATGGAGCTAAGTTTCATCCACTGTCACATACTGACACAAAAATTCGGCTTTATTGCGGTTGAACAGCTTTAAACCGTCCTCTGAATCATCAACACGTTGCTGTTTTTGGTCGACTGTGAGCAAACACAGCACCCACTTTGAACAGAGCTTTCGCATGTTCAAATATTCGTATATGATATATCCAACATGCTCTTTTGATATCTTCAGAGACTCAGCTATCTCGATCAACTTCACTTTACGGTCATTCGTAATCATTTTGTGGACTTTTTTGATGTTTTCAACTGTTTGGTGCTTGTATGATCACTTTTAAATTTTTCAATCCACTT